>JAVJIF010002647.1:0-382283 GCA_038442645.1 Agave tequilana
GTGTGATTATATACTTGAGCAATCCACCAACTATTCTATCCTTTACATTTTATCTAAAACAAAATCTTCTAAAAACAAACCTAGACTCAAATCTTCATCTTCTGAAGTCTTCACTTGAAGTCTTCTCATCTTCTAGACTGGTCCAAACACGATCCAACGAGCTCAACTCTTGATGTGGTCTTGATGCATAGGCACGTGAATCAATCGGTGTTAGCTCCAAAACTTGACTTTAGTCCTTTGTTGAAGCTCCACACCTACTAAGATCTTGATAAACAAATCTGTCACTAATTTAAACACAAGATCATTAGTACTAAACTACATGAGTTGATCATCATCAAACTAGAGTGATGGGCCTTTGGGCCAACAATCTCCCCTTTTTGATGATGACAAAACTCATGAAGTTATATATGCATGGATTAAAGTAAAGCTTCAAAGAGCTCCCCCTTAACTCATGCATAACAAATAAACAATATAATATGAAATGAAGCACATGACATGTATGCAAATCAAGGAGATAAACATGCTAACAAGCATAAAACAAATCAAATTCTTTTTCTCCTATTTGCAAAACAAAACATATATGCATAAACATAAATCCTTTAACCACAAAAGCTGCATATATACTAAATACCTTTCCCCCATTTTGTCAATCATCAACAAAGGGATTAAAGTAAAACAAAACATCAAATTTCTCCCCCTTTTTGTCCGAAACAAGAACCAAGAAGGGGTCAAATCAAACATATCAATAAAAGGTTATATGCGATATACATTCATGAAGAGGAAGACGCTAAGTTAGCTTCCCTACACATATGCATTACATGAAGAAGGGATGACAAACCCCAATTCACATAACACATATTATGTAATGCATAAGAGGAGATGTGAAGCTCCCCCTACACACGTGTACCACATAAAGAAGAGTTGTCAAGCTCCTCAATATACAATACACTCAAATGAATTTATATGTAGAAGAGATGTAAGCTCTCCTTGCATATAGGCAATACAAATCAAAATTTTTGAATTTTTCTTATAAAACAAAATTTTGAATTTTCTTAATAAAACAAATCTTGAGAATTTTTTCTAAAATATTTATTTTCTTATCATAAACAACTTTGTGCTTTAAACATATAAAACAATTGTTAACTCAAGCACAAAAAACTCATATTATGTATGAAAAATGAGTATACAAATGAAATTGATACATACATATATGGGAAAACAAAATATGAGTAGATACAAAAAAGTTCATATTGATACCAATTGAAAATATCCAATGATACCAATAAAAAAATAAGCTTAAATGTATACATCATATAATCTACCACATGAAGAAAACTCGAACTAGTTAAATGAAATGTTTGAAAACTATACGAAATCCTTCAATCAAGGAATAAATAAAAAATATTTTTCATGAAATATGTGTAAATCACATGAAAATGGCAATGAAGCTCAATATTCCTTTAATAAGACAATGTGAAAATTATCATAAATTTTTGAAAACATAAAAATCACCACAAAATTTTTATTAAAAAATTATATTTCAAGGTATATGTATGTTTTGACAACACAAGAAGTATACATACATATCCCTAAACACAATTGAGTCATATATATAGATTTGCATGAAAGGCAATGACTCAGAGGTATACATGTATATCTTAAAGTTTGACAAAATAAACATATACATGAAATGAAGCACATGATCATAACAAAATCAAAATGGAATACAAGTTTAAAAAAAATGTAAGGATCATCAAACTAGGCTATACTAGCACACCTAATGGGCACAAAATAAGCAATCAAACCCAAACATATATAGATTATTTGTGACCCATAATAAGTACAAGTATAAATCCTAGTGTTGACAAAAACTAACATTTAAACTAATATTCAATTCATGAAAGCATCAAATCTTGAAAATACAAAAGAATTTATCCAATGGATTAAAATAGGATCATGTGTTATAACTTATAAACTAATTGAAGAATAAATAACTAGTATAAAATAGTTTTTGAACAACTAGTTAAAAATCCTTCAAATACATCAAATCATATGTTTTTCATAAAACATAACTAAGTACATAAAGGTTAATCACTCATGTGTCTATAAAGCTCAAAATGATCATAAAACTAAGTCATGAAATAATAAATGAAGATGTGAGTGTTAAAAGATCATGTAAATAGCATTTTATGAAAATAGTCATTTAAGCTCAAAAAGATCATAAGTCACATTTTAATAATGAAAAACATTTTTCATTAAAACACTAATCTTCATGTATAATGATTATCCAAAACTAACAATACACATACATATCCCAAACATAAAAGAGTCTATTTAAGGTATTTGCATGAAGGCAAGAGACTCAAAAAGGATATACATGTATATTTATTAGATTTGAATAAAAAGCATATACATGAAGAAAAACACGAAATTGCAAAACAAGTGTAAATGAGGAAATCATCAAAACTAGCTTATTCATGTGCATATAGTGGGTACAAATGAGCATGAAGTGCAAACATATATGAATCAATTGTTCTCCTATTTGTTTATACATGTATAAGTTTTAATGGAATCTACATCTAAACATGAATTTACACATGAAGTACAAAAATAATTAAAACATGAACATGTTATTGATATGATATATGTAAAAGCATGTACATAAAAGTAGGATTTAGAGATTGTTACCAACTCCAAAGCTCCAAGCTTGGTGGTCTTTCCCACCAAAAACCTCCTTGATAGCGGTGCTCCAAATATGTTCCTTTTAGTTCAAGTGCACCCACCATCAAGGCACCAAATCTTTCACGTTTTGTGAGAGCCCTCACCTACATCAAATACATAAGGTGGGGATTTGGTACCCATATTTTCTTGGGCTTTGGGGTTAGTCTTGTAAGGAACCCAAAAATTCTTATTATTAGCAAAATTAAAATGATGCAACTTGTCATAACAAAATTTTGCTAAATGGCCTTTGCGGCCACAATGTGTACATGTGTACACCTTAGGATGCTTATGTGTAGGAGTGTCATTATGACGTGCAACATAAGCATATGCATGATGATGTTGTGCATGAATGTGTGGAGTTTGTTTCTTTGAAAACATTGACTCCAACCTAGTATGGTTTTAAAGCACAAGAGTTCAAAGTTGAACTCAAACAATCCATTTTATTTTTTAAATCTTAATCTCATTAGTGGTGGCATGTAAAGCATGATGAGATAAAGAATCATTTTTCTTTTTCTTTTTAGAAACAAATCTTTTTCATTTTCAAAAACTTTTCTTTTCAAAGATTTATTTTCTTGAAAAATAACTTCTCTTTGTTTTTTCACCAAATCAATTTTATCCTTCAAAAAAAGTATTCCCTTCACACAAATCATTAATTTAGACATAAGGGAAACATTTTCATTTTTTAAAGCATTATTTTCTTTTTCTAAGCATGCAATCTTAGTTCTAAATGATCATTTTCTATATGCATGCAATCAAATTCTTTTTCAAATTTTATTCTCCTTTTTAATCATGTCATATTTCTCAAGAAGTATTTGACAAAATGAAGTAAGCTCATCATTAACATGTTATTATCCTCATCCTCGGATTCGGTAGTTACCTCAAGGGGGTTATCCCCTTGGACCATATAGCACTTGTTGGAGACGTCACTTCCAACATCCGAATCGCTCCCCGCATAGTATTGTTCATTTCGCCAAGGAGATGAGGGTGTTCCAAACTACAAAAGCCGAATCAACATTAGAAACCCAAGATAAATATTCATCATTTAGGGTTGACTTAAAGCATGAAGGGCTTTTGCATTAGCCTCAAGATTCTTACCATTTAAACAATATGCATTATTAGAGATGGCAAGGTAAACATGATGCCTAGGGCCTTGACGCACAAAGACATCTTAACCTTCAAACTTGGATGTTAAGAATGTCAAAGGTGGGTGGTGACATGAAGTCCATGGTGTGTGTACAAAATATTGTGATTAGCCTAAAAAATGAGGATCTTTAACTCTAGGTTGTAAGATCCAAATCAGAGTACCAAGCTCTGATACCAATTGTAGGTTCACCTAGAGGGGGGGTGAATAGGTGATGGCTAATCTAATGGTCACTTAATGCCAAATAATGTGGAAGTATAAACTATTATGACCTAAACTAAACTCTTACACTAAATACCACGTATAACATAAGAGTGTTGCCGAATTCCCCGTGAAGGGCTCTGGACAAACTCCTCTAGATTCCGCTTGATAAGGGTTGAGGTGCCGCGTTGGCTCTCTTGGTTAAATACAAGTGTTAGCAAACAATCCCAAGCAAGTATAACAATAAGCACACAATATATCAAGCATGAAAGATAAGACAAGTAATAGCATACAGATATAAAAGAGACAAAGAGAGAGAGAGAGAGAGAGAGAGTGAGCATCGCAAACACAAGGGATTTGTTTCGAGGTTCGAGCACACTTGCTCTACATCCCGCCTTCGACACAAGAAGGATTTCCACTATAATCAATCCCAATGGATCACCCGGTGCCGCAAACCTACAAGCTCTTGGACTCTCTAGCCCGTACACACGCAAACCCCACAAGCTCCCCGAGGCCGCACCTCAACCAAGAGTTTCGCACCCGAACTCGAAACAATCGCGAACGCACTCGTCCGCCTCCTCAAGAAATAAGAAAAGATCTCTTGGTGATCTAAACACTTTGATCACCAATAAATACTCTCACTACAACACTCCTATAGAATGAATAATCAATGGATAGCTCAAGTGTTTGTGTGAGAAAACAAGGAAAGAGATGTTGGAGAAAAAAACTCAAGAATCGCTTTAACACTCTTGATAAAATCTTCCCTTTTGATAGGAAATATTTGCTCTCAAATTTGTGGAGAAAAACCTCTGAAAAGGATTGAAAAACTGGCTCAAAAATACTCTCCAAATCTTGGTGAAAACAATGCCCAAACCCCCAAATTTATAGGCTCAGAAAAACTAGCCGTTGGGGTTCTGTCAGGCCTGTTGGTCGACCGTCCGGCCGACCGGCCAACGGTCATATTTCAGACTGTTTGAGCCATCGGTCGACCGGCCGGTCGACCGAGCCAGGATACAGAGAGCAATCTCTCTGTCCGGTCGACCGCGCGGTCGGCCGGGCCTTTCCAGAGAGCAGAACTCTCTGGACGGTCGACCGGGTCGGTCGGCCGGCCATCCTGCAGAACTGGCGTGCACTCTGTGCACGTCGATCGACCGGGTCGGTTGACCGGCTGAAGCCAGGTCAAGTCTGAACTAGGGATTAAAAATTTGGTCTTTTGGCTCACATAAAAATCCCATAAAATACTGAAAAATAAAAAATAGTTTTACCAATATACTTTGATAAACAAACATGCTTGCACAAAATCAAGGCATGTTACAAATGATTTGGACTATTTTTGTAACTTGGAAATATTGGCTCAATTGAAAACTTGTATTTTTCTAAAACTTATTTTCCAAACTTCTTCATGATACAAAAACAAGATATTTTGAATTCATTAAAGCATAGTGTGTATGGATATGATCGACTACACAAATAAGATATCTATGTTTTTGACATTAAGCATTAAACATGGTTTTGGTTTCAAAAGACATGTACATGAGAAACACAAAAACCAAAATAGTATTTTTCAAAATGAAAGTCTTTTCTAAATCTGAAAATTCTTTTATGAAAAGATAACTAAATCAAGAGAGTGTGTGTGATATATACTTGAGCAATCCACCACTATTCTATCCTTTACATTTTATCTAAAACAAATCTTCTAAAACAAACCTAGACTCAAGTCTTCATCTTCTTAAAGTTTTTATTTGAAGCCTTCTCATCTTCTAGACTTGGTCCAAACACGATCCAACGAGCTCAACTCTTAATGTGGTCTTGATGCATAGGCTCGTGAATCAACCGGTGCTAGCTCCAAAACTTGACTTTATGTCCTTTGTTGAAGCTCCACACCTACTAAGATCTTGATAACAAATCTGTCACTAATTAAACACAAGATCATATACTATAACTACATGAGTTGATCATCATCAAACTAGAGTGATGGGCCTTTAGGCCAACATTTTGTCCTACAGTTTTCTCCAGTATCAGTTTTATTTATCTGTTAGTGACTTCCACTTGCCCGTTCGTCTGATAGGCTGTGGATAATTATGAGAAATAGAGTATTTTCACATTAGGGCTTCAAAGCCTGGTTGCAGAAATGACTCCCGTTGTCACTAATTATCGCATGGGGGGCTCCGAAGCGTGATATGATGTTTCTCTAAGAATTTGATGACAACCTGATTGTCATTTGTTCGATCGGAATAGCTTCATCCCATTGGAAACATAGTCTACAGCCACCAAAATAAATTGGTTGCCGTAAGACATAGGAAAGGGTCCCTGAAATCGATTCCCCACAAATCAAAAATTTCTACCTCCAAGATCGGTGTAAGGGGCATCATGTCTCTTCGTGTGATTTGACTCATCATTTGACATATTACACAGAGTTTGCAGAAAGTATAAGCGCCCTTGAAGAGAGTGGGCCAGTAGAACTCACTCTGAAGGACTTTCTCAGCAGTCTTTCATGGACCAAAGTGTCCACCATAAGCTAACTTGTGACAAAATGTCAAAACACTCTGATGTTCATCCTCAGAAAGACACCTTCTAATATCTGGTCAGCGGAATATTTGAATAAATATGGTTCATCCCAAAAGAAAAATCATATTTGTGTCATAATGCGTGCTTGTCCTGACCTGACCAATTTGAAGGGTGTTCGCCCGGTGCAATATCAGCATACCAGGGCTCTTGACACATCGTGAAGATGTGTTCGTCAGGAAAGTTTTCATTGATAGGTACAGTCTCAATTGGTGAATTGAGAATTCTCAAAAGGTGATCTGCCACCACATTCTCAACGCCCTTTTTATATTTGATTTCCAAGTCAAACTCTGCAAAAGAAGTATCCATCGCATCAGTCTAGCTTTTGCATCCTTCTTTCGCATCAAGTATCTAAGGGCAGAGTGATTGGTGAAAGTCATTGTCCTAAACCTTAGTAGGTATTGGTGAAACTTCTCTAACGCAAACACAACTGCTAAAAATTCCTTTTCAGTCGTTGTGTAATTTAGTTGGTCCTCGTTGAGTGTCCTACTAGCATAGTAAATCACGTGTTGCCTGTTATCAATACGCTATCCTAAACAGTGCCTATGGCATAATCAGAGGCGTCACACATAATTTCAAAGGGTCTAGTCCAATCAGCGCGGAGATTATTGGCGCCAAGACAAGTCTTTGCTTTAGCTTCTCCAAGCATGTAGACATTCTTCATCAAAATTGAAGGGCACATCTTTTCCTAAGAGATTAGTTAAGGTCTAGCAATTTTGTGAAACTCCTTAATAAATCTTCTATAGAAGCCAGCGTGCCCTAGAAATGATCTAATATCTTTTAGGCATTTTGGCTCAGGGAGCTTTGCTATTACTTCCACTTTTGATCTATAACCTCAATTCCTTTGTTTGAAACTTTATGCCCCAGGACAATTCCTTCCTTGACCATAAAATGACACTTCTCCCAGTTGAGTGTCAAGCTTTTCTCCATGCATCATTGTAAAACCAGCTTTAGATGATGCAAGCACTGTTCAAAGGAATCGCCGTATATAGAGAATCATCCATGAAAATCTCCAGAAATCTTTTCACCATGTCAGAAAAGAGACTAAGCATGCAATGTTGGAACGTTTGCGGGAGCAGTGCATAGGCCGAAGGGCATTTTTTGGTATAAAAATGTTCAAAGGGACAGGTGAAAGTAGTCTTGTCTTCATCCTCAGGAGTGATAGGGATTTGATTGTATCCTGAATATCCATCCAGGAAACAATAATACTCATGTCCAGCTAGTCTCTCGAGCATTTGATCTATGAAAGAAAAAGGGAAGTGGTCTTTACATGTGGTAGCGTTTAATTTTTTGTATTCAATACAGACTCGAATCTTTGTTGGAAAACGAGTTTGTACTACTCCTTCTTATCATTTTCTACCACGATAAAACCTGCCTTCTTTGGCACACTTTGAACTGGACTAACCCATTAGCTATCGGATATGGGATAAATAATCCATTGTCTAGTAACTTCAGAATTTTAGCTCGGACAGCCTCCTGCATGATCGGGTTTAGTCTACGTTGTGGATCACATTTTGGCTTTGCATCTTCCGTCAAGTGAATTCGATGTTGAGCAATGGATGGACTGAACCCCTTTATATCAGCCATGGTCCAACGAATGGCCTCTCGATTTTTCCTTAACACTGCAAGAAGATCCCCTTCTTATTGTTCCGTAAGATGAGACGCAATTATTATAGGGAACTCTTCCTTTTCACCCAAGTACTTATACTTGAGATGACTAGGAAGAACCTTAAGATCGGACGAGGGGATGTGCTCTACCAATGGATGTTCTTCTTGTAGGGGAAGGATAGGGGTTGCGTTTGTTGCCCACTCCACTGTGGATTCGATGATTTGATCAAGATTGAAGTCATCAGACTCCAATTCAAATTCTCTGTTAGACTTATATTCAATCTCCATATCATGTTTACTTGTTAATCCATCAACTAGGTTCACTTCAAATGACTCATCATCCAAGTCTCGAGGTTATTTTCCCAGGTGGAAAACATTTACCTCTTTCGTCATATCTCCAAAAGTTAGAAGCATCGATCTGTTCCTACAGTTGATGATTGTGTTTTGCGATGGCTAGGAAGGTCATCCCAGAATGACAGGGGTCTGAGCTTTCAGATTGTGTATGGGCGTGTCTCTAGAACAATGAAATCCATAGGGTAAATGAATTCCCCAACCCGTATGAGAACATCTGTAATCTCTCTCTTGAGAATTTTACAGATTGGTCAGCCAATTGTATAATAACTCTGGTTAGACGGAAGTCGCCCAGCCCGAGTTGCTGATACACAAAAAAGGGAAGAAGATTTATACTGGCTCCTAGAGTAATGCCCTATTTATCGTGGTCTGTCCTATGATACAGGAAATGGTTGGACTTCCTGGGTCTTTGTATTTCACAGGAATGGCCCAGTTAGCAACTCACTTATGTTTGATGTAAGGAAGACCTTCTTTGGGATATTTATTTTTCTTTTCTTGGTGCACATATCTTTTAAGAATTTTGCATATGATGAGACTTGTTGTATGGAATCAAGAAGGGGTACATTGATCTGAACCTGATTAAACATTTTCCTAATCTTCTCCATTTGGGCATTAGTCTTTTGATTTGCTAGCCTATTAGGGAATGGCACAATAGTCTTGTACGGTTGCTTATCTATTTTGTCTTTGTTATTAGACTTAGAGGTTGACGGTTGTGAACATGAAGATGGATCATTTTGAGTTGGTGGTATAATTACAAGAGGAGTTGACACTGATTTATTAGGAATAGCATGACTAGAAACCTGATTGTCAACTTGTTTTTCCAAATCTCAAGATATAAACAGTATTGCATTGACTTGGACGTATATCTTCAGCTTCATGAATAGGAAAGGGGTTCTTAAGATTTGGCAATGGCTGACTTGGCAGTGTTCCCTTTTATCTTTCATTTAATGAGTTAGCCAGTTGACCTATCTGACCTCTAACCTATTGATAGCTTGGTGGTGGTTGTTCATCATTGAGACTTAGGTTTTGGACAAGGTTTCAATCATTCTTTCTAAATCTGACAATTTTTTATCTGGATGATTATGTGTTTGTTGTTGCTGATATAGGGCTAGAAGTTATGTTGGTAGTTTGATTGAAATTCAGTGGACTCTGATGAAAACTGGTTGATGAGACTGAGCAGGGTATTGGTGTGAAAATTGTTGCCTTGGTTGCTCAGGACCAGACTGACTCTATGAGAAATTTAGATGGTTCCTCCATTTCGGGTTGTATGTTTTGGAGTATGGATTGTAGTTGGGTCTAGTGTATGCTGTATTCATGTTTTCAAGGTACATTTGAGCTTGGTAGACAGGATACTCCTCCAACAGCTGGTTAAGAGCATGGCAGTAGGTATAATCCAGATTGATCACTGGTGTTGGGTTGACCTGATTCACTGAATTGGGTTCCCTAACCTCGAGTAGTTCTAGCCTCTTCATCAATTGTGTTATTTTTGCTTCGGCAGCTATGGAGGATTCAATCGAATGCATACCAGTTTTAGAAGTGGTGGGGTTAGTTTTCTCGGGGCAAGACTCCCACTGAATGTTTTTTCTGCTAATCCATATGAATCTAATAGTCTCTACTTGGCTTTGCTCTTGTAAGAGCCATTGATGGCTCATGATGATGAATTCTATCACTCTAACATCTAATTCTCTAACAAATTACTACTACTTTATTCCATACTTACTCTAGTGTAGTTTTAATGATTTAATTGTAGCTTGCTCTTGTTTGTTGAGTTTAAATGTGAAAGTGATCTTATAGGTCATGCTTTAAAAAGCTCTTGAACCAAGGACTAGTAATGTCCAAGGATACATATGTGGCAACTATCACTAAGATATTAGCATGTTAGGGGAGCCATTAGTAGTTAGTAGGCATGAGTTTTCTTATATCTCTTTTTATTTTTTTCTTTTCACCTTGTTTTAAAACCCAAAATTTAAACAACTCTTCTATATTTCTCAATCTTTGTTTTCACTGTACTCTTCTCTTTTCACTTTTTGTTTTCATTTTCTTTTGATTGTTTAAAATATTGAAGAACACTTAATACACACATGAATCAACCTGTAAAGCTTATCTCTTCTAGTCCCTGTGGATTCGACCCGTATAACCATCATAATATAAGGGAAGTATCAGAGAAGCCAAAGCACACACACTCTTAACTTATGATTTCAAATACACATTTTCGTGCATGGTTTCACTCCGATCAAATTTTAGCGCCTTTGCTGGGATGGGAACAGTTTGATTTCACATTTTTGTTAAGTTTTCTTTTCTATTTCTGGGTACAGTTAACAATTTTCAGAATCTAACAACTGTAAAAGCCCACACTTTCCTATTTCTCCCTGCTCACGAAAGCAGGAGTTGTTGCCTACTTCTTTTTCAGGAGGTATCTTTATTTCCATATGTGTGTGTGTATTCTACTGCGAGTTTTCTGTTTAGATTACATGGGCACTATAATAATTAAGAACTAAAAATGGTAATTGGATATTTTAGAATGGTTTAGACATTTGCATCTTGGCACGTATCAATTTTAATTCCAAATACTGTATTTTGCTCTTCTGTTATTGTGATTTAGACTGAGGAATACACATTACATTGCATATAGCTTAGGATAAATACGTGAGTGATTTAATCACTTTTTGTATTCATTCTTATTTATATGGCACACTTGCACGAATTGAAAATTAAGGGCAAAACCTAACATAAGATAAGGTGAGAAAGTCATTACCCTCTCTTAGCCAAAAATCACCTCTCAACTCAAACAACCCAGCCTAGATAAGACTTGCTAGACGTTGGCCCCTAGGGACATCTAGGATTCATTTAGGAGATTGACCTAAGAAAAAAGTTATTAGAGTTTGTCTCTTATCAAATCTGTGTCTAAGGTTGGGGATTGAGAGGCAAAACCTCGAAGAACAGTGGTTTGACATAATTAGGCCCATTAATCTGACATGGATACCTCCCACTGATCTTCCCCTACCTGACAGATTAATTTGTGCTCACATTTCTTCAATGTACTTGTCGTGGACAGTCTAACCAGTTAAGAGTCATCTAGGTCTAGGTCAATCCTAATATAGGCTTTGTTTTGACTTTTTCTTTCTTTTTGATTGGTTGTTTGCTTTTTCTTTGCTTGTGCTTGTTTGTGAAATAGATTTTAACAATAATTTTTTCAATCCTAATATGAATCCATATTTCATCTCGACCTTACTTGACTCGGATAACTCCAACCCGGCTATGTACAACATGAACCAACCATATAGGTCAGATTGGGTTTATCTGACTCAATATGACCCATACCCCCAATTCTATGACCATAATTTCACTCTTCATAGTATCCATGGGGATTCACCTCTCCAAAGTTAAATAATCAATCACCTTGTCTGCCCATCTTCTTTCCCACATTTTGCTTTACATCTTTTTCAGAATCATCAATTGAAGAAAAATTAGAGTTATAAAAGAGTATCGAAGTCATACTAGAGGCCCAAAATAATTTGAAACATGATGGCCTCATCATATCCACAGAATTTCCAAAATCCATATAATTTTATTCAGAACCACCAAAAGAAAAATTATTGTTGGAAAGATTATGGAATTCTTGCGTGAGTCTGAGCGACAAACTAAAAATCTGATAGACTCAAAATTGCACCACAATTTCCAAAATTAAACTCCATACTCACCTTTTCAAAAAAATTCGATTTCACAGAGTATGAAAGATATGATTCAAACTCAATATATGGTTACCCAGTCCATCCATGCACAAGAGAGTCAATTAGCCAATACATTTGCATATAGGAATGAGGAAACTCGACCTTACCAATTGTTGACGGATTTCAGTATCCCTTGCCTTATTGATGTGACCCAAATATCATATAATTTTTAAATCAAGATTCAATTTCACCATACCAACCTGAACTTGACCAAAATCAAATCCTTGATATTTTGGTAAGTTATCCATTTTCTGAAATTGAACTTGAAGATAAATGTGAACCTGAGCTTCAATTTAGCGATTCGAGTCCAATCCTTGAATCAATATCGGCTCCTGTATTGCTACCTAAACTAAGTAACATTCTTGAGCTAGTTTTGATTCTCATAATTTCTGAACTTAAATCAATCATTTCACCCATTCGCATTCCTTCCGTGGACGAAAATCAAGATTGACTTCCATTATATCCATTTGAACTTACCCAAAATTTTGAGAACCACCTTGATACTTTGACAAGTTATCCTTTTCCCCGTAATTGAACTTGAGCATGAATGTAATCCTAATCCCCTACTTGATCATTTCATTTCACTTTTGATTCAATAATAACTCTGGTATCTTTATCAGATTTTTTTTATATTCCGGAGTCAACATTGAATCCTGTACTAATACATCATGAATTGAATCACCAATATTTTATGATCACGTTCCGTTAATGGGAAAAGTGTGTGAACATCAATTCTTTAGTTTGGACCTCATTTTTGAACTAATTTTGACTCACACTTTTGAATCTCGACTTGATCTGTCAAATTCCCGAGTCGGCATTTGTTTTTGTTTCATTTGAGCTCAAATCAATCATTTTCAATAATCACACTTCATTCTCAGATAAAGGTGTTGAACAAAGTGACTCAGTAATTATTTTGAAAATTAGAAATTGGATAGGGATAATCTTTTAAATAAGACCATACACTTCATCATTTTTTAATAGGTCATATTAGAGAGGTCACTGGTGGGTTCCTTCGAGATTCACACTCTTTGATTGGGCTGTATTTCATGGGCTAATTAGACCACTACTGGAACCACCACCTGAGATAGTTTTTTTCTTCCCTTTCCATTTATTTCATGCATATACACATTCATGATGCATTGAGGACAATGCACGAGATATGTGTGGGGGAGGGTTTACTAACGTAGTTTGTTTTAAACTTTCTTTCTTTTACACTTCTTTTTAGAAAGTTTTTAAAATTTCTCTTTTGTATGGAAACCATTTTTCTTTTCTTTTCATAAAACTTTTTGAAATAAGAGAAATAGTTTTGATTTATTTTTAAGAAAGTTAAGAGGATCTTAGGAATTAAGAAAACCTAAAATTATGAATTCTTTAACCGAGTCAAATAATAGATTTTGTTTGAATTTTAGAATGAGGAAGTAAGATTGGAAAGATAATTCGATCTTGAATATTTTGCCTTAGATATATGCACTTTGTTGGTCCCGAGATGATGCCAAATGCGGAACTTTCTCTGTTGGCACTTATGGATCTAAACTACAAAGTCAACACAAATACTAAACAAAGAAGGATTAAAGTTAATCAAATAAATAAACTTGCAATAAAGGAAATCAATCTCAGAAAAGTTTAGACAACGCAAACACGAGAGATTTATCCTGGTTCGGTCCTCGTGACCTACATCCAGTCCCCAAGCCACCCGCTTGGGATTTTCCTTTATCCTTGACTTTGTACACCCAAAATCACAACCATGCACACCACTTGATAAATCCCCTTTGCCAAATGTGTACACCTTCTCTTCCACCAAGAGAACACCTTCTCTTCCACCAAGAGAACAAACTTCACCTTGTACAACTGCTTCTACACCAAGAAGACACCCGTGTACAATGATTGCTTTGAGTGTTACAACACTTTCCTATAAGCCTTGGTACTGTATGTGAACGTGGACAAGGTGTAGTATAGGAGAAACTTCAGAGAACTTCACAAGGAAATCAGAATTTGGTGAAGAACTGAAGTGGGAACAGTTTTCAGGATTGGCAGAATTTTTGATCTTAGAAACTGAAGATTAGGATTGGTCTTTGGCCTTAGGATTAACCGCCCTTTATATAGCTGCACACTAGGGTAAGTTAGGGTAATTATAGGTGCCTTTTGAATGATTGAATCGTTGAAAAACATTGCACAAAAGACCAGATAATAGAAACTGTCCAACAGTCAGAAACTGCCTATAGTCGACTTGCCTTTTGAGTTAGTCGACTATACAAGGCAATTTTCCAAAGAGTAGTCGACTAGGTTTGGGTATAGTCGACTAGGTCATGAATAGCTCGAGTGACAGGTTTCTAGATAACTGAATCAAGTCGACTACAACTTCTTATAAGTCGACTGGATCATGGATTAGTCGACTAGGGGAAAGGGTTAGTCGACTACAAAGGTCTATTAGTCGACTAGGTCTTCTGTCAAGTCGACTAACAGGATAAACAGAGAGTTGGGTTCTTTTGAGACACAACACTAGTCGACTAGGGAGTTTGGTCAAGTCGACTACACAATGGATTAGTCGACTATAAGAGGGTATAAGTCGACTAAGTATCTAAGATATGTGTGTGTGCATCAAGTCTTTTGACATGCTATTTCACAATTACAAAACACATCATATCAACTCTCTTTGGGACATCTTGATCATGAAGAACTCTTGATTCGTCGTGTGTTAGAGCTCCAAATGAAATGCTTCACAAAAAATCTTCATCAAAACAAGTTCCAACACACTTCACACTTACACAATTTTTGGGATAAAAACAAAGATTAAAAATGCCACAAAAAATACAAAATACAAAAAAAATGAAAAAAACACTTACTAAGCTGGGTAATTATGCCTCAAGAAGCATGATTATTCATGCCTAAACGGTGGACAAAAACAAAATCCTCCTTATTTTTGTGGCCTTGTTTACTAGAGTTCTTAAGTCCAAAAGATGTTTTCTCATCTAGTGCCCTAAAACCATCTGGTTTGAGAGTCACTGGCTAAAGGTTCACTACCTCGATAAACTAAAAATTCTAAGAAATGATAGAAGAATATATATACACGCACACACACAAATAAATGACATTAAAGTTAGAGTCAATATTCTAAAAATCTTCACACTTCACAAAGTGCATATTTTCTAAGAGTTTTATGAAAGATCAAAATAATCAATTTAATTTTAAACTCTTACCTTTAATTTATAGCAAGATTTTGCATTTAGACTTGGTCAAGGAAGAATAATTTCTAGTTAACTTATGACCTTGGATCGCTTAAATTTTTTGCAAAAATACTTCAACACTTTTCTCTCTTTCAAAATGTGTTTTCAAAATACTAACATTTGATCTCTTTCTTTATGGATTTTGTTGGTGTAATCTGCTGAAAACTCACAGGAGACAAAACTTCTCCCCTAGGGTAACCTAGAGGTTTAATGGCTTGTTGCACATGCTCAGTGCAATCGCATCACTTGCGAAAGTGGTATAATAATTTTCTTACTTAGTTTTTTTGTTTTACTCGGGACGAGCTAAAGATAAGTGTGGGGTGTGATTAGTATTCATATTTGTATATTTCGTACCACATCTTCACATTTATTCTATATAAAATTTTATTAATAATAGCTTTAATATATGTTTCTAGGTTCATGGCATGAAATAAAGAAGAAGCCCAGAAATCTCATTTATTTGGTGATTTTTAGAAGTCTAGATATAGCCATTGATTTTGGAAGCCCTATCTGCCAATTCAAAGAGAAGATTTCAACAAAATGACAGTTTGTACATAGAGTAGTGTGCAGCAGAGAGCTGCACACTTCGGTGCTACGCGCGCAGCCACTGTACCGCTGTGTTTCCACCGTAAATGCCATGGAAATGCCGCAATACGGTGGAGCCACGGTCGAGTTTCGACACATGGCCCTCTCTTGTCTCCCTGAGGCTCCTTTTGGCTATAAAAACCTAGTGTTGAGCAGAACAGAGAAGAGGAGAGCATGTAATGTAATTTTCTTCTCTTTAAGGTAGTTTTAGTTCTTTCTTCTTTCTTTTATTTTTCTTTTCTTTTGTAGATCATGTAATAGAGAAGAGAGTGATTCATAAGATAGAAGAGAAAGTTTTTGTAAAAGAGGGTGACACTCTATGAAAAATTCTTCCTTTATCTCTATTTGTTTCTTCTCTAACTTCATACATATTTAGCTAACTTTTTTCTTATAGCAACTAACTACTAACCACCAATTATGCTAACTCCTTACTTGATAATCCACATAAATCTAATAGCCTCTACTTGGCCTTGCTCTTGCAAGAGCTATTGATGGCTCATGATGATGGATTCTAGCACTCTAATATCAACTCTCTAACAAGTTATCATTACTTTATTCCATGCTTGCTCTAGTGTAGTTTTGATGGTTTAATTGTAGCTTGCTTTTATTTGTTGAGTTTATATGTGAAAGTGATCTTATGGGTCATGCTTTGAAAAGCTCTTGAACTAAGGACTAGTGATGGCCAAGGATACATGTGTAGCAACTATCACTAAGAGGTTAGCATGTTAGTGGAGCCATTAGTAGTTAGTAGCCATGAGTTTTCTTGTATCTCTTTTATCTTTTCTTGTTACCTTGTTTCAAAAACCTAAAATTAATAACAACTCTTCTATGTTTCCCACTTTTTTATTTTCACTGTACTCTTCTCTCACCTTTTGTTTTCATTTTCTTTTGATTCTTTAAAATATTGAAGAACACTTAACACAAACATGAATCAACCGGTAAAGCTTCTATCACTTCCCATCAATAGGGATTCGACCCGTATAGCCACCATGCTATAACGGAATTATAGGGAAGCTAAAGCACATACACTCTTAACTTCTGATTCGAAAATACACATTTTTTGTGCATGGTTTCACTCCGATTAGCCACCGCCACCCACCTTACCGGTAACCTCCCTGACCCTCAGCGCCACCAGCCTCACCGGTGACCTCCCCGTCCCCCAGCACTGCCGATCTCCTTCTCTCTCCACTCTTTCTCTCATTCTTTCTTCCTTTCTCTCTCTTCTCTTCTCCATCTCCCTCTTTTCTAGATCAACAACCATTGCTACCCAGATTTGACCATCACCGCCACCACCGATCACCCCCAGCTCCAGCGACCGTCATCGCCGATCGTCCCCGGCTCCAGTGACTGTCGCCATCGACCTTCCCCTCTTTCTTCTTCTTTTTCTTTTTTCTTTTCTTTTTCTTCTTATTCTTTTTCTTTTTTCCCTCTCTTCTTCTCCCCGTGGCCGTGGCCATGGTGGCTCATGCTGCCGCACCACCTAGTCGGCCACTGGCAAGCCAACCTCTCTCCCTCCTCCTCTTTGATCACTCTCCCTCTCTAAGATCTCTCCTACCCCTCTCTTTCTTCTTTCTTCTTTCTTCTTTCTTCTTTCTTCTCTCTTCTCTCTTTCTTCCCTCACTCTCATTTCTCCCCCTATCTGAGGGCCGCCAGTGGCCAGAGCCACCGTCGGCCACCTCTAGCTAGCCATGATTGACCACCTTTCCTTCTCCCCTCTTTTTCTCTCCCAGTCTCTCTCTTTCCTGCAAACTCTCTCTTCTTTCTCTCTTGACTTCTCTCTATTTTTTCTCTCTAGCTCTATCTTTCTACAAAATTCTTTCTCTCTCCCCTAATGATGATGGGTGTGTCGTGCCTGTGCACGTGTTTTGGGATTCCAGAATTTGTGGAATTTTCTGAAAATTTAGGTGAGTGTTCTCGCTTTTGGGTTTTCCTGCTTCGACGGGTGATTTTATTATATGTAATATGTATCTAAATTGGTGGAATTGTAATTATATCATGGACATGGTATTTATACCAGTGTTGTGTATTAGATCGATGTGGGTATGTATATGTATACTGTAGACACGTATAATTGTATCGGCGTGACGAATGCTTGTATAGTGCAGTTAAATACATGTACATATATACTGCATGTGATGGGTTCTATTTTTGCTTTATTATCATGTGTGGCTAACCTTTCATGGTCATTTAGGCTCCAGGCTCTATACTCAACCTCTGAGCATCACCGTTTTACTAATAACTTAGTTGTTACTATGTTTACATGTATGTGTTTGATACTAATACCTCTGCGGGTACCTACTCTGCCTTCAAGCTTCTACCCACTTTCCGGGCTAGCCACCCAATAGGTTTTATTTCTTGCACCCTCTGGGTTTTATGGTACCTATCGGGAGTGCCTTAGACCTTACGCTCTCCTTATAGCCATTTGGGTGCTCAGACTGTTAGGTTTTTTTGGCCCCACCTAGCAGGTGAGCTCAGCGCTCAACGCTTTACCGCTAAGTCTGTTCAGGTATAGTTACGCCGTGGGCGCGGCTTCATCACAGGTGATGCAGAGTGGTTGACCCACCACCACACGCGTGCATTAGCTTCGCCGTGAGTAGTAACCACTCCGAGCGTGATAGCATCTAGCGTTGTGCGCTAGCTTCACTCCAGCGTTGCTTAACTCTGCTTAATTGTTCACTTGTATGCTCGTTGACTTTATTTCTACCCTACTCAGCCTTCAGAATTCACCATTCTACTAATTGTCTAATTATTACTATGTTTTTATGTGTGCTCATGTGGTACTAACATCTTGTGCAGGTACCTATTCAGCTTCTATCTCTATCAGCCCTTTGGGCGCTTAACCGTCAGGTTTCTCGGCTGCGCCTAGTAGGTGAGCCTAGCACTCAATGCTTTATAGCTAATTCCATCCAAGCATAGTTATGTCGTGGGCACGACTTCATCACGGGTGATGTAGAGCTATTTATTCGCCACCACACACGTACAGTAGCTTCGCCGCAAGCGGTAACTAAACCGAGCGTGATAGCCTTTAGCGCTGTGCGCTAGCTTCACTCTAGCTTTTTTAAGCTTTCTTTGAATATTCGTTTATTTGCTTGCCCGCTTACCTGCTTGATAATTCAATTATTATTCTTTTCTTGATGGTTGTGAAGAGTTTGAACCTGTACTTATACTATTTTTCAAATTGTACTATTTTTCTGTATTTGTACTGATCCCCTATATCAGTACTGTTTTTTTATATTCGTACTTATCTTCTTTATTGGTACCATTTTTCTGTATCCGTACAGATCTCTTGTACCGGTATTGTTTTCTTATATTGTGACACATGACAGTGATATCTACTGTGTTTATTACTTGACATGGTATCACTTGCTATGTTGATCACTTGACGCCTGACATGCTATTACTTGACATCTGTCACTTGTTATCATATCACCTATCATCTTTTTTATACTACTTATCACCTACCACCTTTTATATTACCAATTGACTTGCGATTATCATATTTCAAGAATTCTGTCCTGCTATCTTGTATTATATATAGTGGCATGTATTTTTAGTATTTATGTACTCCTGTAACTCTTGAACTTGTCATGCTCCTGCTATTCTCATAATATGAAAATTACATAATAATAAACTATAAAAAGGCCAACCTACATCGAGTAAGGGGAAACTGATGGACTTCAAGTAGTTAATATATTTACAGTGATATTAGGTATGTTGTGTAATTAAAATTGTGGTTCTACCTGTGGGCCTCTAGGTATTATAAAAAGGTCAACGTACATTGAGCAAGGGGAACTGATAGAATTCAAGTGGTGAATATATTTATAGTGGTATTAGGTATATTGTGCAATTAAAACGGTGGTTCTACCTGTGGGCCTCCAGGTGTTCCAAGGGGTGTGCTGCTACCCCAATTACTGACTTCTTGTAGGACATATAAATAAGACTATTTGCTCCTGAATCGCCTTGCGGTAGGTTCTGTATCAGCAATGGAACATCCTAGGCATGGTTTTGGGTATGCACGGGACCTGCTGTAAACATAACCCGTTGATTTCATCATCAATTTTTAATAACAACCTCAGCTTACTCATATATGAATGTATGTGTTGGGACGCCAGAGCACATACCTAATATATGGGTAGGACGAGTACTAATAATAACAAAGTGCTAATTAATAATTCATTATTGTTTTGAATTCGGGTTGTATACACTTAGATTACGGGGACATGAGACATAATGTGTATATATATATAAAGGTTTTCTTTTTGGATTATTTCTTTGACGTATTAGCCTTATGAAGCCGTAAACTGAGCTTGTACGACCGGTTTTGCTTGTATTCGGTACTATCAGTTTTATCAATTTTTATCAACTTTATGATATTTTAGTTTGGGAGACAACACTCAGGATACGGTGATGTAAGATATAAGGTATATATATGAGGGTTTTCTTGTTTGGATTATTCTTTTGAAGTACTAAACTCATGGATCGATAATTTGGGCTTGTATAACAGATTTTGCCACATTTGCTTTACTTGCTGCCTCATTGCCTGCTCTTGTATGCCTGTGCTCAAGACATAGTTTTCAATACCTGTTTTGACTCAGATTTATTGATATATATGTGCTTATTCTTGCATGTCACTTGGCACACATCTTGCAACTCGTTGGGGAGTTTCCGACTCCTCTGAATTTGCATGTCCAGATCTTGGAGTTTGGAGCTTATGAATTCTCCTGATTGCTGATTAGAGATACGTAGCTGATAGGTAGTAAAAAGTGCATATTTATCAATACATTTACTATCACATTTTCATATTTATTCCTATAATTTTGCACATTTACTAATATTTTATTATTTATTGTGTGCAGGCCTTGAGTAATTAATTAAATAAAGAATAAAGCCTTAAAAGAAGCCCAAAAGCCCATGTTCAAGCCCAATGCAAAAGTTGCAATTATCAAATGTCAAAATTGCAATTACTAAGGGCAATAGTTGCAAATACTAAAAGAAGAGGGAAGGATAGACTTCTATTAAATCCTAAATGCTTGCAGGATGAGGATAAAAGCCAAAGAAGGAGAGTGCAAAGATAACAAATTCGTTGTTAAAAGATATTGGAAGATTTGGATTTAGGGTAACTTGCTTTCCAAGTTATCCCAAAATCTCAAATTAAAGAGTCGAGATGCCAGATCCACACAGATAAACCCAGATAGACGGACCAGAGGAGACCACGCGCCAAAGCGCGTGGCAGCAGGCAACACATGGCCGCGGAAACGCGGCTTCTGGATGAGACTGGGCAACTGTTTTCTTGGAGGAATCGTACTGGGACTCTACTTCTTTCTGCACCTATAAATACCCCTGCAGAGCAACGGAGAAGGGCGTCCAGCGTAGTACGGAGCAAAATCTAGGGTTTTTAGGCTAGTTTGTACTTTAGGTTTTTATTTTCTTTTTGTAATTTTTATATTTTTTATATAAGTAAGAGAGAGAGGCCTATGTTGAGAGTGACACCGATGTACCCTCCTCTTTTCTTCCATTGTTTCAAGCAATAAAGGTAAATATTTTTCTTTATGTTCATCGCTTTACTTTCCTTTTCTTTTTCTTTTCCTTTTCTACTTTATGACTGTTGGTTTTTGATGAGAATGCAAGTGAATTCCAAAGCACAAGTATAACAAGTCTTTGTGAGTGCCAACGATACTTCATGGAGATGTTCTCCTCCTCAAGGTCCGTATCACTTCATTCTTGCCCAGCTTGATGATATAATGCGAATAGGGGACTGAGCTCGATCCTATGACTTATGCGTTGAACGCCTCGGAAGCAAGGTAGAACATGCAAGGTTTTCAGGTAACTCATCAACCAAACTAAGGTAAGTATTTCTTTAATTTTCTTTCTTTTATTTCTGTAGATTAACTCACCAACTCTTCATCTATCCAACTCTTTCTTTCCCAACTCATTGTAAATACCGCTTTCTTTCTAACCTAACTTTAACTACTATTTTCTTATTTTCATTTCAATAACTAAAAAAAGAATTTTTTAGAGAACTTGCTAAACCAGCTTCCGTCGCTAGTCCCTCCCTGAGGATCACGACCCGCATAGCCATTGCTACAGCGGATAGAATTGAGCACCTTGCACATCTTTATTTCTAAATCTAATATTCTTTATTTTTATGTGCAGGAAAAACTCAATCAAAATTTTGGCGCCGTTGCCGGGGAGGGACGGTAAGTATTCTCTAAAAAAAATAATAAATAACTAATTCTTTTATTCTTTCTGTTTGTAGGTTTGGAGAATAGGAAAACTAACAACAGTAAGGACATATAGCAACTCTGTGCCTCTGCCCTCGAAGGCAGAGCAGCAGAGCCTACTATAGTGCCGCGCAAACGCGGCAATAGCCGTGTTTCCGCGGCCTTAGTAGTGAACTACTCACTAAGGTTTCTGCAGGTTGCTGTAAAGTGAAAGATTTGTTTACTGCTCTGTTAAAATTTGCTCTGTGATAAACCTGTATACTGCTAATTAATTAACAGTAACCTATTTGTTGAAAAAAATAAAAAAATTAGACTCTAGCATCTTAGGCACGTGTCTATTTAATTTTTTTAATTTTTGTTGAAGAGTGCTGGAGACAAGGTACGTTCGCATTGCATATAGACTAGGAAGCACCCTTGGCTGATTTTCTGCTTTGAGTGAATATTTGTCTAATGCTTTACACTTGCACTAAATTGACTTAAGGGCTTGTCCTATAAATAAGATAAGGTGGGGATTTCATCACCCTTCCTTGGCCCACAAACAATCTCCTCACTCACTAACCCAAGCCTAACTAAAAATGAGTAGACGTTGGCCCTAGGGACATCTCGGACTCAATTAGGAGATTATCCTAAGAGGAAACAGTGTTGGAATTTGACTCCTGCCAAATCAGTGTCTAGGAAGGGGATTGAGGGCCGAAAGCCTGAAGATTGGTGGTTATTTAATTAAGGAACGTCTTTGACGGAAAACCTCCCACCAATCTTTCCCTGACCTGGCTGATTAACTTGTGGTCAAAGTCTGCACCCTACCTCCCGTGGACAGTCTAACCAGTTAGGAGTCGTCTAGGTCATAGGTCTATCCTAACTTAGGTTAGAATTTTTTTCTTTTTTTTGTTTGCTTATTTGTTTGTTTTCTTTTTCTTTGTTTGTGTTTGTGTGATATGGCATATAACAACAATTTTTCCAATTTTAATCCATATTACACACCAACCTCTTTTTCAGATATTACCAACCCGGCATATCATAACTTTGACCAACCTAGTGTGCCGGAATGGTCTTATCCGAATGAATATAACCCATGCCCCCCATCTTATGACCATAATTCCACAAGGATTTCAACTCTTCACAGAGATCATGGGGTTTCGCTTCCCCCGAGCTTAATTTTTAACTAACTTGTCCGCCGTATCCACCTTGTCCACAATATTTCCAAGATTCATACTCAGATCCACCCATTCAGAATAGAAAACCATCTATCTTGGAAATGATGAGTATGCATGAGTCCAAGCAACAACCACCATCAATCTTAGACATGATGATGCGTGAGTCCAAGCAACAGTTACAGAAGCTGACCGACTCACAACTTCATCATAATTGTCCCAACAACACTTCCTCTTTTCAAGTCCAATCACAAAATGATGCACCAATCGACTATGAAAAGATGCTTGAAGCCATGACTCAGGCTAGATTAGCTCGTGATCATGAAATAGATATGATGGTTCAATCTTTGCATTCTCACCGTTCGGCCATTTCTGATATCGCTAACCATTCTATTAGAGCCGACGAGCCACGTTGTTTTGGACAACAAGATTCTAATTCAGTACCATCATTTGAACTTGCCGAAACTCCAATTTTTGATAGTTTGGCAAGTTATTCCTTTCCTGAAATAGAACTTGAGCGTGAATATGATCATGATCTCCCACTTGGTGATTCAATTCTACTTCCTAATTCAATAATGACTCCGGTGTCTTCACCTGATTTTACTTTTTTCGAGTCAACATTGGATCCTGTGCCAATTCATCATGAAATTGAATCACCCATTTTTGATGATCATATTGAACTTGACCAATTTTATAATTTTGAAAGTCCCATGGATAAATTGGCAAGTTCTCATTTTTATATTGAACTCAATGCGATATGTGACCTAGATTCTCAAATCTGTGATCAAGTTCATATTCCCGAATCATTATTGACTCCTGTTTTGTTACCCAACTTAGGTAATATTTTCGAGGCAGTTTTGATCCCCACACCTATCATTCCTGAACTTGAATCACCAATATTGAGTCACATTCCATTGTGGGAAAATGATTGTGGACTTGAGTTTCAACTTCTTGACTTGGACACACTTCTTGAACCAAGCTCGACTCCTGAACCCTTACTTGATTTAAGTTTCTTTCCTGAGTCGGTATTCGTTCCCGTACTTCTGACGTCCACGTCAATCATTTCATCTTTTCACACTCCATTTTGGGACAAGGCAGTTGACACAATTGACTCTGAAAATAATTATGAAATTTGGAAATTTGATGGGGTGGAATTGTTAAAAATGATCATACATACATTTTAGTGGGTTATACAAGAAAAATTTCTGGTGGGTTCCTCCGAATTCCATGAAAAGTAGATTGGGTCACATTTCGTGGACCAATTAGACCACCACCGGAACCACCACCTTGAGGTAACATCTGCCTTCCCTTTCTTCTTTTTCATGCATATATGCATACATTCATACATTGAGGACAATGCATGAGATAAGTGTGGGGGGAGGCTTTACTAACATACTAACATAGGTAGAAAGTAGAAACTAACAAAAAATTTTGCTAATAAAAAAAATTTGCTAAAAAAATTTAAAAAAAAAGGACAATATTTTGACTTATCTTTTGAAAGAAATCTAAGTTAGTCTTAAGAATTAGGAAAATCATGATTAGGATTTCTAAAAACTTGGTCAAAATAAATAAATTGTTGAATTTTTAGGTATAGGAGGAGAAATTGAATAAGTAATTAGTCTTAATTTTTACCCTAATGAAATGTTCATACCTAATACATTTACATATCTAGGATTCTAAGACAAAGACCCTTATGCCTCATATAAAAAAATATATAAAAATAAAAAATAAAAATCACTAATTAAGCTTGATACATGTGCCTCAAGAAGCATAAGTATTCACGCCTAAAGGTGAGTTTATAAATAAGCGTTCTTAGTTTTGTGGCCTAATTCACTCAAATTTGAGTCCGTGGGGTGTTTTCTCACCCGTACCCTAAAACCAACCAGTTTGGGAGCCACCGACTTTAAGTTCGCTACAAGGGTGGATTAGAAAGCCTAAGAAAATTAAGAAATATTATATATGTATTAACACATCTAATAGTCAATTAGTTAGGTATGAGGGCCTCAAGAAGCCTTGATACTTACACGAAAGAAAATTAGATGAGTTATACATGTTAAAAAAAAAAGAGAAAAAAGAAAAAAAAATATAATAATAATAATAATAAAGAGGCATGAGAGTCCAAGTTAAGGAATTCTTAGTAAAAAATTCACAAGGATGCATATGACTTAGGGTAACGAAAAAGACTATACAAACATTCAATTTTGACCCTTACCTAAAAAGGAAAACAATTTACTATATAAAGACTAAGTTTAAGAATGAATAAAATGAGGATCCTAAAAACTTACAGATTACTTAATCTCTTCAAATGTATTTCAAATATTTTCCTTTTTATGGATTTTGTGGGTGTAATCCGCTGAAAACCCTCACGAGACAACACTCGTCCTTTAGGGTAACCTAGGGGTTTAACGGCTTGTTGCACGTGCTAAGTGCAACCGTGATTTCTACGAAAGTAAGTTAGGATAGATTAGTTTTTCTTTTCTTTTTGATTTTTACTCGAGGACGAGCAAAAAGATAAGTGTGGGGGTGTGATAGGTAGTAAAAAGTGCATATTTATCAATACATTTACTATCACATTTTCATATTTATTCCTATAATTTTGCACATTTACTAATATTTTATTATTTATTGTGTGCAGGCCTTGAGTAATTAATTAAATAAAGAATAAAGCCTTTAAAGAAGCCCAAAAGCCCATGTTCAAGCCCAATGCAAAAGTTGCAATTATCAAATGTCAAAATTGCAATTACTAAGGGCAATAGTTGCAAATACTAAAAGAAGAGGGAAGGATAGACTTCTATTCAACCCTAAATGCTTGCAGGATGAGGATAAAAACCAAAGAAGGAGAGTGCAAAGATAACAAATTCGTTGTTAAAAGATATTGGAAGATTTGGATTTAGGGTAACTTGCTTCCCAAGTTATCCCAAAATCTCAAATTAATGAGTCGAGATGTCAGATCCACACAGATAAACCCAGATGGACGAACCAGAGGAGGCCATGCGCCAAAGCGCTGGCCAGCAGGCAACACATGGCCGCGGAAACGTGGCTAAAGCCGCGTTTCCGCGACAATCTGGATGAGACTGGGCAACTGTTTTCTTGGAGGAATCGTACTGGGACTCTACTTCCTTCTGCACCTATAAATACCCCTGCAGAGCACCAGAGAAGGGCGTCCAGCGTAGTACAGAGTAAAATCTAGGGTTTTTAGGCTAGTATGTAGTTTAGGTTTTTATTTTCTTTTTGTAATTTTTATTTTTTTATGTAAGTAAGAGAGAGAGGCCTATGTTGAGAGTGACACCGATGTACCCTCCTCTTTTCTTCCATTGTTTCAAGCAATAAAGGTAAATATTTTTCTTTATGTTCATCGCTTTACTTTCCTTTTCTTTTTCTTTTCCTTTTCTACTTTACGACTGTTGGTTTTTGATGAGAATGCAAGTGAATTCCAAAGCACAAGTATAACAAGTCTTTGTGAGTGCCAACGATACTTCATGGAGATGTTCTCCTCCTCAAGGTCCGTATTACTTCATTCTTGCCCAACTTGATGATATAATACGAATAGGGGACTGAGCTCGATCCTATGACTTATGCGTTGAACGCCTCGGAAGCAAGGTAGAACATGCAAGGTTTTCAGGTAACTCATCAACCAAACTAAGGTAAGTATTTCTTTAATTTTCTTTCTTTTATTTCTGTAGATTAACTCACCAACTCTTCATCTATCCAACTCTTTCTTTCCCAACTCATTATAAATACCGCTTTCTTTCTAACCTAACTTTAACTACTATTTTCTTATTTTCCTTTCAATAACTAAAAAAAGAATTTTTTAGAGAACTTGCTAAACCAGCTTCCATCGCTAGTTCCTCCCTGAGGATCGCGACCTGCATAGCCATTGCTACAACAGATAGAATTGAGCACCTTTCACATCTTTATTTCTAAATCTAATATTCTTTATTTTTATGTGCAGGAAAAACTCAATCAGTAGCGATAGCGTGGATCATCGGCAAACCGTCTGAAGCCCTTCCTTTTAGACCCCCTACTCGTCTCTCGAGTTTTCCTTTTGTA
This sequence comes from Agave tequilana, assembly GCA_038442645.1. Taxonomy (NCBI): domain Eukaryota; kingdom Viridiplantae; phylum Streptophyta; class Magnoliopsida; order Asparagales; family Asparagaceae; genus Agave; species Agave tequilana. Next base: position 27,550 of record JAVJIF010002647.1, read on the forward strand.
ACTCGTGCGCGCCTTTTGAGCTGTTCATAATTGTATATCTCTTTTGTAAGTACACCTAGAGGGGGGTGAATAGGCGTACGACTAATCTAATGAACAAAATGCGAAAATTAAAACTAAATTGCAACACACTTAATGTAACCAACAAGTGTAGCCGAATTCCCGGTGAAGGGCTCTGGACTAACTCCTCTTGATTCCTCTGAATAAGAGTTGAGGTGCTATATGAAGCTCTCGTGGTTAAACACAAGTGAGGCACACACAAACAAGCCAAGCATATAATATATGAATGAGCAATATGAAATGATGTAAGGCACAATATAAAAGAGAGAGAATAAGAGAAAGTGGATCAATCGCTAACAAACAGATATGTTTCGAGATTCAAGCACACAGCTCTACGTCCCCGCCTTCACACAGAAGGATTTCCACTAACTTGTCCACACAGGACTCCCACACAGGGAACCTCCACTGAGAATCTGGGGCAATACAATAACCGGGAGTACACAACTCCTCTCTCAATCAAGTACAACCTCTCACTAGAGGCAATGCACAACCAACACAAAAACCACCTCACACAAGAGGGGTAGGCACTTAGCCAATACAAATCAATCACCTCACACTTGAGGGGTTCCAACACAAACTCCACCTCTCACTAGAGGGAGCTAAACACAATCTCAACCTCTCACTAGAGGAAGCCAACCACAACTTCCATAATCACTTCATAATAGAGGGATACCAAATCAATCTCCTCTCACTAGAGGTATTTCACAATGAAGGAAGTTTACAACTTGGTGGTCTATTTCAACCAGAAACTACTTTTCCCACAAAAAAAAAGATCCTATAGATAGGATAGCAAGATAAGCTCAAGTGTGGAAAGTAAAGGTGTCGGAAATCAAATCACAAGAGAAAAATACTTGGGAAAACAACTTAGTATTTGATAGAAATGAAGAACAAAGCAAATATCCCAAATCTATATTTTTCTTTGATTTTTCCAACCCCTTTTAAAACAAATAAAGATGGAAACTTTGAACCCAAAAATTCTTTATAAAACTTGCTGAAAAACACTTACGGAGTATAAAATTTTTCTCTCTAAAAATCTTGTTGAAAACCAGTCCATAGAACCCCAATATATAGGCTAGAAAAAACTAGCCGTTGGGGCCAATCAACAGCCTAGACGGCTGTCGGTCGACCGGCCTGATCGACCGCCAACGGTCATAGTTTTGACCGTTGGGGAAGCGGTCGACCGGCCCGTCGATCGTGACCTGGAACAGAGAGCAGAGCTCTCTACCGGTCGACCGGGGCTTTCCAGAGAGCAGAAGCTCTCTGGCGGTCGATCAGGTCGGTCGACCGGCCCTCCAGCCAAACTGGCGTGCGCATTCTGTGCACGTCGGTCGACCGACTCGGTCGACTGACTCCTAGCTCGTGGTCGACCGGTCCGGTCGACCTGCAAAAGCCAGAACAGGGCTTTTCAGGATTTAAAACTTGGGTTTTTAATTATCAAATAAATCCCATAAAATTTCTAAAAATCCACAAAAATAAGTTCTTATATTCTCTTTTGAAATAAAAACTTGTTTGAGTAAAAATCAAACCAAGTTACAAAAATTTTGAACTCTTTTTGTGTTATGGAAATTTTATCGAAAACCAAATTCCGTATTTTCCAAAACTAGGATTTTGAAATGGAAAATCGTTTTGTCCAAAACTCATCCAAATATAAAAACATGATATTGAAACAACTTTGAGGCATATAGTATATGGATATAATCCAATATACATATAAAGATATATATCAAATGTTTTTGACAATAAATTCACAAATAAGTTTTGTTTAAAATACCCAAACTCATGAAATAGACTATCAAACTAAGTTTGTTTAAATAGTTGAAGCATAGATGTTTATAGAACAAATCTAATATACATTAAACCATGTAAACTTGTTGATTATATCTATTCATGAAAACCAAGATCGGTTAAACCAAAAACCGAAAACCAAAATCAAAACATGAAACTTGTGTGTTGTGAACTTGAGCATATCACACTATATAATCTTTAACAAATAGATCTAAAACAATGAACTAAACAATATACCAAAGTCTTCTTGTAGAGCGTCGTCTCCAAGTCGACACGATCCAAACGTGATCCACCGAGCTTGACTCCAACGAGTGCTAGATATGAACTTTGACGCTCGGGCTCTTGAATCACCATGTGAAAGCTCAAAACATCTTTGTTGAAGCTAATCACCTACTAATATCTTGGTTAAATATCTGAAACTAAATATCACAAGATTATTAGTAAACTATAACTACTTGAGTTAATCATCATCAAAACTAGAGTGAAAGGCCTCTAGGCCAACAATCTCCCCCTTTTTTATGATGACAAAACTCATGGAGTTATATATGCATGGATTAAAGTTAAGCTTCAAGGAAGCTCCCCCTTAACTCATGCATAGCAATAAACAATAAATATATGCAATGAATGCTAAACATGAATATGCATCAACATGCATAAAACAATGAAATGAACATGCTCTTGATACCAAACTTTTAAAATAAATTCCTTTTCCTTTTTGAAATAAACATGTTCTTAAATAATTGCTCTTGATACTAATAAAAATTTCAATTTGAAAACTTTATCAATAAAAGCAATAAAAGCTTTTGATACCAATCAATAAAAAACTTTTGAAAGCTTTTGATACCAATCAATAAAAAATTCTTGATACCAATTGAATAATAATCAATACAAGCTCTTGATACCAACAAAAAAAATTTTAACAAAAGTTTCTTGATATCAATAAAGCAAAACAACAAAGCAAAAAGCTCTTGATACCAAATTGAAACTCAAATAAACCAATAACATGTATATAAACTCACAAATACTTCTCCCCCTTTTTGTCAATCATCAACAAATGGGTTAAAGAAAACAATAAAACAATATTCTCCCCCTTTTTGTTTTAAACAAAAAATATCAATAAGGGGTGAAATCAAATCAAAACATTATGATACCAATTGAAAAAAATATATCAATTTAGTGCAACATGATATCAATGAATCATACCAATTGAAAGTACATAAAAACAAATATTTTTAACATAAATTTAAATACCAATTGTAAGTAAATAAATCATTTTGACGAATCCAACCAAAAATTTTGATATCAATTAAAAATATATTGATAATCTTGATATCAATTGTAAAGATTAGTACCAATTGAAAATAATTTTCATTAGAAGCATATGATACCAACAATAATCAATATCCTTTTTCAATCATTTTTCATAAAGTGTGGGAGTGAAATATGAAATGTAAACAAAACCACTTGAAAAGTGAAATATAAATTTTCTCCTCCTTTATGAAATACCAAACAAAATGATGCATAAGCTTGTATAAGATGCCAATTGAAACATAATCAATTAAAATATAATAGTCATTTAAGAAATCAAGCTTAGCATAAACAAATTTGTGCCCAAAGATATAGAGATATAGTAAGCACAAATAAAACATATGAGTATACAAAAAGAATGTCAATAGCGATACCAATTGAAAATATCCAATGATACCAATTGAAAACATAATAAGATCAAGTATATAACTCATACTTCCTACCACCCATTTCATGCACATGTTTTAAAAGGATTTTTCATAATAAGCATACAAGGCATGGTCGCCCAACTAACCGCCCTTTGATGGGTAGGGGTTTTCAAAAATAGGTTTGAAAATATAGTATGTTTGAAAAGCTCTACCATATGAAGAATACGAACTAGTTATAAGAAAAATTTGTAAACTAGTACGAAATCCTTTAAGCAAGGAATAAAACAAAAATATATTCCATGAAATATGAAGATCACATGATCATCAAATACTCAATGGTCTATAAAGTATATATATATAGTCTCATGAAAACAAAACATGAGTAAACATTAAATAATGTGAGTGTATAATAGTTATGTGAAACACATTATCATGAAACTAGACAATCGACTCAAAAAGAAATTCCTTAAACATGAAAATCATCAAAATTAGAATCATTCAAGGTATATGTATGTCATGTACAAACTAAAGTATACATACATATCCAAATCTAAACGAGTCCACAAAAGTATATGCATGAAGGCAAGTGGCTCAAGGATATATATGTATAGCCAATAGTTTAGACAAAATGGACATATACATGAAGTTAAATATAAACATGAAAAAACATGTACAAAATGGAAATACAAGTCAAAATGTATGAATCATCAAAATAAGGCTATACTAGTACATCTAATAGGTACAAATGAGCGTTCAAGCACAAATATATAATAGTCTATTTGTGGCTCACTATTTGTACAAGTATATTGTTCGGAAGGTAGGAGTGTACTAGTATTCAGAGAGAGGGTTTAGAGTCAACCTTCGATGCTAGTATGTGATGCTCAAAAACTCCAAAATGTATTCACAGATTTTCTTTACTCCTTTCGAATCACCGTCGTAGCATAAGCTATTACAGGTCGATCCTCAGGGAGAGTGTACGATAGAAGCATTCACGGTTTCGAAATTGAGTTTGTTTGAAGAAAGAAAATGAAAGTTCTTCTATGTTCAAGAAAAACAAAATGACATAGAAAGTAGAGGAAAAATTCTTTGTGGATTTTGTTGCATAAAAAGAAAATGATGGAAAGGAAAATGAAATGAACTTGAATGTAGCTTGAAAAGAAAACTTTGAGAAGGGAAACTTTGAAAGACTTTAGAGAGAAAAAACTATGACTAGCTAACTTTTCTAATTTACTAACTTACTAATCTCATAGGGTTAAGCATGCCTCATGCTGATTCATCGGCAAAGGTTTGTCTTGCTTGTTTGGTCAAAATTCCCATGTAGAGGATGAGTGATCTTCTCGGCTTGACTTGTAGCCTCATTGATTCATCGGCTCCCGAGATAGATTTTCAGTGATGGAATCAAGGATAGTCACTCAAGGACATGCTAAGAAAGAAGATACAAGATTCATTAGTCCATCAAAGCCAAACTCGAGCTAGCATTGAAGTAAGAAAATTGTACTACTAATCAATAGCATAGTTAGGTGCTCCATCTCCATGTTCCATCTGTTGGCCCAAAGGCCTATCACCCTAGTTTTGATGATGATCAACTCATGAAGTTATATTTACTAATGATCTTGTGTTTAATTAGTGACAGATTCATTATCAAGATCTTAGTAGGTGCATAGCTCAACAAAGGATAAAATATCAAGATTTGGAGCTAGCACGGTGTGATCCAAGGAGCTTTTGGATCAAGCTTGGACCAAGTCAAGAAGATGAGAAGACTTCAAGGGAAGAATTCAAGAAGATGAAGACTTGTGTCTAGGTATAAGATTTTGTTTTTGTTTTAGATAAAATGTAAAGGATAGATAGTTGGTGGATTGCTCAAGTTATATCACACACACACTCTTAATAGAACTCTTGATAAAATTGCTTTCATAAAAGATTTTTATGTTTAGAAAAGAATTTTTAGTTAGTAAAAGATTTTCTTTTGACAAAATATATATACCTTGGTTTTTGGTATTTCTATCATGTATATTCTTTTTCAACCATAATCAAGTTTAGAGCTTAATGTCAAAAACATAGATATTACATTATGATTGTGTAGTGGATCATATTCATACACACTATGCTTTAAGATGAAATCAAATATCTTGTTTTTATATTTTGTGAAGTTATGAAAACCAAGTTTGAAAAATACATGTCTTGATTTTTGATAAAATTTGCAAGACGCTGAAATAATATGAATATGTTGATATATGTCTTGAAAATTTTTATCACAAGTTTGGTTTTCAATATAGAATGTTAAAACAAGTTTATGGAATTTTTATAAGTGTTAAAAGATTTTAAAATTAATTTTTAAAACAGTTTTCCAGACCTGATATTGGCTGACAGGCCAGTCCGGTCGACCGGGCGGTCGACCGGACGTGCACAGACTTGTGCATGTCTGTCAGCACAGTGGTCCGGTCGACCGGACGGTCGACCGCTGCAGAGAGTTCTTCTCTCTGGATTTCTCGGTCGACCGGGCTGTCGACCGGAGGCTGCAACGGTCGGATTTTTGACCGTTGCCGGTCGACCGGCCGGTCGACCGGAAGCTCTGACAGAGCCCAACGGTCAGATTTTTCTGGCCTCTATAAAAGGGGGTTTTGTCATTGTTTTGAGCTAAGATTTTAGGAGAGCTTTGTGCTAGTTTTTCCCAGCCTTTCTAAAGAGTTTTCTCCACATAATAGTGAGCAAATATTTCCTATCAAAAGGGATTTTATCAAGAGAGTGTAAATTGTGATTCTTTGAGTTTTCCTCCACCTTTCTAATCCTTGCTTTTCTCACACTACACTTGAGCATTCATTGTTATATCTATCCTATAGGAGAGTGTTGTAGTGAGAGTTTGTAATTGGTGATCAAAGTATTGTAGATCACCAAAGATTTCATCCTTGTTCTTTGAGGAGACGGGCAAGTGTGCTCGCGGTGGTTTGAGTTCGTGTGTAAACTCGTTGGTTCGAGGTGCAGCCTTGGCAAGCTTGTGGGAGCTTGCGTGTGTACGGGACTTGGGAGTCCGAGGGCTTGTAGGTGTTGCGGCACCAAGGAGAGATCCGTTGGGATCGTGCTTAGTGAAAATCCTTCGTGTGTCGAAGGCGGGGATGTAGAGCAAGTGTGCTCGAACCTCGAAACAAACCCTTTGTGTTTGCGATTGCTTACTCTATCTCTCTCTCTCTTTATCTCATTTATATCTTGCATTACCTTCATTGTCTTTACATTTACATGCTTGATATATTCCCTTGTGCTCATAATTGCTATACTTGATTAGGGATTGTTGTTAACACTAGTATTCAACCAAGAGAGCCAACGCGGCACCTCAACCCATTCAAGGGGAATCTAGAGGAGCTTGTCCAGAGCCCTGCAAAGGGAATTCGGCAACACTCTTGTGTTATACATAAGTGTTTAATTAAAAGAAGATTAATTTGGTCATCTTAGTTTTAATTTCGCATCATTTGGCATTAAGTGACCATAAGATTAGCCAACACCTATTCACCCCCCCTCTAGGTGTTATTTCACCATCAAGGCACTTGTTCTAAAGACAAGGCTCTAAATGAGGCTCGCATGAATCATATGGAATGTGTAACGCCCCGATCCTAAGGATACGGAGACGTTATGGCGACGCATATACGCGAGGAAAATACCCCACGTATACACGCTAAGCCTAAATTGTAACCTGAATAAGTTATAATCAGAACTAAAATAATCAATGAACATATATTATAATCACCAATATCAATGAGATCACTCTCATAACAACTCTATCTCCCTAACTGAATTGATCAGTCACTATACATGAAGCACATGGTTTGTCCTCAATATCAACAAGTCAACATACTCCATAATCATAACTACATATGAAACATCCTCAAACAACATGTGGCCTAGCATATCTACTCTTGGTACTCAACATCAACAACATATCATCTAAACAAATCCTAAATGCCAACAACGTCAATCTCATCTTAATACAAGTCAGACTCCAACATAAAGAATATAGATTCTGGATAACCTCTAACTCAAGATCAATCTAAATCACAACTCAACTAATTCAATCATGTCTAATATGTCCTCAAATACCCAACTATGAATCCAAGTCATTACAACCAACTCATGATTTCCAATAGTTCCATAACAATCGAGTATCAATACACATCGAGTAATCTGATACATAAACTGCTGTTCCAACATATATCAATCATCAAGTTTAGTTCTCTCACTCTAACAATCTAATCGGATTCCCAAGTTCTCAAGGGTTCACATTTCGATTAAGATCAACATCAGATCCCAACACTTGACAACATATCCAATCCATGCATATAAGATCTATCATGATAAGTCAAGTCATTCCATCTAATATCTATCCCTCGATATCATATACATCTATCAATAACCAATGCATAATCCATGGGTGAAGTCCACAATCCATCAAGGAACCATGCACAGCTGACAGACAGGTATTAGTCGACTAGGGCTATATACAAGTCGACTAGAAGAAGGTATAGTCGACTAATCAAATGGGCCAAGTCGACTACACCTAGGCCAAGTCGACTGACAGGTAAGACTAGTCGACTAACCGAGATACAGAGAGCTATACAACTTCCAGGTCAGCCTATTAATCGACTAGGGGCAAGGTATAAGTCGACTACACTAACTATTAGTCGACTACTATATGTATCAAGTCGGCTAACAGTGGAAATACAGAGAGTCCAATATCTCCTAGAAGCTATACTAGTAGACTAGGGATCTGGGATTAGTCGACTAACAGAGGTGTTAGTCGACTATAATCATGGGCAAGTCGACTAACCTACCCTGCAACCTGATACTGAATAAAACCTGCACAATATACTCAATCTCCCCATCCTCTCAATTACTCTCATGCTACATCCTGATATGTCTACAATAATCATCTAGATATTCATAGGACTGGGGGTTCTAACATGTATCAAGAATCATGCATATCATATTCCTATGCATCCAACATGTAAAATAAACGAAAGGTGATCGTCCCTCTTCATGCTCGGTGATCTCCACACATAAACATGTAACACATCAAATCATATCACAAGCATAACATATCTATAATCACTTAATGAATAAAGAGAGAAGGAGAGAGAAACACTCACAATAAAATTTAATGAAATTAAACAAGGAAGTGACACTCACCTGAGTTCTATCCCTAGTCCGAAGCACTGAGATTACAAGGCCTTGATAGATCTACATGAATTATTAAATAAGAATTGTTAGATTCTTAAAAAGATATTTTACTTGGGAGTTATAAGGGATTTAATCTTGATTAATTAGTTTAGGGGTTAGAAATATGATTCTTTAGGTTTAGTGAATTTAGTAGGTTTAATTTAAACCAATTTCTAATTTTTGTTTGATTTTTAATAAACTTAATCATTAAAATATTTAACGAGTTTGAATTTACAATTAAGGAAAATGGCTTTAAAGTAATTGATTTGGATTAATTTATGTTGGTATTAGACTAAGATTTTTATCATAGAAAGTAGAAGTGTTGTAGAATATTATTTATATTTTTTCTCTATTTTATTTAATAAATTATTTTAATATGTCAATTCATCTCTCTCTTTTATTCCCTTTCTTTCTTTCTTTCTTTTTTTTTTTCTTTTTTTTTTCTAACTGTAACAGTTCAGGCCCAGTCCAAGCTACCCAGGCCTGGTTCAGATTTTTTATTCTGTTTTTTTCTTTTCTTTTTTTTTTTTTAAAACAGGGCCAAAGGGCCCTGTCTGTATGCAACTGGCCAGGCCCGGCCAGTTCTGGCCCAGCCGGGCTGGCCCGCTCTGCCCAGGCCGGCCCGGGCCAGGCCAGCCCTGGCCTGGGCCAGCCAGGCCAGGCTGCACAGACCAGTTGGCTGGTCTGTGCAGCAGGGCAGAGGGTGGTTTTCCTTTTTTTTTTTTTTGTTATAAATTCTGAAAAAAAATATGTAGATTAAAATTTATGAGTTGGAATATCTCCATGTTATTTTAGTTGGATTAAAGATTGGGTTTTGATATATAAATCTTTTTGTTGTGGAAAATCTTTTTGTTATAAATTCTGAAAAAAAATATGTAGATTAAAATTTATGAGTTGGAATATCTCCATGTTATTTTAGTTGGATTAAAGATTGGGTTTTGATATATAAAAATATTCATGGAGACTATAGTAGGACATGATTTTAATAAACCATCAAATAAATTTTGATAAAATAAATTACTTACTTGATTTTTGATCCCCGAGCATGCTCCTCAATTTGCACTTCAAGATCCTTTTGTTCATGAGGAGAAAGGAGGAAGGAGATGGGCAGAGTTGGGCCATGATTTTCTTTTGGAGGTAGAAGAGAGAGAATTTGGAGGAGAAGAGAAGATGAAAGTGGGGAGAGTTGGATTAGGGTTTCTCTTGAGGAAGAAGAGAAAAAGGAGTTTAGGTGTTTATATAGGATATAAGATATTTTAGAATTATGAATTCTAATTAGATTTAAATGGCTTAATTTAGTAAGATTGGATAAGAATTGAAGGTTGCTAAAAATCTCAAAGAGATTTGGTTTAGATTTGAAATTATAGATTTGAATTAGGATTAAGATTGGATTTAGGGTTAATGGGTAAGGGTCTCATGATAATGGGTTTTGGGCTTTAATTAAAAGAAATAAGAAATATGGAGAAACAAGAAAATAGATATTGGGCATGTGGGCTTAACTCATGTGGGCTTAGAATAAAAAGAAAATAAAATGAAATGAAAAGGATAATGGGCTTGAGCTTATTGGGCTTGGAATGAAAATAATAATACTACCCATTAGTAATAATTTAAAATAATTAAATATAAGCAATAAGAATCTACAAGTCATACATAATACTAATACTAATAATGATAATAAATCAAGTTAGCAAATAATACTAAAATAACTAGTAAAATAAATAAATACTTGTAGAAAATAAAAATACAGTATTATTAGATTAGGGATATTACATTCTACCCACCTTAATAAAAATTTCGTCCTCGAAATTTCAATAACGCGGGGAATGATAAAAATCAAATTAAGAAGAGGATGAAACTTCCACACTACTTCTCACTGCATCAAGACTTCACCACGCTTCCGCTGCGCGCTCTGATTTCTGGTACCGGCTTCAACAAGGAGTGACCAATCTCAAGAGATAGAATTAGGAGAAATGAATAGAAAAGAAGGATGAAATCAAGATAGACATCCAAATCACTCTAAATGAAGTGTTGGAATCATGGATATCAACAAATCAAGAATGGAATTCCAAAGGAAGGACGATCAATTCCAAATGGAGTCAATATTATCATGTGAATAGTATATGTATATTGCAGTGTAATGTAACTTGTCTCAGGTAACCGGTAAGAACAAGCATTTGCCAAGAATTAAAGTAACTCATCTTCATTGGGGATAATAGAGACTTGAAATTACAAGACTACAATAAAGCATCCAATGAATCACATAAATTAGCAATCACCCAAGAGTTAGAAGTTAGTAAAGTTAGAGATTAGCTAGTCATGTTAGAAAGTTAGCTAGACATTGAAATAAAAAGCACACAACAATTCATTGTAGAAGAAGATGCAATAGTAATAAAAGCTTGAAGAAAGTAAAGCACTAGAATGAGTAAAGATGAGAAGAAAAAAGGATCAATTCTTGTATTTGAGTTGTCACCTCTCCAATTACAAGATCTCTCACTCTCTCTTTGCTCAATTATAGAAGGAGAAAGAAGATTACAAGAGCAACTAAAGAAAGCTAGAGAAAATACCTACAATTCTCTCAAAAATACAAAGCTCTTCTCTCCTATTCTCTCCTCTTCTTTTCGCAGAGGCCCTAGGGGTCTATTTATAGGCTCCAGGGGATTAGGCCTTCAAATCCCAGCCGTGGGATTAAACGCTGGCTCAACGGCCAGATGCTTGCCGCGGATCCGCGGCCAGAGCCGCGTTTCCACGGCAGAATCTTGGCCGTGGCGCCAACGATTTCTGTTGCCATTCTGTTACTGTCCATATGCCTCGCTGGACCTTCTAGAAAGTAGGGAATATTCGTGGACGACTCCAGACCTAGGCTTCTCTTTTGGGCTTCTTCTTTTGGGCTCTTTAATTAATCCCTTAATTCCTTGAAAATTCCTTGATTATAGGCCTTCATCTCCATTAATGGTGGACCTGAAAAAGGAGAGAGAAAAGCAATAAAAATCTTATTTTTCTTTACATAAAGCATGATATGGAAGTGAAAAATGATGCAAAAATGAACTCCAATCACACCCCCATACCTAGCTTTTGCTCGTCCCCGAGCAAAAAGAAGAAGAGAAAAAAATCATAGCTAAATTATTGAACCACTTTCGTAGGTGTCACGATTGCACTGAGCTCGTGCAGCAAGCCTTTAAACCTCTAGGTTACCCGAGAGGAGGAGTGTTGTCTCCTGAGGGTTTTCAGCGGATTGCACCCACAAAATCCAAAAAAAAGAAAAATGTTAGTGAAAAAATTTATGATCCATATTTTTCAAGAATTTCCTTGATCTATCAGTTTCAGGTTACCCTAAACTTATCATTCTTTTTATAAGTGTCTATTTAGAGTTTTGTCTTCAACTTAGGTTAAGTTTTTAAGGAATAGAGCGAAAATCGGATTTTGCATCAAGCCTAGTATATATACATCTATAAATATGAGGAATTTTTCTTAGACTAGAGTTCATTTATTTACTAATATATACAAAAAAAATTTCTATATTTATTTATTTTTTTATTTTATTTATTTATTTATTTACACCTCCTTAGCTTTCTTAGGCTTTCTAATTTACCCATGTAGCGAGTCTCTTACCGATGACTCCCAAACCAGTCGGTCTCAGGGCACCAGATGAAGATACATCCCTAAGGTTCAAGGACTCGAGTAAACTAGGCCACGAATGCTATGGACTTAACCACCTTTAGGCGTGACTGGTAATGCTTCTTAAGGCACAACTAACCAGCTTAATTAGTGGTTAAGTAATTATTTTATTTATTTATATATTTTTCTATATATATATTTTTTATTATTATATATGTGTAAATAGAATCACTAAGTCTTTAATTAATCCCTTAATATGTTTAATGTATATAATGCTAAAGAGAGAATTAAAATCTAGCTATCTTTCTTTTTCTTTTTTACTTAACCTAAAAATCCAACAAAACTCCTCTTTTCGACTTATATTAAGAAATCTTAGTTTAGAGTATCCTTAATTCCAAAGATCAAGTTTGATTCTTTAAAAATGGATCAAAATTTTTTTTTTTAAGGGTAATCTAAAAAGAAAATGAAAAATCTAAAAAGAAAATGAAAAATCCTAAAAAGAAAATGAAAATCCTAAATTAGTATCTACCCCCCTACCTATCTCATGCATTGTCCCCAATGTATGCAAGATAAAGTATGCATGAAATAGGTAAAGGAACAGTGTCACCCTCTTCGTCGTTTTGGACCAGCGGTGGTGCTGGGTCCAGCCGACTGTGAACGCCTAAGACCGTCCTCAATACGGTCTAATCGAGACGTCTGCTCCTCCACTTGTTTTCTCAGCCGAACTTGTCCCCAGAATATTTTCTTCATGCCCCGTCAAATGGTGGACATGAATGCATGTGAATCTACAGGGGGGTCCTGGTGCCAAAATGCGGGCTCATCTTCTTCCTTTAGACTTTCCTCAGAAGAGGACTCCATTGGCACATCTTCGGGCTGGACACTAGGGGTCCAGACCGCATGTAGACAACTATTATAGGCACTAGTGGCCCTCTCATGTGCTATGAATACCTTGTCATATGCGTCAAACACAGCATCCGATAGGAAAGTCCTACATAGACGAGTAATCAGAATAGGGTGTGAATGTTTAGCACCACGGGTGCGTGAGGAGTTGGCAAAGATAGAATAGAAGATGGTTTTGTTAATGCAGACCGTGTGCTGCCAGGTCATGAGGTCGTGTATTATTTGCAGCACAGGCCTGTTGAAAGAAGTGGTGTGGTCCAGTCCTAGAATATTGCGTTGGATCCATCGACCAACGCAATGCATATTACGAAAAGTGGTACTGGCTTTGAGCCCTCGGTCCTATTCTGTACAGCGGGACCCCATGATGGACATGTAGTTAATGAGAGGAAGGGGGTCGTTGTGTTGTGGATAACAGGGGACGTGAGTGAGTTCCTCGAGTAGAGGAAGTATGATGAAAATGTCACCCATGGGCATATGAACCGCGTGGTATGTGTCTAAATTCAGTGAAGCATGATCGATGGAAGTGTAAAATGATTTAACTAATTCAGGACAATAATATGCTTAACGATCAGAATTATCATACACAAGAGTATACCAATCCCAAGCACGGATTCTGTCTAGAAAAATATGCCCATACCCATTATGATCACTAAAAATTCTGGAATAATCTTTCTCTGCAAAAAGTGATGGTGCCATGCTAATGGATGTAAAGCAACGCAATAAGTTTAGACAAGTAGAATGCAAACCACCCCCGGAATATGTGGGGGGAAACAAAATCCTAATTGCAGAGGGCACTCGGCAGAGAAATCAGACAATCGGCACTGGATTGGGCAAGTGCAGGGAACAGCGACTGCAACAGAACTTGGCGGCACACCAGGGGATCACAGACGGCTGCGGAATTGGGGCTTTTGCCGAGGAAAAGCGGCAGAGAAGAGGAGTCGGTGGTGGAGAAAAATTTGAGGGGCGGCGCTTGAGAGGGGTGTTTCAGATCTGAGTTAAGATCTAGGGTGAGGGGAGAGACTCAGGGTTAGATGATATTTATAGGTGGCTGAGAGAGTTGAATTCCCAAAATTACCCTAGGTTGAATTAGATATTTACAACCCTAGGGTGATTTAAAAGGAATTCATGAAGAGAGGGAATTCTTGGTGCCATTTAGCACCAAAGTATACTTATTTGTAGTTATTACATTTATATTTTTTTTATAAATTTTTTTATTTTTATTTGTATTATTTACAAAAGGGGTCCCAAAATGATATGCAGGGAAAATAGGGAAAATGTACAAATGAAATGGTCACATGTAGACTGGGTCACAAAGACCTAGTTCATGAACATCTCGTGACTCAAACTTAGTGGTAAAAAACGGCTTCAAGCGTTGACCATTTATAGTGAAAGTATTCCCATTTTTTGGATCAAGAATTTCAATGGCACCATGTGAGAAGACCTTTTGAACAACATATGGTCCTGACCACCTGGTTTTCAATTTACCAGGGAAGAAGTGGAGTCTTGAGTTGTATAACAGAACCTTTTGTCCTGAGACAAAAATTTTCCGATGAATGGATTTATCGTGGAAGAGTTTGGTTCTGTGTTTTGCTATCCGAGCGTTGTCATATGCCTCATTTCTCAGCTCTTCTAGCTCGGATATTTGCAATTTTCTCAAGGCACCGGCTTTATCCAAATCCAAGTTTAGCTGCTTTAATGCCCACATAGCTCGGTGTTCTAACTCCACAGGCAAGTGGCAGGGTTTTTCAAATACAACTCGATATGGAGATGATTGGTAGTGAAAAGTGCATTTTTATCATCATATTTACCATCACATTTTCATATTTATTCATATAATTCTGTACATTTACTAATATTTTATGATTTATTGTGTGCAGGTCTTAAGTTCTTATTTTAATAATAAATAAAGCCTAAAAGAAGCCCAAAAGCCCATATTCAAGCCCAAGTGCAAAAGTGCAAATATTAATTGTCAAAATTGTAAATACACAAGGGCCAAAGTTGCAAATACAAAGAAGAGGGAAGGATAGACTTCTATTCAACCCTAAACACTTGCGGGATGAGGATAAAAGCTAAAAGAAGAGAAGAAAATTTGTGGAAAAGATTTGGGATCTAGGTAACTTGCTTCCCAAGTTATATCTAAATCCCAAGATAAAGAGCCAGGATCAAACTTTCAGAAGCAAAAGCCCAGATGGATAGACCAGGGGAGGCCACGCGCCAAAGCGCGTGGCCAGCCGCCACACTCAGGCCGCGGAAACGCGGCCCAAGCCGCGTTTACGCGGCAGTATAGTCATATCAGGGGACGAGTTTTCGTGGAGGAGTTGTGTTGGGACTCTACTTCCTTCTGCACCTATAAATACCCCCTGCAGTGCAACCGAGAAGAGCGTCCAGCGCAGTACAGGGCCAAAGCTAGGGTTTTTAGGTTTTTTCTAGTTTGTAGTTAGGTTTTTCTTTTGTAATTTTTATTTCTTTTAAGAGAGAGAGGCTTATGTTGAGCGTGACACCGATGTACCTTCCTCTTCTCTGCCATTGATTAAAAGCAATAAAGGTAATATTTTTCTTTTGTTCATTGCTTTATGTTCCTTTTCGTTTTCTTCTCTTTTTCTATTTTTATCTCTGTTGGTTGATTGATGAGCATGCAAGTGATTTCCGAAGCACAAGTATAACGAGTTTTTGCGAGTGCCAACGATACTTCATGGAGATGTTCTCCTCCTCAAGGTTTGTATCACTTCATACTTGCCCAGCTTGAATGATATAATGCGAATAGGGGACTGAGTTCGATCCTATGGTTTATGCGTTGAAGGCCTCCAAAGCAAGGTAGAACATGTAAGGTTTTCACATATTTCCTCAACAAAGTTAAGGTAAGAGTTCTTTTCTTTTATTTTATTTTTGTAGATTAAATCACCATCTCTCAATTCTTTCTTTCTCATCTCATTATAAATACCACCTCTAATCCTCCATCTTCATAATCTATCACCTTCTTCCTAACTTAACTTTAACTATTCTTTTTGTTAACTTAAAGAAAATAAATTTTAGAGATAACTTATTGACAAAGCTTCCATCGCTAGTCTCTCCCTGAGGATCACGACCCGCATAGCCACTGCTACCGCGGATTCGAATTGAGCACTTGCACATCTTTACTTCTAAATCTAACATCTTTATTTTTGTGTGCAGGTAAAATCTCGATCAACAAATTGGCGCCGTTGCCGGGGAGGGACGGTAAGTTATTCTCTAATAATAAAAAAAAATTATTAACTAATTCTTTTATTCTTTTCTGTTTGCAGGTTTGGAAAACAGAAAAACAACAGCAGAAGTGGACATATAGCAACTCTGTGCCGCTGCCCTCCAAGGCAGAGCAGCAGAGCCTGCTACTTTGCCGCGCAAACGCGGCAATAGCCGCGGATCCACGGCAGTAGCAGAGGACTACTGACTGAAATTTTTGCAGGTTTCTGAAACTTGCAATATCTGTCTACTGCTCTGTTAAACTTTGTTCTGTGATAACCCTGCTTACTGCTAATTAATCAACAGTAAAATACTTGTTGTTAAAGATAAAAATTGATTAGACGTTTGCATATTAGGCACGTATCTTTTCAATTCTTTTATTTTAATATTGAAGAGTGCTAGAGCAAGGTACGTTAGCATTGCATGTAGAATAGGACTCATCTCTTGGTTGATGCTTTGAGTGAATCTTATTTACATATTTTGTACACTTGTACAAATTTATTCTAAGGGCATAACCCATTAACAAGATAAGGTGGGGATTTCATCACCCTTCCTTAGCCCAAAAATCATATACCAAGCACTCACTAACCCAAGCCTAACTTAAAATTAGTAGACGTTGGCCCTAGGGACATCTCGGACTCAATTAGGAGATTATCCTTAGGGGAAACGGTGCTGGAAGTTGACTCTTGCCAAATTAGTGTCTAGGAAGGGGATTGAGGGCCGAAAGCCCGAAGATTGATGGTTATTTAATTAAGGAACGTCTTTGACGGAAAACCTCCCACCACTCTTTGTTGGCCCAAAGGCCTTCCACTCTAGTTTTGATGATGATTAACTCATGTAGTTATGTGTACTAATAATCTTGTGTTATTTAGTTTCAGATCATTAATCAAGTTATTAGTTGGTGAAAGCTTCCACACATCTTTCACAAGTTGATTCAAGAGCCCGAGCGTCAAAGATCATATATAGCACTTGCTCGATGGATCAAGAAGTTTTGGGATCAAGTTAGCTTGGAGATTGCGCTCTACAAGAAGACTTCGGTACCATAACTTAGTTTTGTGTTTAGATCCAAATTGTAAAGATTAGAATAGTATGATAATGCTCAAGTTCACAACACACACGTTTCATGTTTTGAATATTGGTTTTTGGTTTTTCGGTTTTAGGTTTAACCGATCTTGGTTTTCATGAATGGATAGATCAAAACAAGTTTACATGGTTTAATGTATATATGATTTGTTCTATATACATGCATGCTTTAATTTCCTAGACAAACTTAGTTTTGACTCCCTTATTCATGTGTTATATGTTTTGGTATTTTTGACAAAACATATTTTGGAATTAATGACAAAAACCATGATATATATTTGTTTCATGTATATTGGATTTTTATCCATATGCATCATGCTTCAAAGTGTTTAAATATCATGTTTTTGTATTTGGAAGAGTTTTGAACAAAACGTATTTTCTATTCAAAATCCAAGTTTTGGAAAATACAGTTTTTGGTTTTTGGTAAAAATGATTAGACACAAAAATAGTTCATATTGATTGATATTTGAGCTAAACTTTTTACCACATGTTTATATATCAATGCAAAATGATAAAACTTTTTTTGGTGATTTTTAGAAAAGATAAAAGAATTTTTAAACATATTTCTAACTGAATTTTCTGTTCCAGGCTTCAACCAAGTCGACTAGTAACCTGACTAGTCGACTAGGGCTGAGGTCGGTCGACCGACGTGCACAAATCTGTGCACGTTTGGCAGCTTTGGGACGGTCGACTGGGACGGTCGACCGGGATGAGAGCAGAGCTCTCTGTTTGTTTGGGTCGACCGGGCCGGTCGACTGGCATCTGCCAACGGGCAAAAATTGACCGTTGGGCGGTCGACCGGACCGGTCGACCGGCAGGGTTATTTTGGCAAAATCTGCTGCCAACGGCTAGTTTCCAGATTTGCCTATAAATACCCCATTTGCAAGAGTTTTTCTCTAAGATTTTTTGTGCGAATTTTTCCCTACTCTCTGGTGTTTTCACAGCAATTAAAAGAGATTTTTGGATTCAAATTGAACAATCTTTTTGGTGTTTTTATTAGGGTTTGAAAAACCAAAGAAAAGGGATTTTTGGGAAAAGCTTTGTTTGAATTTCACTATCCTCATTTTCTATTATTTCTCAAAGATTTTCTTTGAGTTGCTGGTTTCAAATCCCTTGGTTTTCTCCACACTTGAGCAAAAATCTACTATCTTTTCTATAGGATATTTGTGTGTGGGAAAAGAGATTGTTTGTGGTTGTTGTTGAACCACCAAGTTGTAAACCCTCTATACTTTGCTTTGTGCTTTTCCCTCTTGGGTTGAGGAGGTTGTTTGTGCAAGTGGTTTGTATCCCTCAAGTTGTGAGGTGATCCTTGCTTGGCTTTGTGCTAATCCCTCGGGTTGTGAGGTGATTGTTTATTGGCTTGGAGTTGTGCCTCAAGGAGGAGGTTGTGTTTGTAAGGAGAGGAGTTGGGTACTCCTTGTATTGTGATTGCCCCAAATCCTCGGTGGAGGTTCCCTTTGTGGGAGTCCTTTGTGGACAAGCTAGTGGACTTAAAATCCTTCTGGGTGAAGGCGGGGATGTAGAGCTGGGTGCTCGAACCTCGAAACATATCTTGGTGTTTGCGCTTGTTCATTGACTCTTACTCTCTCTTTCTTTACTTTGTGCCTTGCAACTATTCATATTGCTCATACATACTTATATGCTTGGCTTGGTTGTGTGCATCCCTTGTTGAAATTGCAAATTAGGTTTTAATTTCGCATTGAGTTGACTAGATTAGCATAATCACCTATTCACCCCCCTCTAGGTGATATTCCACTCTTGCCCTGACCTGGCTGATTAACTTGTGGTCAAAGTCTGCACCCTACCTCCCTTGGACAGTCTAACCAGTTAGGAGTCGTCTAGGTCATAGGTCTACCCTAACTTAGGTTAGAATTTTTTCTTTTTTGTTTGTTTATTTGTTTGTTTTCTTTGTTGTGTTGGTGTGATATGGCATATAATAATAATTTTTCCAACTTTAATCCATATTACACACCTAACTATTTTTCGGATATTACCAACCCGGCATATCATAACTTTGACCAATCTAGTGTGCCAGAATGGTCTTATCCGAATGATTATAACCCATGCCCCCCATCTTATGACCATAATTTTCATACTTTCAACTCTTCACAGAGTTCATGGGGTTTCGCTTCCCCCGAGTCAAATTTTCAACCGACTTGTCCTCCGTCTCCACCTTGTCCACAATATTCCCAAGAGTCATACTCAGATCCACCCATTCAGAATAGAAAACCATCTATCCGGAAAATGATGAGTATGCACGAGTCCAAGCAACAACCACCATCAATCTTAGACATGATGATGCGTGAGTCCACCGACTCACAACTTCATCACGATGACACTTCCTTTTTCCAAGTCCAATCACAAAAGAGGCTTGAAGTCATGACTCAGGCTAGATTAGCTCGTGAGCATGAACTAGATATGATGGTTCAATCTTTGCGTTCTCACCGTCCGGCCAATTCTGATATCGCTGACCATTCTCTTAGAGCCGACGAACCAAGTTGCTTTGGACAACAAGATTCTACTTCAGTGCCATCATTTGAACTTGCCGAAACTCCAATTTTTGATAGTTTGACAAGTTCTTCCTTTCCTGAAATAGAACTTGAGCATGAATATGATCATGATATCCCACCTGATGATTCAATTTTACTTCCTGATTCAATAATGACTCCGGTGTCTCCACCTGATTTCACTTTTCCCGAGTCAACATTGGATCCTGTGCCAATTCATCATGAAATTGAGTCACCCATTTTTGATGATCATATTGAACTTGACCAATTTTACAAATTTGAAAGTCCCATGGATAAATTGGCAAGTTCTCATTTTTATGAGGTTGAACTCAATGAGATATGTGACCTAGATTCTCAAATCTATGATCAAGTTCAAATTCCCGAATCATTATTGACTCCTGTTTTGTTACCCGACTTAGGTAATATTTTCGAGTCAGTTTTGATTCCCACTCATATCATTCCTGAACTTGAATCACCACCTTTGAGTCACATTCCATTGTGGGAAGATTATTGTGGACTTGAGCTTCAACTTATTGATTTGGACCCACTTCCTGAACCTAGCCCGACTCCCGAACCCTTACTTGATTTAAGCTTCTTTCCTGAGTCGGTATTCGTTCCCACACTTATGACGTCCAAGTCAATCATTCCATCTTTTCACCTCCATTCTGGGACAAGGCGGTTGACACAATTGACTCTGAATATAATTATGAATTATGAAAATTTGATGGGGGGAATTATTAAAAAATGATTATACATACATTTTAGTGGGTTATATAAGCAAGATTTCTGGTGGGTTCCCCCGAATTCCACAAAAAGCAGATTGGGCCGCATTTCGTGGACCAATTAGACCACCACCAGAACCACCCCCTAAGGTAATTTTCTGCCTTCCCTTTTTCTTTTTCATGCATATATGCATTCATTCATACATTGAGGACAATGCATGAGATAAGTGTGGGGGTAGGCTTTACTAACATACTAACATAGGTAGAAACTAACCAAAATTTGCAAAATTTGCTAATTAAAAATATATATATATATATATAAATATAAGAAGAACAATATTTTGACTTATCTTTTGAAAGAAATCTAAGTTAGTCTTAAGAATTAGGAAAATCATGATTATGATTTCTAAAAACTCAGTCAAAATAAATAAATTATTGAATTTTTAGGTATAGGAGGATAAATTGAATAAGTAGTTAGTCTTGATTTTTACCTTAATGAAATTTGCATACCTAATGCATATCTAGGATTCTAAGACGAAGACCCTTGTGCCTCATAAAAATTTTTATTAAAAAAAAAATTCACCAATTAAGCTGGATACATGTGCCTCATGAAGCATAAGTATTCACGCCTAAAGGTGAGTTCTAAATAAAATAAAGTCCTTAGTTTTGTGGCCTAGTTCACTCGAATTTGAGTCCGCGGGGTGTTTTCTCACCTGGTGCCCTAAAGCCGACCGGTTTGAGAGCCACCGACTTTAAGTTCGCTACATGGGTGGATTAGAAAGCCTAAGAGAACTAAGAAATATTATATGTATTAACACATCTAATAGTCAATTAGTTAGGTATGAGGGCCTCAAGAAGCCTTGATGCTTATACGAAAGAAAATTAGATGAGTTATACATATTAAAAAAATAAAAATATATATATATAATAATAATAAAGAGGCATGAGAGTTCAAGTTAAGGAATTCCTAGTAAAAATCCATAAGGATGCATATGATTTTTGGTAACGAAAAAGACTACACACAAATCCAATTTTGATCCTTACTTAAAATGGATAACAATTTACTCTATAAAGACTAAGTTTAAGAATGAATAAAAATGAGGATCCTAAAAACTTATAGATTACTTAGTCTTTTCAAAAGTATTTCAAATATTCTCCTTTTTATGGATTTTGTGGTGTAATCCGCTGAAAACCCTCACGAGACAACACTCGTCCTCTAGGGTAACCTAGGGGTTTAACGGCTTGTTGCACATGCTAAGTGCAACCGTGATTCCTACGAAAGTGAGTTAGGTTAGATTAATTTTTCTTTTCTTTTTCTCTTTGATTTTTACTCGAGGACGAGCAAAAAGATAAGTGTGGGGGTGTGATTGGTAGTGAAAAGTGTATTTTTATCATCATATTTACCATCACATTTTCATATTTATTCATATAATTTTGCACATTTACTAATATTTTATGATTTATTATGTGCAGGCCTTGAGTTCTTATTTAATAATAAATAAAGCCTAAAAGAAGCCCAAAAGCCCATATTCAAGCCCAAGTGCAAAAGTGCAAATATTAATTGTCAAAATTGCAAATACACAAGGGCCAAAGTTGCAAATACAAAGAAGAGGGAAGGATAGACTTCTATTCAACCCTAAACACTTGCGGGATGAGGATAAAAGCTAAAAGAAGAGAAGGAAATTCGTGGAAAAGATTTGGGATCTAGGTAACTTGCTTCCCAAGTTATATCTAAATCCCAAGATAAAGAGCCAGGATCAAACTTTCAGAAGCAAAAGCCCAGATGGATAGACCAGGGGAGGCCACGCGCCAAAGCGCGTGGCCAGCCGCCACACTCAGGCCGCGGAAACGCGGCCCAAGCCGCGTTTCCGTGGCAGTATAGTCTTATCAGGGGACGAGTTTTCGTGGAGGAGTTGTGTTGGGACTCTACATCCTTCTGTACCTATAAATACCCCCTGCAGTGCAACCGAGAAGATTGTCTAGCGCAGTACAGGGCCAAAGCTAGGGTTTTTAGGTTTTTTCTAGTTTGTAGTTAGGTTTTTCTTTTGTAATTTTTATTTCTTTTAAGAGAGAGAGAGGCTTATGTTGAGCGTGACACCGATGTACCTTCCTCTTCTCTGCCATTGATTAAAAGCAATAAAGGTAATATTTTTCTTTTGTTCATTGCTTTATGTTCCTTTTCGTTTTCTTCTCTTTTTCTATTTTTATCTCTGTTGGTTGATTGATGAGCATGCAAGTGATTTCTGAAGCACAAGTATAACGAGTTTTTGCGAGTGCCAACGATACTTCATGGAGATGTTCTCCTCCTCAAGGTCCGTATCACTTCATACTTGCCCAGCTTGATGATATAATGCGAATAGGGGACTGAGTTCGATCCTATGGTTTATGCGTTGAACGCCTCCAAAGCAAGGTAGAACATGTAAGGTTTTCACATATTTCCTCAACCAAGTTAAGGTAAGAGTTCTTTTCTTTTATTTTATTTTTGTAGATTAAATCACCATCTCTCAATTCTTTCTTTCTCATCTCATTATAAATACCACCTCTAATCCTCCATCTTCATAATCTACCGCCTTCTTCCTAACTTAACTTTAACTATTCTTTTTGTTAACTTAAAGAAAATAATTTTTAGAGATAACTTATTGACAAAGCTTTCATCGCTAGTCCCTCCCTGAGGATCACGACCCGCATAACCACTGCTACCGCGAATTCGAATTGAGCACTTGCACTTCTTTACTTCTAAATCTAACATCTTTATTTTTGTGTGCAGGTAAAATCTCGATCAGGAGACATACCGAGGACAGTCTTGTAAGCGGTCCTGTATGCCCATAGGGCATCAGTGAGTTTGATGGACCAATCTTTACAATTTTGTCCAACGGTTTTCTCCAATATGAGTTTGATTTGTCTATTAGTGACTTTCACTTGCCCGTTAGTCTGAGGATGGTATGCCGTGGATAATTTGTGAGAAATAGAGTATTTGCGCATTAGGGCTTCAAAAGCCCGATTGCAGAAATGGCTCCCGTTATCACTAATTATCGCACGGGGGGCTCCAAAGCGTGAGATGATATTTTCCCGTAAGAACTTGATGACAACTTGGTTGTCACTTGTCCTTGTTGGAACTGCTTCAGCCCATTTGGAAACATAATCTACAGCTACCAAAATGTATTGGTTGCCATAGGACAGAGGAAAGGGTCCAATAAAGTCAATGCCCCACAAATCAAAATTTTCGACCTCCAAGATGGGTGTAAGAGGCATCATGTCTTTCCGCGTAATTCGACCCGTCATTTGACATCTGTCACATAGCTTGCAGAAAGTATATGCATCCTTAAAGAGAGTGGGCCAGTAAAATCCACTCTGAAGTACTTTCTCAGCAGTTTTTCGTGGACCAAAATGTCCATCGCAAGCTAGCTTGTGACAGAATGTCAAGACACTCTGATGTTCATCCTCAGGAGGACACCTTCATATTATCTGATCAGGACAATATTTGAATAAATACGGTTCATCCCAAAAGAAGAACTGCATTTGACTCATGAAATGGTGTTTGTCCTGACCTGACCAATCGGAAGGTGTTCGCCCGGTTGCAAGGTAATCACTATATCCGCATACCAGGGCTTTTACACATTGTAAAAATGTGTTCATCAGGGAAATTTTCATTTATTGGTATTTTCTCCTTTGGTGCATTGGGGATTCGTGACAGGTGATCGGCTACCACATTCTCAACGCCCTTTTTATCCTTGATTTCCAAATCAAACTCTTGCAAAAGAAGTATCCATCGAATAAGTCTAGCTTTTGCGTCCTTCTTTTGCATTAAGTATTTGAGGGCGGAGTGATCGATGAAAATAGTTGTCCTGGACCCTAGTAGGTATTGAAGAAATTTTTCCAATGCAAACACAACAGCTAAGAATTCATTTTCAGTAGTTGTGTAATTGAGTTGGGCTTCATTCAGCGTCCTACTAGCATAGTAGATTACGTGTTGCCTAGTATCAATACGCTGCCACAGAACAACGCCAATAGCATAATCCGAGGCATCACACATAATCTCAAATGGCTTAGTCCAATCTGGCGCAGAAATTATTGGCGCTGAGACAAGTCTACACTTAAGCTCCTCCCAGGCTTGTAAACATTCTTCATCGAATTTAAAGGGTACATCTTTTCCTAAGAGATTTGTCAAAGGTCTAGCAATTTTGCTAAACCCTTAAATGAATCGTCTATAGAAACTAGCGTGCCCTAAAAATGATCTAATGTCTTTTAAGCATGTTGGCTCAGGGAGCTTTGTTATTACTTCCACTTTAGACTTATCAACCTTAATTCCTTTATTTGAAACTTCGTGCCCAAGAACGATTCCTTGCTTTACCATAAAGTGACACTTCTCCCAGTTGAGTGTCAAGTTTTTCTTCATGCAGGTTGTAAAACCAGCTTAAGATGGTACAAGCATTGTTCAAAGGAATCGCCATAAATCGAAAAATCATCCATGAAAATCTCCAAGAATTTCTCCACCATGTCTGAAAAAAGGCTCAGCATGCAACGATGAAACGTTGCGGGAGCATTGCATAGGCCGAAGAGCATTCTTCGGTATGCAAATGTTCTAAAGGGACAGGTGAAGGTGGTTTTGTCTTGATTCTCGGGAGCGATAGGGATTTGATTATATCCTGAATATCCATCAAGGAAATAGTAGTACTCATGTCCCGCTAATCTCTCGAGCATTTGGTCAATGAACGGAAGGGGAAAGTGGTCTTTACGTGTGGCAGTATTCAACTTTTGATAATCGATACAAACTCGAATCTTCGTTGGAAGTCATGTTTGTACCAACTCTTTCTTCTCGTTTTCTACCACAGTAAATCCTGCTTTCTTTGGCACAACGTGGACTGGACTTACCCATTGGCTATCGGATATGGGATAGATAATCCCATTG
The DNA here is from genome assembly GCA_038442645.1 of Agave tequilana. Taxonomy (NCBI): domain Eukaryota; kingdom Viridiplantae; phylum Streptophyta; class Magnoliopsida; order Asparagales; family Asparagaceae; genus Agave; species Agave tequilana. The sequence continues at coordinate 53,228 of JAVJIF010002647.1, forward strand.
TCTAATAGCTTCAAAATCTCAGCTCTAACAGCCTCCTGCATGATTGGATTCAGTCTACGATGTGGGTCGCGTTTTGGTTTAGCATCCTCCGTCAAATAAATCCGGTGTTGTACTATGGAAGGACTAATCCCCTTTATGTCAGCCATGGTCCAACCAATGGCTTCTCGATTTTCTCTTAACACTGTAAGAAGATCCTCTTCTTGTTGTTTCGTGAGATGGGATGCAATGATCATGGGAAAAGCTTCTTTCTCATTCAAGTACTGGTACTTGAGATGGTTGGGAAGAAGCTTAAGCTCAGAAGAAGGGACAGGATCTATCAATGGTTGTTCTTGGTGCAAGGGAAGAATAGGGGTGGTATTAGTTGCCCATTCTACAGTGGACTCAACAATCTGATCAAGGTTGAAGTTATCAGACTCCAACTCAAATTCTTCATCGGACTCATATTCAACCTTCACGTCATGTTCACTTGTTAAACCCTCAATTAAGTTTACTTCAAATGACTCATTATCCAAATCTCGAGGTTGTTTTCCCAGGTGGAAAACATTCACCTCTTTTGTCATATCTCCAAAAGTTAGACGCATCGAGCCATTCCTATAGTTGATAATTGTATTCGCAGTGGCTAGGAAAGGGCGTCCGAGAATGACAGGTGTCTGTGCTCTGTGATTATGTACGGGTTGCGTCTCTAGAACAATGAAGTCTACGGGGTAAATGAATTCCCCGACCTGTACTAAACATCTGTAATCTCCCCCTTGGGAATCTTTACAGAGCGATCAGCCAGTTGTATAGTAACTTTGGTCGGACGGAGGTCGCCTAACCCAAGTTGCTGATACACATAAAAGGGAAGAAGATTGATGCTGGCTCCCAAATCAAGTAATGCCCTATTGATAGTGGTCTGTCCTATGATACGAGAGATGGTTGGACTTTCTAGGTCCTTATATTTCACAGGAATTGGCCCAGTGAGCAACTCGCTTATGTTTGAAGTTAGGAAGACTTTCTTAGGGACATTTGCTTTCCTCTTCTTAGTGTACATTTCTTTTAAAAATTTGGCACATGATGGAACTTGTTGTATGGCATCAAGAAGAGGTACATTGATTTGGACCTGATTAAATATTTCTCTGATCTTCTCCATATGAGCATTCAGCTTTTAGTTTGCTAGCCTATTTGAAAATGGTACAATAGGCTTGTATGATTGCTCATCTATCTTTTCTTTTTCTTTGGATTTGGAAGTTGATGGTTGTGAACTTGAAGATGGATTGTCTTGAGTTGGTTGTACTGGAATAGGAGGTGTTGATTTTGACACTGATTTGGTGGGTTGATTGGAAACCTTATTATCTACCCGCTTTTCGGATCTCAGAATATGAACAGTGTTGCATTGACTGGGGTCCATGTCTTCAACTTCTTGCAGAGGGAAGTGATATTTTGGATTGGGCAATGGCTGACTTGGTAGCATTCCTTTTTGTCTTTCATTCAAAGAATTAGCCAATTGACCTATCTAGACCTGTATCTTGTTCATATCCTGATGGTAGTTGTCATCATTGAAGCCTGGGTTTTGGATAAGGTTTCGATCATTTTTTCCAAATCTGTCATTTTTTTTGTCTGGATGATTTTGTGGTTGATGTTGCTGATATGTGGGCTGGAAGTTTGCTTGAAAATGTGGTGGATTCTGATATGATTGGAAATTTGGTGGACTCTGGCATGATTGAAAATGTGGTGGATTTTGGTGGTAACTAGGTTGATGAGACTGAGCAGGATATTGATGTGAAAATGGTTGCCTTGGTTGCTCAGGACCAGACTGACTCCAGGAAAAATTTGGATGGTTTCGCCATCCCGGATTGTATGTTTTGGAGTATGGATTGTAGTTGGCTCTGGTGTATGCAGCATTCGTATTTTCCTGATACATTTGAGACTGGTAAATAGGACACTCTTCGAACAGATGGTTAAGATCATGGCAATAGGTACAACCTGGGTTGACCACAAGTAGTGGGTTAACCTGGTTCACAGCAGTAGGTTCCCTAGCTTCAAGCAGTTCTATCCTCTTCATCAATTGTGTTATTTTAGCCTCGGCCGCTATGGAGGATTCTATCGAATGCATACCGGTTCTGAAAGTGGTGGGAGTGGGTTTTTTGGGCACGACTCCCACTGAATTGTTTTTTCGGCTAAGGCTTCAAAGAGGTCCCAACCCTGATTTTCATCTTTCTTTAAAAATTTCCCTTGGCACATGGTTTCAAGGAGTGTCTTTGTTTGGTAGTCAAGTCCGTCATAGAGAATTTGGCACTGCCGCCACTTCTCTATGCCGTGATGAGGACATAGGGCTAGTAAGTCTTTGAATCGTTCGAAATACTTCCAAAATGGTTCATTAGATTCCTACTTGAACTGCATAATATTTTTTCTCATGAGGGCTGTCTTGTGAATGGGATAGAACTTCTTAAGAAAGACTTTTACAAAATCATCCCATGAAGAGACCGAACTGGCGGGAAGATTATATAGCCATTTCTTAGCTATATCCTTAAGCGCGAAGGGTATGAATCTTAGTCTAACAGCATCCTCAGTTAATTGGAAAATTTTCATCATCACACATACTTCTTCAAACTCACGAATGAAGAAATATGCATCCTCGGACTCTAGGCCATTAAATCGCGGGAGTGTATTTATGAATTGTGGCTTCAGCTCAAAGTTATTTCCATTGGTCACAGGTAAAAGAACGCATGATGGAAGTGAAGTGCGAATGGGGTAGAACTTGTCTTGAAGCGAAGTGTTGTTTGCCATAATTGGGATTGTGTCAGGAGGTGGTGTTTGTGCAAGTGTAAAAATCCTAACAAGTCTTGCAGAATTTGGATCCCGGTACCACTCTTGCATACAATCACAGATAACGTTCACCGACAACACAAGCGAAAAAGGAAAATAACAAACAAGAAAAGAAAAAGCAATCACAAGCTATCTAGGATACCTGGACCTAGATGACTCCTAACTATTCGATGAACTAAAGAAGGTTATTGCTCGAGTCAGACCACAGTTAATCAGCCAGGTAGGGGCAAAATACGGTGGGAGGTATCCGTGCTAAGCAACGGGCCTTAATTACGCCAAACCACGGTATTTTCGAGGCGTAACCTCTTAATCCCTAACCTTAGACACTGATTTGATTGGAGTATGAATCAAAAATAATTTCCAACTTCAGCTGATCTCCTACTGAGTCCGGATGTCCCTAGGGCCAACGTCTATCAAATTTTATTAAAAGCTTGGGATTGTGAGTGCTTGGATGATGATTTTTGGGCCAAGGAAAGGGTGATAAAATTCCCACCTTATCTTGTTTATTGGGTGATGCCCTTAAGATCAATTTTGTGCAAGTGTACAATATATGCAAACAAGGTTCACTCAAAGCGATGTAATTCAACCAAGAAGTGAGTCTTATTCTAAATGCAATGCGAACGTACCTTGCTCCAACACTCTTCAACAGTAAAGTAAATGAATTGAAAAAACACGTGCCTAAAAATGCAAACGTCTAATCAATTTTTAAACTTTTCAACAAATGTTTTACTGTTGATTTATTAGCAGGATCCTGGTGAAAGCATACAAGAAATAAGATTTGCAGCAGCTATGTTTTTGCAAAGCAAGCAACCCTGCACAAAACCAGTTAGTAGTCAACTCCTCTTTACCGCAGATCTGCGGCTTTGGCCGAGAAAACGCGACAAATTAGAGGGTACTTGGTCTCTGCTTTCTTGAGCAGAGGCCCAAGACCACTTATATGTTACTGCAGTGCTTTGTTTCCTGTTTCCCTAACCTGTAACCTGCAACAGAGAAGAAAAATTCGTTTAGTTCTTAAACTCAAATAAAAGCCGTTATTCTCCCTGGCAACGGCACCAAAAATTTTTGTTCAAAAGGTAGGAGTGTACTAATATTCAGAGAGAGAGGGTTTAGAGTCAACCTTCGATGCTCGTATGTGATGCTCAAAAACTCCAAAATGTATTCACAGATTTTCTTTACTCCTTCCGAATCACCGTCGTAGCATAAGCTATTACGGGTCGATCCTCAGGGAGAGTGTGCGATAGAAGCATTCACGGTTTCGAAATTGAGTTTGTTTGAAGAAAGAAAACGAAAGTTCTTCTATGTTCAAGAAAAACAAAATGACATAGAAAGTAGAGGAAAAATTCTTTGTGGATTTTGTTGCATAAAAAGGAAAAGGATGGAAAGGAAAATGAAATGAACTTGAATGTAGCTTGAAAAGAAAACTTTGAGAAGGGAAACTTTGAAAGACTTTAGAGAGAAAAAATCATGACTATCTAACTTTTCTAATTTACTAACTTACTAATCTCATAGGGTGAAGCATGCCTCATGTTGATTCATCGGCAAAGATTTGTCTTGCTTGTTTGGTCAAAATATTTTCCCATGTAGAGGATGAGTGATCTTCTCAGCTTGACTTGTAGCCTTATTGATTCATTGGCTCCCGAGATAGATTTTCAGTGATGGAATCAAGGATAGTCACTCAAGGACATGCTAAGAAAGAAGATACAAGATTCATTAGTCCATCAAAGCCATACTCGAGCTAGCATTGAAGTAAGAAAATTGTACTACTAATCAATAGCATAGTTAGGTGCTCCATCTCCATGTTCCATCAAGGCACTTGTTCTAAAGACAAGACTCTAAATGAGGCTCACATGAATCATATGGAATGAAAACAAGCATTTGCCAAGAATTAAAGTAACTCTTCTTCATTGGGGATAATAGAGACTTGAAATTACAAGACTACAATAAAGCATCCAATGAATCACATGAATTAGCAATCACCCAAGAGTTAGAAGTTAGTAAAGTTAGAGGTTAGCTAGTCATGTTAGAAAGTTAGCTAGACATTGAAATAAAAAGCACACAACAATTCATTGTAGAAGAAGATGCAATAGTAATAAAAGCTTGAAGAAAGTAAAGTACTAGAATGAGTAAAGATGAGAAGAAAGAAGGATCAATTCTTGCATTTGAGTTGTCACCTCTCCAATTACAAGATCTCTCACTCTCTCTTTGCTGAATTCTAGAAGGAGAAAGAAGATTACAAGAGCAACTAAAGAAAGATAGAGAAAATCCTTACAATTCTCTCAAAAATACAAAGCTCTTCTCTCCTATTCTCTTCTCTTCTTTTCGCAGAGGCCCTAGGGGTCTATTTATAGGCTCCAGGGATGAGGCCCTCAAATCCTAGCCGTGAGATTAAACGCTGGCTCAACGGCCAGATACTTACCGCAGATCCGCGGCCAGAGCCACGTTTTTGTGGCAGAATCTTGGCCGTTGCGCCAATGATTTCTGTTGCCATTCTGTTACTGTCCATATGCCTCGTTGGACTTTCTAGAAAGTTGGGAATATTCGTGGACGACTCTAGACCTAGGCTTCTCTTTTGGGCTTCTTCTTTTGGGCTCTTTAATTAATCCCTTAATTCCTTGAAAATTCCTTGATTATGAGCCTTCATCTCCATTAATGGTGGACCTGAAAAAGGAGAGAGAAAAGCAATAAAAATCTTATTTTTCTTTACATAAAGCATGATATGGAAGTGGAAAATGATGCAAAAATTAACTCCAATCATATATACCTAAGTTTTAATGAAAACTAACATCTAAACATGTAATTAAAGCATGAAGCATGAATCAAAACAAAAACTCGTATGTTCATAATGGCAAATTCCCATGAATTAGATCTAGAGCATACACATTAGTTAAACTAAAGTGAGAACATTAAATATGGGTCCATATAAACATGAGTGTCTCAAATACTAATCATGTATGACAATAGTTTAATAAGTATGGCATATGACATGATGAGCATTAAAACAAAACATGCTATAAATGAATGATCTAAAAGCATGCAAACATAAATGAGGAGTATGAGATAGTTACCAAAACCATGAGGGCAACTCTCCATGTCTCCAAAACACGGTGGTTCTCCCACCAAACTCCCCTTGAAAGTGATGCATCCAAATAGTCATCTTTAGGCTCGGAACGCATCCACCTCAAGGCGCCATCGCTCTCACGTCATGCGAGAGCCCACACCTACATCAAATAACATAGGGCTGGTTTTTGGTACCGATACTATTTTGGGTCAATAGGGGTTAGCACCTTTCCTAACCCAAACAAACTTAGTTACTAAATTTGAATCATGTATACGATCATAATAAAACTTAGCAAGGTGGCCCTTACGTCCACAATGTGTACATGTGTACACATGAGCATACATCGTGTTATGGGAGTGTACGTGAGGAGCATGTGTATGCCGTGGTTTGTGTGCATGCATAAGAGGAACTTGTTTCTTTCGAAACATAGATTCCAACCGTGAGTGGTTCAAAGCACAATGGCTCAAAGTGGAGCCTAAACAATCCACACTCTTCTTTAACAAACATATATCATTATCAATCCTAAAAGAAGAGGTGCATGCAATAGGTAAGCTAGGTAAAGCTACACTAGCATGACAAACATGTGAATCTATATCATTTTTCAAAGAAATATTTTTCTTTAAACAATCTTCTAATTCTTTTGAAATCAAATCAATTTTGTTTTTCAAAGAAATATTTTCTTTTACAACAAAGTCAAGTTTTGGAGTTAAAGACTCATTTTTCTTCAAAATATTTTCACAATCATTTTTATTTTTCAAAAACTTGTTTTCATTAAGGACAAGATCAAGCCTAGATTTCAATGAATCTCTTTCATTAGAAATCTCAACCTTCTCTTGCAAAGCCAAATCTAGTTTTGAACATAAATCCTTATTTTCTTCTTTTAGCTCAAAACTCTTCTTTTTCAAAAGATTATATTTTTCTAACAAATTTTCACATACAATTGATAGTCCTTCATTCAAAGAATTTGGATCAACATAATCATTACTAGAAGAACTAGCATCATCATCATCTAATTGAGATTCTGATTATACCTCAAGGGAGTCATTCCCTTGGACCCTGTAGCATTGTTACTCAGATTCTCCACTAGATTCATCCTCCACAAAGTTGGACGTTTGAAGCTCGGAGGAGGTCAACGTGTTCCACACTGCAAAGGCGGAATCACAGTTAGAATCATAGAAAGATATTCTTTATTGAGCGTGCTTCTAAGTGCCTCAAGGGCTTGTGCATTGGCCTCTATATGCTTGCTATTACCAAGATAGGATTTCTTGGTAGCGGCAAGGAAAACATGCAAGCCTAGGGTTTTCAAGTACATGGACATCCTAAATTTCCACATGTCAATGTTGGAAACATCAAACATGGGAGGTGACAAGCAATGCATGAGTGTGTGTAAACAATATACATGTGCAAATGCAAATGATAGATTAATAAAACCAAGATCACACTCCTGAAAATCACCTAGAGGGGGGTGAATAGGTGATGAAGCTAATCAAAGGGCAATTTAAAAAATTATGAAGCAAGTGAATGCAAATGCAATGCAACAATCTCCCAAAACAAGACTAAGAGCCGTATGCCCCTTGCGGGGTTCTGAACTCCTTCCTCCGGCTTCCTCGTAAAATGAGTTAGAGGTGCGCAATGCAACCTTGTTGTATGGGATTTTGATTGACAAGATGAAGTATGATGAAAATGGCAATAGTAATCAAAAACACAAAGTAATAGTAAGGGAAAGTAAACCAATCGCAAACACAAAGATATGTTATCGAGGTTCGAGCACCCAGCTCTACTCCCCGCCTTCCCCAGAAGGATTCTAGCTACTTCCACTATCACAAAGATCAATTACAATGGAGTACCCAACTCCTACAATTTCAGCACAATTGAATTCCTTAGTAATCAAAAGATCACAAACTCTCTCTTTCAAATATCTCTTCCCTTACAAAGGTCCTTAGAGAATATTGAGAAGGAATGAAGCTCTTGTGTAAGTGAAGAAAAATGAAATCAAATCAGAGAGTATTATCAAGAAAACACTTCTGAAATGAGTGAGAAATATCAGCACAAAAACCAAGAAAAATAGCTCTTTTGAATATCACAAACTTTGAATTTTTCTCTTGAATAATTGTTGTAAAGAAACTCTCCCCAAACACCCCTATTTATAGGAGAGGGCTAGGGTTTAGGGTTAGGAATTAATTACTGAAGATTAGGAAGTAATTAGTTCCAAATATACCCTCCAACGGATTTTTAATTTCAAAAATCAAGTTTAAAACAGCTATTAAAAAATCTGCCCGTTACTGTTCAACGGACACATCGGTCGACTGGCCCGGTCGACCGGTAGTTCAAAAAATCAGACCGTTATGAACTATCGGTCGACCGATCCGGTCGACTGCTCCTGACTGAGACTTAAAATAAAATTCCGGTCGACCGATCCGGTCGACTGGAAAGATACAGAGAGCAGAACAAGGCTATCGGTCGACCGATCCGGTCGACTGATGCCTGACTGAGACTCAAAACAATATCCCGGTCGACTGTCGGTAGACTGTCGGTCGACCGACATATATGCACACGGATACGTGCACTCTGCCAGGACTTCGGTCGACTGGTCCGGTTGACCGGACCAGCCTGACACAGACACGGTCGACTGTCGGTAGACTGCCGGTCGACCGGGCCAGGTCAGAAAACGAAAATAAAACAGGATTTTGAAGAGAATAAAATTTTTATCAAAACTATTTTGAACACAAATTCAGTATATAACATAATAAAGAATTTGTAGAAGAAAGATTTAGTATTAAAATATTTTTGTATATTTTATAGGAAATAAACTTAGAAAAGACATACGCGTGAAAACGTGTGTGTTTGAGCTTCAAACCTACTCTCTATTCTTTAACATGCTATAAAGCTAGAAAATAAAACCTAAGGACCTCTGAAGCAATCTTTGAGCTATCCAATGCCTTGCTAGTGCCTTCTCTTCTATGATCCTTCCTTGATGTGCAATTTGCCTTCAATGCTTGTTGGAACTTAGAAGTTTTTGCAAAAGCGAAGCGAATGAACTCTAAACATGGTACAAAACCTGAAACTCATCTTAGACAAAAGATTAGTACCAAATAGCACTTATTTGGTTTGTTATCATCAAAACACAAAACAATGGAGAGTGTAACCTCTTGGGCCAACAATCTCCCCCTTTTTGATGATGACAAAACAAATAGGCTATTAACAAAAATATAGGGAGGAGAAAACTCCCCCTTAAATTATGCTATATTTAAAACATATAAAAATGCTCTAGATACCAATAATTGAAATGATAAATAGAAGTGATGCACCAATTATTGAAGTCAATTTAAAACAACAATACAATACAAATAAAACTCAAAAACTTGCACTTGATATCAAAAACACCAAAAATCTATCAAAAACACCAAAAATCAAAAATTGCTCCTTGATACCAATTTTAAACAAAAATACCAACTAAAATACAAAAACCAAAAACTCATAAAACCAAAACATCATATAAATTCATATGGAACCAAGACCAAATGAACTTATTTTTGTCCATGTAAACTTATTCTCCCCCTTTTTGTCATACATCAAAAAGGGTTAGAAAAACATGTTTAATCAATAATACACATATTTAACTCTCCACAAATAAACGAAAATCTAGCAAAATCAAGTGGTTTTGTGAAAATATCGGCTAGTTGAAAATCGGTGGAAACATAATCAATATCTATATCACCTTTCTCAAAATGATCTCTAAGAAAGTGATATCTAATCTCAATGTGCTTGGTCTTACTATGTTGATTTGTATTTTTGGTTAGATGAATAGTACTAGTATTATCAGAAAATATTTTAATATTTTTATAATGCAAATCATAATCAAGGAGAGTATGTTTCATCCAAAGGACTTGTGCACAACAAGCCCCCGCGGCAACATACTCCGCCTCGGCGGTTGATAGAGCTACGGAATTTTGCTTCCTAGAGGACCATGAAACAAGACAATTACCGAGAAATTGACATGTCCCACTAGTACTCTTTCTATCTACTCTACAACCCGCATAGTCGGCGTCCGAATAACTAATCATAGAAAAATCTATAGTTTTCGGATACCAAAGACCTAAACCAATCGTTCCCTTAACATATCGAATAATGCGTTTTACGGCAATTAAATGAGATTCCTTGGGACACGATTGAAATCTAGCACAAAGACACACACTAAACATGATATCCGGCCTACTTGCCGTTAAATATAAAAGACTACCTATCATGCTTCTAAACAATTTAATATCAACATTTTTACCTTGTTCGTCCTTATCAAGCTTGGTTGTTGTAGCCATGGGAGTGTTGCAAGCTTTAGCGTCTTCAAGTCCAAACCTCTTCACGAGTTCCTTAGCGTATTTGACTTGAGAGATGAAGTTCCCATCATGCAATTGCTTGACTTGGAGTCCAAGAAAAAAGTTGAGCTCACCCATGGAGGACATTTCGAATTCTTGTTGCATTACCTTTTCAAAATCCTTGCATAAAACTTCATTAGTAGAACCGAAAATAATATCATCAACATAAATTTGGACAATTAAAATATCATTATCAACATGCTTAGTGAAGAGAGTGGTGTCTACTTTGCCTTTAATAAAGTTATTTGAAATTAGAAAACTTGAAAGCCTTTCATACCAAGCTCTTGGAGCTTGTTTTAAACCATACAAAGCCTTATCAAGTTTGAAAACAAAATCGGGATGAATATGATCGATAAAACCGGGAGGTTGAGAAACATAAACTTCTTCATTAAGAAAACCATTTAAAAATGCACTTTTTACATCCATTTGAAAAAGTTTGAAATTTTTAAAAGATGCATAAGCTAGTGTTATCCGTATGGCTTCAAGCCGTGCTACGGGTGCAAAGGATTCCTCAAAGTCGATTCCCTCAACTTGAGTGTAACCTTGGGCCACTAACCTAACTTTATTCCTAATGACATTTCCGGACTCATCCATCTTGTTTCTAAAGATCCACTTAGTACCAATTATTGGTCTATCGTGGGGCTTAGGAACAAGGTGCCAAACTTGGTTGCGCTCAAATTGATTGAGTTCCTCTTGCATGGCAAGCAACCAATATGGGTCCGTCTCGGCTTCGAGAATGCCTTTGGGTTCAAAATGAGAAATGAAAGCAAAGTTACCACATAGGTCATGGAGTTTGGAGCGCGTTGTGACTCCTCTTGAAGCGTCACCGATGATGAGCTCCTTAGGATGATTTGTAGCATATCTCCAAGCTTTGGGAAGCGGTTGAGTGCTTTCCTCATTATCCTTTTGAACTTCACCTAAAGGTTCTTGCTTATCTTCTTGAGCGGGTGAGTCCTTCAAGGATAGTTTCTCCATGCTTTCACCTAATGGTTCAATCTCTACAACATTCTCAACAAACACATAAGACTCCTCAAACTTAACATGCATAGTTTCTTCAATAGTAAGTGAAGATCTAATGAAAACTCTATATGCTTTGCTAGTAGAGGAATATCCAACAAAGATAGCCTCATAAGCTTTAGCATCAAATTTACCCAAATTCTCTTTTGTATTTAAAACAAAACACTTGCATCCAAAAACTTTGAAATATGAAACATTTGGTTTTCTAAAATGATACATTTCAAAAGAAGTTTTAGAAGAATTTTTGCATAAATAAATACGGTTTGATATATAGCATGCGGTGTTTACGGCCTCGGCCCATAAATATTGAGGGAGGTCGTATTCACTTATCATTGTCCTAGCCATCTCTTGAAGTGTTCTATTTTTCCTTTCTACAACTCCATTTTGTTGTGGAGTTCTAGGACAAGACATTTCATGCTTAATTCCCTTTTCATCACAATAAGTCATGAAGAGTTGGTTCACAAATTCACCACCTCTATCACTCCTTATTTTCAAAATCGGAAAACCTTTTTCTTTTTCAACTCTTTTTCTAAAAATCTTGAAGTGAGAAAAAGTTTGATCTTTATTTTGCAAAAAGAAAACCCAAGTAAATCGAGAGAAATCATCAACTAAAACAAATGCAAATCTACTTTCATTTAAGCTTTTAGTTTTAGTTGGTCCAAATAAATCCATGTGAATTAATTCTAGAGGTCTAGTTGACATGATATCCTTGATTGGTTTAAAGGAAGACTTGGTTTGTTTCCCAAGTTGGCACGCACCACAAATGCGGTCTTTCTCAAAACTCAAGCAAGGAATACCCTTCACCAATTCCTTTGAATTAATTCTATAAAGATGTTCAAAAGAAGCATGTCCTAATCTTCTATGCCAAAGCCATGAATTTTCATCAAAAGCATTTAAACACTTAGTAGAACACTCTACATTAAGCATGTCAATTATATAAACATTATCATCACGAAAACCGGTTAAAATACAATCATTCGATTTAATATCAAAAATCTTACAAGAAGTGTCATCAAAAACAACTTTAAGACCACGATCACAAAATTGACTAATACTAAGCAAATTATGTTTCAAACCATCAACTAAAACAACATTCTCAATAATAGGAGATGAACCAATTTGAATATTACCAATACCAATGATTTTGCCTTTGGAATCATCCCCGAAGGTGACGGAGCCACCTTCCATGTACCTTGATAGGGTTGTGAAGTTGTTGATATCCCATGTCATGTGTCTTGAACAACCACTATCAAGGTACCACCGCTCCCTACGTCTTGGAGCCTTGGTGTGTACCTACATCAAACAAATTAGGGCTTGATTTTGGTACCCACATTTTCTTGGGTCCATGAGGGTTAGAACCATTAACCCAAACAAGATTATTTGAGCTATGCAATTTATCATAACAAAATTTAGCTAAATGTCCATTTTTGCCACAATATGTACATCTATAAACTCTACCATATTTAAATACATAATGAGTGTGTGATTTGTGAGCATTGGCATTGTGAGCATGAAAAGATTTAGCATGAGAAGTATTATTTGAAGTGTGAGCATGTGGAATCTTAGCATGAGAAACTTTATCATGAGAAGTATTCTTTTTAGAAAATTTTTCTTCAAGCTTCTTAGTATTAAAAGCACAATCTTTTAAAACTTTTTCAAAATCACTCATTTTAGATTTAAGAGAAGAAATTTCTTTATTATCAACAATAGGGGTTTTACCCTTGCAAGAAATCTTATAAGCATCAAAATCATTTTGAATAACAACAAGATTGGAAGAAAGATCATCTTTTTCTTTTGTAACCAAAGCAAGTTGGTTTTTGAGAAAAGCAACTTCTTTTTGCAATTTAAAGCATTCCATTTTCTTGTTATCATAAGTTTCGGAAAGTTCTACAAAAGCATGAACTAGAACTTCCTTACTCAAATCATCATCATTATCATCTATAGATTCAAGAGTTTGAGGGTTTACCTTGGGTGTGTTTGCCATGAAACACATGTTTGCGGTATCCACTTGTTCTTCTTCGGACTCGCTTTCCGAATCCCATGTGGCCTTGTAAGCTTTCTTTTCATCTTGTTTCTTTGGCTTGAAGGAGGAAGTCATTCTTTTCTTGAACTCCGGACAATCGGCCATGATGTGTCCGGGCTTGCGGCAATTGTAGCAAATGATCCTCTTCTCCTCTTTGCCTTCAAACTTTCTCCGGAAATTTTGCTTGTTCTTCCGGTACATCCTCTTGATGTTGCGCACTAGGAGGGAGAGCTCCTCATCTTCTTCTTCATCTTCTTCATCATCTTCAATGGTGGATGAAGACTTGAAAGCTATGGACTTTTTCTTTGTTGGAGCCGCCTCTTCTCTTGCCTTCTTCTCCATCTCATGGGTTTTTAGGTTCCCAATGAGATTTATGATGTCCATCTCGTCCTTGTCATTCAACTCCTTTAAGGTGGTGGCCTTGATCTCCCAAGATGGAGGAAGAGCCCGTATCACCTTGCGCACCTTTTGATCATTGGAGATGACGTCACCTAATGAAGAAAGACCATTAGTGATTTTTGTGAAACGAGTAATCATGCAATCAATGGTTTCATCATCAAGCATCTTAAATGATTCATATTGAGACCTCAAGAGATCTATTTTAGCTCTCTTGACTTGTGAAGTCCCTTCATGCGTGACCAATAAGTGTTGCCAAATCTCATAGGCGGATTGGCAATGAATTACCCGTGTAAGGTCATCCTCATTCAAGGCGGTTAAAAGGGAGTTTTGGGCTTTGGAGTTAGCCTCATATTCTTTAAGGTCTAGGTCGGTCCAAGTGCTCTCATCCTCATCGGGTACTTCATAGGGTTTGGTAAGAGACTTAGCCACTAAGCTACCTAGTGATTGCAAAAAGATAGTCATCCTAACCTTCCAAATAGGGAAATTTAGGCCATCAAATTTAGGTGGGGATTTAATGTTGTCGGCCATGTTTACTAGTGTATGTATGGATGAATGAAAGTGTTGATTAGCAATATTTTAGGATCTCTCTAAGGATGTTAAGCCACACCTAGAGTCCAAGCTCTGATACCAATTGAAAATCACCTAGAGGGGGGGTGAATAGGTGATGAAGCTAATCAAAGGGCAATTTAAAAAATTATGAAGCAAGTGAATGCAAATGCAATGCAACAATCTCCCAAAACAAGACTAAGAGCCGTATGCCCCTTGCGGGGTTCTGAACTCCTTCCTCCGGCTTCCTCGTAAAATGAGTTAGAGGTGCGCAATGCAACCTTGTTGTATGGGATTTTGATTGACAAGATGAAGTATGATGAAAATGGCAATAGTAATCAAAAACACAAAGTAATAGCAAGGGAAAGTAAACCAATCGCAAACACAAAGATATGTTATCGAGGTTCGAGCACCCAGCTCTACTCCCCGCCTTCCCCAGAAGGATTCTAGCTACTTCCACTATCACAAAGATCAATTACAATGGAGTACCCAACTCCTACAATTTCAGCACAATTGAATTCCTTAGTAATCAAAAGATCACAAACTCTCTCTTTCAAATATCTCTTCCCTTACAAAGGTCCTTAGAGAATATTGAGAAGGAATGAAGCTCTTGTGTAAGTGAAGAAAAATGAAATCAAATCAGAGAGTATTATCAAGAAAACACTTCTGAAATGAGTGAGAAATATCAGCACAAAAACCAAGAAAAATAGCTCTTTTGAATATCACAAACTTTGAATTTTTCTCTTGAATAATTGTTGTAAAGAAACTCTCCCCAAACACCCCTATTTATAGGAGAGGGCTAGGGTTTAGGGTTAGGAATTAATTACTGAAGATTAGGAAGTAATTAGTTCCAAATATACCCTCCAACGGATTTTTAATTTTAAAAATCAAGTTTAAAACAGCTATTAAAAAATCTGCCCGTTACTGTTCAACGGACACATCGGTCGACTGGCCCGGTCGACCGGTAGTTCAAAAAATCAGACCGTTATGAACTATCGGTCGACCGATCCGGTCGACTGCTCCTGACTGAGACTTAAAATAAAATTCCGGTCGACCGATCCGGTCGACTGGAAAGATACAGAGAGCAGAACAAGGCTATCGGTCGACCGATCCGGTCGACTGATGCCTGACTGAGACTCAAAACAATATCCCGGTCGACTGTCGGTAGACTGTCGGTCGACCGACATATATGCACACGGATACGTGCACTCTGCCAGGACTTCGGTCGACTGGTCCGGTCGACCGGACCAGCCTGACACAGACACGGTCGACTGTCGGTAGACTGCCGGTCGACCGGGCCAGGTCAGAAAACGAAAATAAAACAGGATTTTGAAGAGAATAAAATTTTTATCAAAACTATTTTGAACACAAATTCAGTATATAACATAATAAAGAATTTGTAGAAGAAAGATTTAGTATTAAAATATTTTTGTATATTTTATAGGAAATAAACTTAGAAAAGACATACGCGTGAAAACGTGTGTGTTTGAGCTTCAAACCTACTCTCTATTCTTTAACATGCTATAAAGCTAGAAAATAAAACCTAAGGACCTCTGAAGCAATCTTTGAGCTATCCAATGCCTTGCTAGTGCCTTCTCTTCTATGATCCTTCCTTGATGTGCAATTTGCCTTCAATGCTTGTTGGAACTTAGAAGTTTTTGCAAAAGCGAAGCGAATGAACTCTAAACATGGTACAAAACCTGAAACTCATCTTAGACAAAAGATTAGTACCAAATAGCACTTATTTGGTTTGTTATCATCAAAACACAAAACAATGGAGAGTGTAACCTCTTGGGCCAACAACTCCTAGGTGGTTAAACCTAATATCAGGAGCGTAGGCTCTGATACCAATTGTAAGTATACCTAGAGGGGGGTGAATTGATGTACGGCTAATCTAATGAACAAAATGCGGAAATTAAAACTAAATTGCAACACACTTAATGTAACCAACGAGTGCAGCCGAATTCCCGGTAAAGAGATCTGGACTAACTCCTCTTGATTCCTCTGAATAAGAGTTGAGGTGCTATATGAAGCTCTCGTGGTTAAACACAAGTGAGGCACACACAAACAAACCAAGCATATAATATATGAATGAGCAATATGAAATGATGCAAGACACAATATAAAAGAGAGAGAGAGAGTAAGAGAAAGTGGATCAATCGCTAACACACAGATATGTTTCGAGGTTCGAGCACACAGCTCTACGTCCCCGCCTTCACACAGAAGGATTTCCACTAACTTGTACACACAGGACTCCCACATAGGGAACCTCCACTGAGAATTCGGGGCAATACAATAACCGGGAGTACACAACTCCTCTCTCAACCGAGTACAACCTCTCACTAGTGGCAATGTACAACCAACACAAAAATCACCTCACACAAAAGGGGTAGGCACTTAGCCAATACAAATCAATCACCTCACACTTGAGGGATTCTAACACAAACTCCACCTCTCATTAGAGGAAGCTAAACACAATCTCAACCTCTCACTAGAGGGAGCCAACCACAACTTCCACAATCACCTCACAATAAAGGGATACCAAATCAATCTCCTCTTACTAGAGGTATAGCACAATGAAGGAAGTTTACAACTTGGTGGTCTATCTCAACCACAAACTACTTTTCTCACAAAAATAAAGATCCTATAGATAGGATAGCAAAATAAGCTCAAGTGTGGAAAGTAAAGGTGTTCGAAATCAAATCACAAGAGAAAAATACTTGGGAAAACAACTTAGTATTTGATAGAAATGAAGAACAAAGAAAATATATATTTTTCTTTGATTTTTCCAACCCCTTTTAAAACAAATAAAGATGGAAACTTTGAACCCAAAACTCTTTATAAAACTTGCTGAAAAACACTTAAGGAGTATAAAATTTTTCTCTCTAAAAATCTTGTTGAAAACCAGTCCATAGAACCCCCAATATATAGGCTAGAAAAACTAGCCATTGGGGCCAATCAACAGCCCAGACGGCTATCGGTCGACTGGCCCGGTTGACCACCAACGGTCATATTTTTGATCTTTGGGATAGCGGTCGACCGGCCCGGTCCACCGTGGCCTGGAACAGAGGGCAGAGCTCTCTGCCAGTTGACTGACCCGGTCGACCGGGGCTTTCCAGAGAGCAGAAGCTCTCTGGCGGTCGACCGGCCGGCCCTCCAGCCAAACTGGCGTGCACATTCTATGCACGTCGGTCGACCGACTCGATCGACCGACTTCTAGCTCGGTCGACTGGTCCGGTCGACCGACAGAAGCCAGAACAGGGCTTTTCAAGATTTAAAACTTGGGTTTTTAATTATCAAATAAATCCCATAAAATCTCTAAAAATCCACAAAAATAAGTTTTATATTCTCTTTGAAATACAAACTTGTTTGAGTAAAAATAAAACCAAGTTATAAAAATTTTGAACTCTTTTTGTTTTTTGAAAATTTTACCGAAAATCAAATTTCGTATTTTCCAAAACTAGGATTTTTGAAATGGAAAATCGTTTTGTCCAAAACTCATCTAAATACAAAAACATGATATTGAAACAACTTTGAGGCATATAGTATATGGATATAATCCAATATACATATAGAGATATATATCAAATGTTTTGACAATAAATTCACAAATAAGTTTTGTTTAAAATACCAGAACTCCAAACTCATGAACTAGACTATCAAACTAAGTTTGTTTAAATAGTTGAAGTATAGACGTATATAAAACAAATCTAATATATATTAAACCATGTAAACTTGTTGATTATATCTATTCATGAAAACCAAGATCGGTTAAACCAAAAACCGAAAACCAAAAATCAAAACATAAAACGTGTGTGTGTTGTGAACTTGAGCATATCACACTATCTAATCTTTAACAAATGGATCTAAAATAATGAACTAAACAATGTACCGAAGTCTTCTTGTAGAGCGCCGTCTCTAGGTCGACTCGTTCCAAACGTGATCCACCGAGCTTGACTCCAACGAGTGCTAGATATGAACTTTGACGCTCGGGCTCTTGAATCACCATGTGAAAGCTCCAAAATATCTTTGTTGAAGCTAATCACCTACTAATATCTTGATTAAATATCTGAAACTAAATATCACAAGATTATTAATAAACTATAACTACATGAGTTAATCATCATCAAAACTAGAGTGGAAGGCCTCTGGGCCAACATCTTTGTATTCTCGCATTTGCTCCTATCTGTGAGTAATATTATTGTAATATTGTGTCACATCCTATGATAACTTTGTAATTGTACTCATATGTTGGAATTTATGCATCACGTACTTTCGTACTCTGATTCTTGTTTATTCTGATGCTTAGCGTATATATGTGAGCGTATTTCTGACCTGCGATATACATCGCAGTAATGTCTCCATACCTGTGAAATCGGGGCGTTACACTTGCAAAACTCCATGATCCTTTCATCTTGATATTCACCTCCATTGTCACTTCGCAAGTACTTAATCTTCCATCGTGTCTGATTCTCTACTTCAGCTTTCATTCTTTGAACTTCGCAAAGATTTCAGATTTTTCTCGCATGAAATAGACTCAAATCTTTCGTGAATAATCTTCCATAAATTTTACGTAATAGCGAGCACCGCCATGGGATTGTCGGTGCCAGCCCTCGCATCAGAGTGAATGTAATCGAGAATCTCCTTCTCGCGGTTCTCCTTTTTATATAACTCTTGAAAGATACCTTGGTTTACTTCTCAAGTGTACAATACTTGCAAAAGTTCATCTTGCAAGATTTTATGTTCTTCAATAATTTTCTCTTATGCAGCTCCTCCATAGCCCGCTCACTCATATGGTCTAGATGAAGGTGCCATAGATGATCTGTGTCATCCTTTGAGTTCTCCAGTGTGGATATTGTAGCTTCACTAGAAATAGTATCTCCAAGAGCTTATACAAGTTGTTCAAAAGCATCTCCTCTGGCATAATCACCATCGACCCTGGCAAATTTAAGCTTGTCTCCGCTTGACGGATATGTATAGCCATTTGCATCAAGAGTTCCCAAGGAAATTAGGTTATTCTTTAGAGATGGAACATGTCACACGTTGCCAAAAGTATGAATAATGCCGTCATACATCTTCACTTTCACCGTGTCAATGCCAACAATCTTGCAAGCAGCATCGTTCCCCATAAGGACTTCAACCTCCATTCTTTTTCTCATATGTGTTGAACCAATCCATGTTTGCACACATATAAAAAGTACAACCCGAGTTAAGAATCCACAAATCTGAATTTTTGTTACCTAAAGAAAGCGAAAGAAGTTCGACATTGTTCTTCATGGTAACTCCAACCGTAATGGTGTTTTCAGGGTTCTTGCCTTCCTTATGTTCAGCTTTAAACTTCATGCAATATTTCTTTTAGTGACACTTCTTGTGGTAATAATAGCATTCCACATCTATACGGCTTTTGGATTTTGATCTTGACTTCTATGGTTGTCAAACTTGTTATCTCTTTCCATGGATAGGCCCCGATAGTAATCATTCAACCCTTGATGAGTAGGCCTTTATTCTTCCTGTCATCACCCGTGCTCTTGTTTATCTTGACATGAAAAATGATGTCTTGGACAATCTCCTCGAGCCAAAAAGTCTCCTTGCCAAATACGATCATGGTCCGAAAATGCTTGAAGGACGATGGCAATGGCTGTTAGCAAAAGTAAAGTTTTGTCCTCTTGTTCGTACTTGAGCTCCACCCGTAACAAATTGTTCACACAATGATTAAACTCATTGAGGTGCTCCAAAACATCATCTCCTTCCTCCATAAGATGATTAAGCAATTCATCTTTTAGGAATAGCTTATTAGAAAGCATCTTCCCCATGTACAACTTCTCAAGTTTCTCCTATGTACCTTTGCGGTCTTCTCATCTATGACATTATATGTGACTTTATTGGAAAGATGTAGCCCAACGGAGCTATTTGCCTTGAGATCCGCCTTGTTCCAAGCCTCCACGGTCACCTTCTCAGGCTTGTGCTTGATGTCCAATATGCACATGTTGAGATCTTGTTAAATAAGAATGTTCATCATCTTTTGCTGCCGTAGAGTGAAGTTGGTCCGCCCATCGAATGGTTTCAACTCAACCTTCACATCACCTACCATCGTCTTCTCTTCAGCACACGAACACCCCAACCGAGCTCTGATACCACTTTGTTGGCGTTCACGATCAAAACGCTGCCGTCAAGACCTTCTTGATGACACTTGAAGCAGATAAATAAAATGATCAATGCAGCAAAATAATATAATGCAGAAACACAAAAGAACATAAGAATTTACGTGAAAAACCAAACGAAAAAACATGAGATGAGCTTGGAGCTCGGAGGGGGCTTCACTATATTAGAATCAACAAAACGATATAAGGCACACAACACACCCGACTACGCCAACTTTCGTCATACACAGCTCACACACTCACATTCTTCAAATTAAATGCTAGAGCCCTCCTTAAAAAAGAAAGAGAAACTCTCCTCCACTCAAAAATTTTCTATCTCTTAAGAGAAAACAAGTGGTACACACTTCTAACCTAGAATCAAGAATAGTCAAATTGCTTATCAATTGCTTACCAATTGCTTGCCTCTTCACAACAAGGAGCATACCTATTTATAGGCCTGAGCGAATCCTCCAGGTCCTCCTCATTATCTTTCTACTTTTATGCATGTATAAGAACTCTTAAGAATTCACAAAATTAGTCAAAAGATCACAACCCTTTAAAATTCCCCGTGTAGATTGATGCACACAAACTTTGAATGGATAGGGTAATTTAACTGGGGATAACTTCTTCAATACAGATCCGATTTGAGTGATTCAAAGCTTGACATGCAGATGGAATGATTCTCTACAATTTTGTATTGAAGACCGAGCCAAATAAAGACTTCATCATGCTTGAAATGTCCATGTAAAATTAAATTCTGTCACAGAAAATTATAGGCTAAAAATTTGACCAAGTACTTGACTGAACTCAAAACTTCTTGAATCAACTCGAACAAGTTAGAATATCGAGCCAACCGCTAACAAGAGGAAGATGGGGGTCCCATTGCTGATGACCGTGCCTTCATTTAATATCAAGTCACTGATGATGTGATATCAAGTCACAAGGGACATTATTATTAATCCTCACACAGGTAAATGTAATTGCACAGCCTCTATGTGATTAAACTACTTGTTTCATCTCTATCCTAATACCTAAGAAACTTCCCAAGAATGTCACATTGGAGATGGGTCAATTTGAGGTCAGATGAATCCTCAAGCCATGCTTTTGTCTTCTATTATGCTTTCTTTTCTCTTGCTTATATTCCTTAACATTGTGATCCAAGGAAATAGGCTTTTTACATCATGTCATTTCATATTTCTACAGCTATTCTTCCTAGCTTGTACTTTATTTGTTTTCTTTTATTCTATTACATTTTATTTTATTTTTCTATTAGTTCTTCCTAGCTTCTTGAAGTACTTATGATGAGCTTGCAAATTATTTTCCAACATGAAACAGTCTGGAAGTGCTAAAGTTGTCACTGTTTCTAACTATTAACCAACTGAGATGTTCTTTGACATGGTGATGTTTGCCTTGGTAGAAGCTATCAAGCCTCATGTAGTAGTTCTTCAATTCGACCGTTATGGGAGAAATGTTCTCATGACCGTGGGTCTAATAAATTCCTACAAAAACGGCCGAGCTTCTGCATGCAATGAGATTCGAGATTCAGGGTCCAATACTTTAACAGTTCTTCAAACACTATGAGGAAATTGTCGATTTTACTTTCTTTACTCATAGAAATGCTGCAAAGCAATTTATTAGCAACTATTACAAGGTGTTAGTTTTTTGTGCAGATGTGTAAGTTGTGTTGAAATAAGTTTCAATCTTTAGGGAAGCATGTATGTCTTTTGGTTTTTGCTCCAACCTTGGGAATATGTGAGTGTCCTGTAGTCTTGATCCGTTCATGTTGCTTCCCTGTGAACAGTTTTCTGTGCATAACAATCTGAAATATACGAAACTACTGTTTCGTACATCCGTACATGAAGTTGCAAAACATTATTTTTCTTCTTTTTCTTTAGTGGGAACATGATGTGGCAAAACTATTTACCGACATATGATTATAACCATAATACTTGCCTGAGTTTTCAGATGACTGAAGTTAGGTTGACCACATGCCAAGTGGTTTTCAGATTAGGATTATGGCCATCTCTTCAAGGGTTGATGTTGTAAAGTTTAAACAATCTTTTTTATCACTCCCATTTTGACGCGGAAGGCTCAGATTAGGATTATGGTGTGAGGACGGTCCTGTTCAATTTGTAAATTCTACAACAAAATCTGTGCGAGCAGCTCAGTCCAAATTGCTTCGTTGTTTCAGTTCTTGGGAAGAAAACATATCAAAAGAAAATAAAGCGATAACACAAGTTTTGCAAATGTAAATTTTTTCTTTCTCTATTGCAGTGTAAAAGAAATCATTCCCTTTTTACATACAACAATCTCTGTAACAAAACTACTCCAAATGCGCACACTTTACACTCAAAAAATCAGTGTGGTTTATCAAATGTAAGAAGCCAAAAAATATAAGGAAAAAAATGCAAAATTACATTCACACTTACCCAAAAAATTAGAATACACTCCCTTCTCCTTGCATGAAGAAAATAATAAAGAAAAAGAAAGGAAAAAAGAAAATTTTCAATCTGTGCGTTGTTGCAGTAGGAAATGGAATTCAGAATTCTGGCGAAGTAGTGTTGGCGGTTCTACGTCTGATAGGTTGATGTCAAGCACTGACCGCGAAATGTCATCCAAAGAGAAAGGTATACTGCAATTTTAAGTTTTTTTTAGACGGGTCAGTTGAATAAAAGTTGCATCTAGACTAATTTTCTATGATTTATACAATGTTTACTGATCCAAAATAAAAATGGGCTATAAGGAACTTTAGGAATTGGGTTGTTGATGTCACCTTGAATCACCATCCAACAAGAATGAATTGTTTGGCATGTTCACTGAATCATCAATCATCATTGCTCTCATCTTGCCAATTACCTGAAATAATATAATTAGGTAATATCAATAATTGGTGATATGAATGTCTATTATTACTCTATTAGTAGTCAATTTCCTGTATGAACATAATTTCTTTGATGATAGTTTCTCCCCAGTTGGCGTGTTCAAATAATTGGGTCATGTATGGTATTATCCAAAAGTGAACTGGTTGGTGCTTCAGAGATATCTGAAGTAAATGAAGTATAGCCTTTTTTTTATTTTTCTTGAGAAAAAGGATGTAAATGAAGTATAGATGTACGCTTACATCTTTAGATAAACCCTGTGTCCCATACTTGTCATCCCAAAACATTGTTCCAATACGATATATCTGAGGAATACTCAAGTCCTGCAAGAGGAAAGTAAACCATTAGACATTGTACTGGTTCTAAATTAAGTAAAGGCTTATGTTTGTACTTACCGGACAAAGTTCACTTGTGATCTCCTCCAAGGATTTGTGAGATTTCTGATGCAAAACCTGCGAAGTTTGTATTGTGTTTTAGTCTTCAGTGGGGAGAAAAAAATGCATAGGTCAGCTACTGTGGTGATGAGATTATCTCACTTACCAAAAACCCAATTGCCTGTCTTAGGTGTTGGAGCTCATCCCAGGATGTTCCAACAAACTGAAAGTGAAAATTTAGCATTATATCAGTTACTGTTTATTCGTATTCTAAATGGATTGATAGGAACGGATCCTAGACTGACTGACCTCGTCTGTTGCTTTCGAGCACCATTGTTCCAACTCTTGCAAGCCAGCCTTTACATACTCACCATTGCTAAATGAGCAGCACTCCCGGCGTAGTAGCAAGCTGCATAAAACGTTCGTAAAATATTTCTACTGAGAGTCTGAGATGATGTTCTTATTTCAAGAAAATTACTTAAATGGTGATAGGACTACATTAAGTTGTTCAATAAAGGGATGTTAAATTTGGGGATGATTGAACTGTCAGTCAACCTTGTGATAAATTATATCAAATGAATTGAATAATCATGGTTCAGTACCTGTTAAAGAGTTGTACATTTATGAATGCGAATACTTGGTTGAAGGTTTTCCTTATGATCGTGGAAGGGACCTGCAGAACACGAACATAGACATATGAAAACATTTTTCCCTGTAAGTATTATGAATATTATAAAAAGAAGTGTTACTTACAAAATTCTCGCACAAAATGCTCAACATGCCATCTAAGCTCTTGACGATATTTTGCCAGTGAACACTGGATGCTTGCTTTGTGATTATGTTAGAATGAATGCTCCTGGATGATCCTCTGATCGACCGCGGTCTTGCTGATCTTGGTGCCTGCAATTTTGGATTTTAAGGGTTTGTCATTTTATACTGTTAGATGGTTATCACTTTATGGTTATGTTTTTTTTTGTTAGAGACTTGCCTGGATGCACATTGTTAAGAATGGACTAATCTCTTTCTTGAGCTTATCTCGAATCATCCCATATATTTTCTCGACATAAGCTGTTAGATGTTGCTTAAATAGTAGGGCAGGGTATTTCGCTTCTACCCTTGATTGGGCATTGGAGTTGCCCGACATTCCACTGTACCCACTAGAAATCTCCATTCCAGTTGAAGATGGCCGAGTACTCTAGAAGAAGAAGAAGAATTCAATCAGTAAACTATTAGTGAAAGAAATGGCAAGAAATTAGAGGGCAAGTCGAAAATATTCTAGTATAGTTTAACGAAAGTCTTACTCGTGCCATTCTACTGAATAAGGTGACGGTTGCAGTTCTACTGCGGTTTGAACCCATAATTGAGGCATTGCTTGCTTTGAGAGTGTTTTGTAGGAGGAATAGAAGAGTGGAAGTTGTTGAGAGCCAATAAGCAAGTTCATTAATGCTATCCTGATTCTATAAAGAGAAAACAACCAATTAACAACACAAGAAAACATTAGTCCAAGGAAACAAACTTTTTAAAAAAATACATAACTACAACTATATATAAAAATTTGTCTGAAAAGCCCCTTTACATGTTCAAAGTATCAATTTTGTTAGTAGGAGGTCTTATGAAATTTATCAAGTTCAAGTTAGAATGTCATCTTCTTAGTGTAAATGAAATGGAAGAATGGACTTGAGGGGCCTGAAATACAGAAAATTACCTCAACTGATGACCTAATTGTGTGAATGATACGATCAAATATGTTTGTCTTCTCTGCTTCAAATGAATGCCACTGAAGCAATGACTTGTAAACTATACATGCGGCAGCTGGCCTCCTGTTGATGAATCGCTTGTCTTCCATGAGGCACTTGATAAGAACATCATGGTTCTCCTGTAAGTAAAAGAAAAAACAATAATATGTAATTACGATTAAAGACCTTTATATGCAAAATATATACATTTTGGATGAAAATTTTCCTATATGATACTTCTATGTTAGAGGATATAAGTGATTGTTCACCGTACTTGTTGCCTGTCAGTAAGGGACTTCTGTTTACTTAGAGCCGGTAAAGGAGGGGGAACAATCTTTGTTTCCTGTGAACAAAGAATTATTAGGTTATATAGAGTTTCTGTACAGTGTTGTGACCTTGAGATTTTTTTTTTCAAGTTTATTAGACATACTTTAATAGGTTTGGGTTCTTCCTTCTCTGGATGCCCATTCTCATATACCTGAACCATTAAAAAGAGTAAGAAAGGCTCTCAAAGAAAGAAACATAATCGAAGATAGCCGAACATATCAGAAGTTTTCTAGAAAAGTATTTATAAAGATCGGTGATTAATTTATATACCTCCATGACTGGTTCTTGCTGTACTAACTCACGGGTGACTACTGGCTGGGTGACTACTGTCTGAGCGACTACAACCGCAGGCCTACTGCGAAGCAACTCGTTTTCTGATTCCAGTGCTGCAATTTTGCTCTCGAGGCTGGTAAACATAAGCCAAAGATGTTTAGACAGTTGAATATTATGTTCGTATCAGTAAGTGTCAAACCACATAAATGTGCCATTCATTATAGATACCTTTTAATTTCTTCTGAGAGATCCTCATTTGTTGAAGCCACCAAGGCCTGCTGCCTTAAAACTTGGTTCTCAGACTCGAGGCTGGACAAGTTTGTCTCCAGGCTGCAATTTGCAGAATATTATGAGATATGTATAATTTTAGCTTGCAAATCCTTTTTTTTTTCTTTTGACGGACATACCTCTCTATCATCTCTTGGAGTTGACTTAGTTTTGATTGCGACTCTTCTGTCTCTTTAATCAATGTTTCAGTCTGCTTTTGGACCTCTGAATATTTTCTCTCGAATTCCTCTGCCTTGCTCTTGAATTCAATTAGCTCCTCCTGTATTAACATACATAAAAGGTAAATCATGATATACACGTCTATCATGAGAATCTGTTTCAGCATTAGAATTGATATCAGCCTCATTTAGTGCCATGAGAAGTTAACAAAATGATGAACCTCAGCACTCTACCTCTAGCTCTTTGTTTTTACCAGACAACAGCTCTAATTTAGTGTTGTCAACAACCGGAACCTCTTTAATGACAGGGGGAGCTTGCTCAATTGCTATTCTCGCTGCTTCTTTTTCCCTGATGATTGCAGCATTGGCTTCATCAAGCTTCTCCTGCATTTCTTGCAACGAAGATTGTAGCTTTGCAATCTCTTGCCTTTTGGCTTCCTCGAGATCAGTCTACATTATGTAGTAAAATATATTTATCATTAGATGTGAAATACAAAGCATAAATTACTGGAAGTGTTATCAGGAAATAAAAAGATTAGACTAGTATTGAATACCCTCGTATGCTTTTCAAAATCTAATCTCCATGTCAGTTCCTCTACTTTCTTTTCTAGCTTGTCCTTGGCTTCTTTGAGTGCCCCGGTCTCTCTTGCAGCCTATACGAAAACTTCTCATTAGGCACCTTCTTCATGGAAACAGGATTAGGAGAACTACATGCAAATTATGATTTTAGTACTATGAATTCCATCTCACCATTCGGAGCTTCCGGAGTTCTTTCCTTCCTACTCGTCCTCTCCATAGGCATTGAAGTATCAAACTGGCTTTCTTTTGCTGTAAATAAGATGAACGAGCTTTGTGTAGGCGCCACTGAGTCTGAAATTCATCATCAGAAGTAGATTGGGGTAATTAATACCAGAAGAAAACCATAAATTCCACAAAGCAATTCAAGTTAGAATTATCACTTGAATAATTATAGAAGCCTTCGTCCTCCTTTTGTGTCGGAACTCATTGCGTGCAGCCATTGCACGTAAGCCTGTTTGTATAACTATTGTTGATTCCCTCAATCTTGTATAGGCTGCCCGTGCTGCATGAGCTCGTGCATATTTCTGTATGCGGAGGGAAGCATCTTCTCTCCTCATTTCTTCATAAAGCCTTCGTGCAAGCCATGCTGGAAAATATACATAAATTATATCAGATCAACTTGGCAACTAAAACCTTTACTTAGGAAAATGAGTATAAAGTAATAATGAATAAGGACCTCTCCATAGCTTTTGAATTTTGATTGAGGCTTTCCGTAGGCTGATGAATTCTTTCCTTGTGAGATATGTTCGTATCTGCCTCTGGACAAGTCTTGCAGCATTTGCTAAGACTTCTATCCTTCGAGCATCAAGTTCAGCCATTTGGCCAGCCCTGAGGAACACTTTTGTTTTCCCTATCTGATAAAAAAGATGTTATTAGTTCTTTTTAGTATACAGAAATTTATGTGACTTTATTTAGTGATAAAAATGCTTATTCCAATGGCCTTTATTATGTACATGTTGCAGAATTAAGGTATCCACATGATGTGTTTTCTTTTTCCTTTTTCTTCAAGTAGGATTCCTAAGTCCTTGTTATGCATTATGTCCTATTTGTTGTATTGTTTTGATATGGATAATTTTTGGTATACTCAGGGCATTGAAACTGTTGAGACATTTAGGTATATTTGACTAACTATGCATATATTTTATGGCTGAATTCTTTCTTGGATTTGTCCCATTAACCCTCTGTAAG
This sequence comes from Agave tequilana, assembly GCA_038442645.1. Taxonomy (NCBI): domain Eukaryota; kingdom Viridiplantae; phylum Streptophyta; class Magnoliopsida; order Asparagales; family Asparagaceae; genus Agave; species Agave tequilana. The sequence goes on from JAVJIF010002647.1 coordinate 81,391, forward strand.
GGCAAGAAAAGAAAGGAAGAAACAGAGAAGTAAAGAAAAGGGAAGAAATAGAAAAAGCATGATGTTTTTTTTTTTTAATATTGACTGAATCTTGTGAACTCTATAAAACCTTGACTGAATATTGTGGTATCACTATAACATAGTCCTACAATTTGTGGCTTCTTGAAACAATGAGATTGATCACTTGTACAATTTGTTTTCAGAAATTCAGAATTTTCTTTCTTAATTTGTACCTGATAGCCCTTCAACCCCATTCTGTCGCAAATGGCAGCACATGCCAATTTCTCATCAGAGCTGCAGCAGGTAAAGCAGTGCACATATTTAGAGAACTAAATTAGTCATAGAATCACACTCATTCAGGATATCACATTCACTTGATACTAGATTGCATACCTATCTATAAGATCCGGTGCTAGCATTCCAAAACGATCAATGAACTCGTCAAATGTCCTTTTGGTTGGATAACCAGCACAACTGATCCTGATTGCCTCTAACACACCCTATTACATATATGCCATATAGAATTGATAAGGAGAAATACAATTATAGTTCGCATCTAAGGTGCGTACAAACTGGTTCTTGTATAGAATTAAAGCTTTATATGCTGCTCACCCCACATCTCAATTGATTCAACACATTAAAGTTCTCAAAGATGCCTGGCTTCAGAACAGTGTTGGGTTTCACACATCTGATGTAATGTGGCTCGGTTGTGCTCAGAGTTTCCATGAGTGCTTGCAGTTGTTGCTATATGCAATGTCACACCAAATAAGTTAGAGTAATCACAACAAAAAAATGAGAATGTAAAGTGACTCACAATTCACTTAGATTTATAGCCAATATGTACCTTAAATCGTGTACCAATAGACGAGAACTTGGACTGTTTAGAAGATTCTTCAGGCAGTGGAGGGAACAGATTCGCAACAAAGGGGCATTTTGAAGCATCCAACAATGCTTGGTGCTCTGCCACAACATAATCTTTGTTCTTATCAAGAAACTGGTCTGCTTGGTATGTAACCTGTTGCATTGGAGACAGTTTGAGTTCATTGATATTTTAATAAATTTATGGCTCAGCAGTTTTGTGCTTACATCTCCAGCATAATGGTTTATGGTGAAAGCAGTTCGAGCAAGTTTGGGCTTACTAAAACGCTTGTGCGCTTTATATGTTTGGTACATCTTCTGCGCAAACGTTTCATGAGTAGACTTTGGAAACATACTGCAGAATATTAGTTAAATGTCAGCATATATAATATATGAAGCATGGACATAGATACGATGCAACACGGACACGGGGACACGGAAAATCATTAAAAATAGAATATTGAGAACATGGTGATACAACCATGTTTATATGTTTAACCATATATAATATACATCAAAAGTTGTAGTGATTAGGATGTTTCTACTAAAATTAAAATGGAAGCAAAATAAAATCTAAACGATTAACGTTTATATCTTATAATAAAATAACAAAACCAAAAAAACTGAAAAACAATCTAATTAATGCCTCGCTTTGTTTGTGAGGCATCTAGATTCTACTAACATAATATTGCTTACACCTAACGCTTTTCTTTTTCATATTTGTTTAAGTAATATTTGACTCTTAGGTGTCCGATACGTGATCTTTTATATTCTATTTTGAAGCCGGTATGGTATTGGCGGATGATTTTATATTTTTTTTAATATCCTACACAACTTTGGATTATCCGATACGTGTCAGAAAAGGTTCTTGCAACATGTGTCTGACATGAACACAACACTCACTTTGAAGTGTTTGTACTTCATAATAAATAACTATATCGATAAATTATACTAAAGTATTAATAACTAGGCATTTCAAATCTCATAAGTAGTTATTAAAGAATTTTAAACCTTATTATGCTAATGTGGAGCATAAACATTGTGAAGCTATAAGCAGTGGAAGAATACTTCTTTACTGCTGACTGCATGTCATTTAAATATTCAAAAGTGGGTTAATGTCTTGATCCGTGTCTTCTTGCATTTACATGCATTATTAAGAAGTAATGTATCTATCCATGATGCGTTCGGTACCATATCTGATATGGAATAGGGAGACAATAAGATATAAATAGAAGGATGCAAACCCGAAAATTTGTGGATATGAATACGTCGTGCATATGGCAGTCACAAATTTTATGTGTGTCACTGTGTTAGTTTTCTTTTGTCTATAATATGTACTTTCTTTTATTGCAGATCTGTAACATGACTAGTAACTTTATAATGGAAAAATACATGAACAAATATTATGAAGTAGTTTTAAATTCAATAGTTATCCAAACCATTGTAATTCTTTGTTGATCATGGAAAGATATATAAAGGAATCTAGAAATCAAATGTAATTCCAAACCCATCATTCATGCATTAGATTTGATTTCATTGCGTTTAGAATACATTATAAATTTTAGGATACAACAAAATAGTGGTTGTCACATATCATAAAGTATCCAAATATCCAAATATCGGATACATATCTGATACTAACAGCAATTTTTGAAAATTTCCTAAAATTTCATCGTTTGTGCATGAAAATGAACAAACAGAAAACACATATGCACATTAATACAGATGACAACAGTTAAGTCACTAGTAATGGAATACTAGTATCATACCATGCTTCATCAAGCAGCGCAATTATTCCTCCAGGTTTCTGCATAAAGATACAAAACATTAGTGACATATCTTTCTCTGAAACTAAATGATGTAGTCCCATAATCATACCCCTAAAGCTATTTTAAGAACTAGCTCATATATGTGTACCTTTTCTATAAGATCAAGCACATCTTGGTTGTCCACAAATTCAACATAACTCCAGTCTATCTCTTCTCTTGTATACTCTTCTTGCTCCATCTTAAATACATGCTGCAAAAATTCATGCTTAAATGGTCTTAATGTGCTTGGTTTCTCCATGCAATATATAAATTGAAAATGAGGATGTACATACCTGATTGAAATGTTGTTGCAACTTCTCGTTCGTTAAGTTAATACATAGTTGCTCAAAACTGCCATAAACTTAGTATATTGCTTATATTGGTCATATTGGTGGTGTAAATGTGTATAACACAATCAGAATAGTAAGTTTGAAGTTTTACCTGTTGATCTGGAAACTCTCAAATCCATAGATATCAAGAACTCCAATTATGCTTTTTGCAGTAGGGTCCTGACCGATTGAACTGTTGATCTTGTCTACTATCCTGCCATAATTAAATCAAAGAAGCTCCTAAAAATTTATTTGAAAATAGAAAGTATATGGCTTTGTGTGTGTGACGTACATGTTTTATGTGTATATGTCTAGTTGTGGTCTTTTTCCCCTTTTCTTCCCTCTTTTTTTTTTCTAGCGGGAATGGGGTGAGGGCATTACCGAAAAATTCAAAAAAGAAAAAAAAGATTTTGAAAATGTAATTCTGACAAAACCCTATGATAGTAATATATGAATATTAGGATATGAAAAAGAAATTTTATTCTCATGCGTGTGAAAACAAGCACAAGAACAGCAAAACTAACTTAATACAACACCAGGAAATAAATTTTGGGCTTTATATGAGTAAATTGGTTAAGTAGTGATTTTGTCCTTTCTAATTTTTCTTTTGTTGTCACTTGTTTGATAACGATTAAATGAAAATGAGGAAAATTTCTTGATACTTTGAAAACTTTCCACAATAAATATTGGGCCTATGGTTTAACATGCTATATTTGCTCTACATTTTGGACCATAGTCAAATACTGGGTCATATGCTTACCAGTCAAATAATCTCGAGTAAACCGTCTTTGCTAGGGCGTCACGATTAGATGCAGCTGAATCCGGATCTAGAGGCTTTGTGATGTTACCATCAGGAGTAACTATCACACGCTTACAGAGAGAGTCCTCGAGTGCCTTCTCATCACACCTGAGATAAAATTAGAGTGTTGCATAGGGACATGAGAATCCAGACAGAACCATAGAGAAAACTATCAGTCAGAAGGTATAGATTCACACATTAAAAGCTCCGCAGCAGTTTTGAGATGGAACAAGGACTTGTCATCCTTCAACTTAGATGAATCAGTTTCCTTCCCTTTGGCAAAATCTATGTTTCCGAGGTGAAGGATTGCTGCCACAACACGAAAGATAGCATCCTGCATAAATCGAATCAAATTGCTTCAATCCAGGATACTTATTTAATAAAACTTAAATGTTAAAAGTTTTGAGTCATCACCTGCTCTTCCTGGTTTATCCCGACAACGTCCATAGCATTTCTAGTTTCCAGGTATTCTCTTGCATCATCAACATTCGCAACTTCATAACAATTTGTTTGGTTTAGATAATGGAACGTTCTTGGATCCCCGACCTTAAACCTTTTGACATCCTAATAAAAGGGTTCCATGTTGGTTTAGAATTCTTTTTTCTTGTAAATATGAGTCCGCAATCAAATGAAATTATGGATATATATGATACCTCTGGGGGTGCTGAACAAAGCATGTAAAAACAATGGTAGTTCCTCTCAGGATCATTCACTTGACAAACTCTGGATCGCTCAAGAAGGTAGGTCCTAACCGCCGCTCCTGAGATCTTTCCATATTTGTCAAATTGTATCTCGACGAACTTTCCAAATCGACTGTTTGAATGATCAACTTCTCATGTAAGTACCCACTAGGCATGAATCAATTTGGTTATCTTTGTATATAGCATCGAATATTGTGTTACCTGGAATTATTGTTCTTCACTGTTTTGGCATTGCCAAATGCTTCCAGTACCGGATTAGACTGCACCGTGATGCATCAAATTCGTCATTCTTTACATTATCATATTTCATAAGAAAATCGATGAACTTTATATGTAGAGAATAGTAGTGTTAGAACTTCACCTCCAGGACTTGTTGCTCTACTGTTCTTCCCTCTGTGCCTGATCTCCCACCCATGTAAGCAAGATATCTCATGAGCATCTTTGTGGTCTCCGTCTTCCCTGCTCCACTTTCTCCACTGACCAAGATCGATTGGCTTCCATGTTCATTTATCATAGCCCTGTTATGGACACAAACCACATGCACTTGTATATGAGTTCATTCGTATCAACTAGATGATAAAGATAAAAAACTTTGGTTGTATTTACCTGTAACAAGCATCGGCTACTGCAAAAAGATGAGGGCTTAGCTCCCCAAAGCAGCACCCTTGTACTGTTCCATCATGTGCACATCATAGAGATGTGGAAGCCTTCGAAATGGGTTAACCGCGATCAATATGTTCCCGGTGTAAGTCTGTGGAGATCATAATTATTAGACTTTTGCATGTGTCTTTCTACCTTTAAGAATTTGAAGATGAAGTACTTACATATATTTCATTAAGGGCAAAGCGAGAAGCAAGATTTTGAAGTACTCCCGGTTCGTGGAGGTAGGCCAATTTAGTCATGTCATCAACCCCAGCCGGAGGAGCTTCAGTGTCCTTTGGGTAGATACTGGAAAGAGTAGCCACAACCTATGCACAATTGCGCAAAAGACTACGTTATAGTGTTAAACTGGTAGAATAAGATACATTGCATATCAATAGACTAGCTATGTAATCTACACTATACAGAAGCATACGCATATCTCTGAACATCATCTTTTCTCAAACTCACTGGAGTATCAGAAACTCAGAGGTTGAGTAATTGACATTAGAGATTGCAGAAATAGCAGTTATGCTACCAACATTTTTCTAGAAGACAAGCTACTCTTGCCACTGTAAGAGAAGTTCATCTAATTACTCAGCATAAGGGACACAAATTTAGGGGAAATATGTGCAAAATGCTATTCAATCCAATGAGGTAATAGATTTGATTACTTACAGAGAATAAACCAAGAAGATATAAAACTAAGAATTAGATATTGGACAGCTTATATTAGCAATTATATTTCTAATTATCTGAGCATAAAAACCCATTCAGGCAGCATCGATCTCGATCTTCTGTAACTTACTTTTCTCAGACTTAATCTGATATAAAAGATCTACGGAAAACTCATATCAGTAGCCTCTGATTGTTTCTCTTTTCAAATTAACTACTAGGCCAGAAGAAATCAATTACTGCTGATCACTACAAATTTATGTGAAATATATCATAATCTTCATAATCTATGCCAATACATAGGTAATCAAATGTAAATGACTAAAATATGTCTTTAAAACCATACTGAAAATTAATAGGTAAACAGTATTCAGTTGAGTTCGATATTGATCAGTAGCTTCTAATTCTTGAATCCCTTCAAAAGCTACAAGTTGAAAGTTATCTGATAATAACCAGTGAAGGCTAAAACCAACAAAAGGGAATTCCAAGAACAGGATATGAAGAACATGAAGACTAGAGAAAGGGATCCAAATCCAAAATTCAACTTCTCATCATAAAACTCTCAAACTTTGATCTCTTCTCAGGTCTAAGTTGTCAACCTCACTGTTATCTGATCATAAACAGTCTAAATAAACAATCATAATCAATCACTTGATCACTAGAGCGATCGAAATCTGAAAGAAGTTTCAATCGGTGATCATACTGTTTTTCCGGCGGTGGTGATGATTGTGGCATTCCCTCCTCTAATCTCGGTGACCTCTCCGTCGATCCAGGCCGCTTCCGGGTCTTCCACCCACACGTGGGACCCGACGATGATGTTCACCGGAGTTCCCTGAAGAAAAAGAAACAAACTCAGAAGCAGAGTCAGACCACTGTATGCACAGAAAAGTTACAGGGTGATCAAATCTCACCATGGTTTGGATTCTGTGCTTGCTCAGATCATGCACAGAGAGAGAGGTTTCCTTTATGAAGAAATGAGTGAGATTGGAGAAGAGGAGAGGAAGAGCAAGGGAAGGGGAAAGCAGAGTATGTGAATGGAATGAAGAAGCTGGTGGTGGTGGTGAACCTCAAAACAAAAAAAAAATAATTGATTAAAAAAACAAAAAGGTTTAGAGAGGAGAGGGGCCCGCAGCCAGCCTTTCAGCTCCGCCAGGTAGGATGCTGACGTGGTAGGGGCACGGGTGCTGTTTGGCTCGGCTGGGTTTTAATTGGGCTGGTTAAGATTCTCCGGGTATATTTGTCTTGTCGGCGGCGGTTATTTTTCGGGGGGCAACTGACTTTTTTCTTGGAATTTTTCGCGGGGCCCACATGAAGCCGACTGTAGTTATTTGCGGGGATTGGCTGTTTGCTGTTCTGACTGGGACAGGTGATGGGTCTGCATCGGCTTGGTTGCTTGCAGGGTTCATGCACTCAACTTGGATTGAGTGCAAGTGGGTCAGCTGGGGGCCCGATGAGACCCATTCGGGCATCTGCGAAGGCTGAGACTTTGGATCCCAAAATCAAATTACGGGTCCTTTAAATAATTAACGATAATTGAATGGTGTGACTTTGACTTGTTCTCATATTTGATTTCTAAATATCTTTTTCTATAATTTAAACAAAATAATAATGTTGTTGGAGCATGTGTTTTTAGTCTGAGATTGTGCCAACAATTTACAATAATGTTGTTTGAACAACTTGATTAGAAATGTGGTATGATGGAATGTAACGACCGTGAGTTCAATAAGAAAGGAGACTTGTCTAGAAACTATATTCAAAATGTAATATTAGTATTACATTATCATGAGAAGAACTAATGAGAAAATTACATCTGACACAAAATATGAAAGAATCCCCTCGTAGAGAGTCAGAGTAACACCATGCATCTAAGAGTTAAGGATAGATTGTAAGAGATCCTAGATTAAAATCATGACAATAGCAAAAAAAAGATTCCAAATATTAGTTAGTTAACTATCAAGTTTCTCCATTCAATTCTTTGTGGATTATCTTTTTTTTTAAATTAACTGCTATAATATTCTTCTTTTACTATGTGGTTATACAATGTCATATTTATGATTTTTCATCACTGTTTGCACGAGTTACCTCTTTATTAAAAGTACTACTCAAATAAAATATTAAAAATATGAATGCCATCTTAACTGTTTCCCTACCGATTATTTTTATATATAAAAAACAAAAAAAATATAATAATGACAAAACATACCAATCTAAAGGTCGGCATCTCGGTGAAATCCAATTATCTATGCACCAAAATTCCCCAATTGCAAGACTTTCCCCTTTTTTTTAAAAAAAATATCAACTCACAAAATAATCTAAAGCCAAGCTAAGCCACCAAGCCAAGTCAAGGTCATTTTTACATAATTCCAAACATTCTGGTATGTGGGCCCCATCCTCCAAAGAAGAAGAGAGGCGGCAACATCACTCAAAGCGGGAAGGGGTGGCAGCGGGTCCCACACATACCTTTTTCCAGTAACCCAAATACTTAAAACACCCGCCCCTTTTGGACTCACACCGTGTTGACCCCACTTTATAGGTTAGGTGAGTGTGCGGGTGTTCTCAAATCTTTGTCCACTGTAATTTAGGGTGGCTTTTTTAAGAGCTTTGAAATCTTTTTTGGCGGTGAGAGAAGTGGTAAACAAATGGGAACGACGGTCCGCAGGCCCTTTCGGCCCGTCCAGATCTTTTCCGGACCGTCAGATCTGACCGTTCCCACGTGCTGAATGAATTCCACACGTGTCTGCGTGGCTGGCGTGCCGGGTTTGGGTTCTAGAAATCTAGTGGGGGCTGGAGCCCACACTCACCGCTCACCCGACCCGGTCTCCGTTCTCTTGATTTGGAGTTTTGGAGCTAGTTGATCAACTGATCATATTAAATAAATTCATGTTTAAATAGGGGAAAAAAATGTGTGGCCAATGAAACTTATGTTAAATCAAATGTATCTATATAATATAGAGTTAGGATGAAATTGTGTCAGGAATAATTATGTGCTAGTCACATGGAAAATAGAATCACGAAAAGAAGATGAGGCATAAAGTGATAAAAATATGAGGTATTAAAGTGCAGCTAACTTGTGTTAATATCATTGTAACAGAAATAGGATACCATGCGGTTTAAGACCGGCATGCTAAACAATAGACATCGATTTAAGAGCCGATGTCTATGCGGGTGATGAAAAAAGTTTGACGACTTTTCATGTCGGTTTATAATGGATGCCTAATCTCTAGTTACTACATCGGTTATTTTTAGAACCAGCATTGAAACTCAATTTTTTTTTTTTTTTAAATCGTGGGGACCTTTCGGGTGACTCCATTCCAAATGGATCTGAGCATCGCCATCTCCAGCACCGATGGGCGCGCCTCCGTGGACGCCATGATCGTCCTCAACCAGATTGATCAAAAATCAAAACATGAATTTCTCTTTTGAGCAAAAATTTCAGCCAAATTGATCAGGACAAACAAATAAAAAAAAAAATATGAAATCTAATAAATCTATTACTCAACAAATCCCAAATCTAATAAAACTGAAAGCCAAGGATACAAAAACACTCACACAATGATCACAACATCATCGCCGAAGCTAGAATTCCTCTGGGATTTGTTGCTTCATACAAAAACATACAAAAACACTCTGCCGAGGTCGACGAAATCACAACACGATCACAACATACAAAAACCTCACTCACGCCATGTCTCGTTCAGCATGCCGCTGAGGTCGACGCCACTGAGGTCTCATCTGCACGTCGCTGAGGTCTCGTTCAACGATTTCGTCTGCATGCCGCCGAGGTCTCCAGGCTTGGATGCTGCTCCAAATCTGAATTAGTTGAAGAAACTGAAAAACAAGAGAAAAGGGAAAGATTTGTTGATTAAAATGCAGGTGCATGTGATGAATCCTTGGATCATATCACAACAGTGATCCGCGTCAAGGATGAGCAGCCAGTGGAGGGATCCGCGTCAAAAGGGAGAGATTTCGCGTCGGTTCTTTACATGGAATCACAAAATTGTATGAAGTAAATTAATCTTCAAGGAGGGATGAATAGGATCAAACTCATGTTCTTTCTGTGCTGCAACATGACATTGCTTGCCACACCAAAAATGGTACTTTGCTCGCGGCTTGCAACATGACGTTGTTTGTGCGCTTCACGGGACAAAATGGACATTGTCCCACCCGAGCTTTTCCAAGATTATATCCACTGGAGGGGAACATATATTGCCACCCCCAAGACTGTGGAAGATACCCCATGGATTAGGACACCCGAAATTTGATTAGGGCACGCCTAAATAATTCAAAAAGCCTCAAAGCGTCCTCTTCTTCTTTCCCTCCTCCCCCTCCCATGCCAGCGGACCCCGGCCTCCCCCCTCGTCAGCGACCCCCCTCCTTCCCGGCAATCCCCTCTCCTCCCCCCTCATTGGCCACCCCCTCTCCTCCTCCTGCCTCCCTGCCGGCCAAACAGAGGGGGGGAGGGGGGCGCCGGGGGATTTCGGGGGGAGGGGGAGGGGGAGGTCGGAGGGGGTGTCAGAGAAGGAGGAGGGGGATCGTTGAAAGAAGAAGAAAGGAAGATTTTTTTTGAATATTTTACCATAAATAAAAATGTAAAAAATAATAATAACATACTTGTAAAAATTTTGAGTGCTTTCATCATCATTCCTGGGAGTGGCAATATCCGCCCCACACTTCTTGGTTGGCTTCCGTGCAAGAGAGTTATGCATAGTAGAAGGGAATTATTCATGGCACTAACATCCCTCTAAAGTGGAATCACAAGATTCCACGTGGAATTGAAGTGTCACGTCAGTTTTTTAAGGAACAGATGTGAAATATTTTTTATTTTTTTCAAAAAAATATTCCAATCCTATGCTCTTTTTATTTTCAAAATTGTCATTATTTTTTTTTCACGTCAGTTCTGAAAGTACACCTAGAGGGGGTGAATGGGTGTACGGCTAATCTATGAACATTAATGTGAAAATTAAAAACTTAATTGTAACACACTTAGTGTAACAAAAGATTGTAGCCGAATTCCCGGCGAAGAGCTCTGAACTAACTCCTCTTAATTCCTCAGAATAAGAGTTGAGGTGCTATATGAAGCTCTCTTGGTTAAACACAAGTGAGGCACACAAACAAACCAAGTATGTATATGATATGACAATATGAATCAATGCACAAAGTAATAGAGAGAGTTAGAGTCAATGGATCAAACGCAAACACCGAGATTTGTTTCGAGGTTCGAGCACACAACTCTACGTCCTCGCCTTCACACAGAAGGATTTTCACTAACTCGTCCACACAGTACTTCCCACACAGGGAACCTCCACTGAGGATTTGGGGCAATACAATAATCGGGAGTACACAACTCCTCTCTCACCAATACAACCTCTATACTTAGAGACAAGGCACAAAGCCACTCAAACACAATCACCTCACACTTGAGGGACTAACACAATCTCCACCTCTCACTAGAGGGAGCCAAATATCACTTCCACTATCACCTCACACTTGAGGGATATCAACTCAATCACCTCTCACTAGAGGGATACACAATCAATGGAAGGTTTACAACTTGGTGGTCTCACAACCACAAACCAATTTTCTCACTAAAATAAAGATCCTATAGATAGGATAGAATAATAAGCTCAAGTGTGAGAAATAAAGAGTTTGAAAATCAAAATCAAAAAGAAAACTCTTGGGAAAACTTCTAGAATTGATATAAAAATGAAGATCAAAAACAATTCCAAAGACTTTCTTCTTCTTCTTTGAATTTTCCAACCCTTTTAAAACATGAAGATAGATCTTTTGGCTGTAAAAACTCTTTTAAAACTTGTATCAAAACACTTGTAAATGGGAGAAATTTAGCTCTTGAAAATCTTGGTAGCCAAGGATTGGCATTTAAATAGGCCCAATTAAAATCTGCCCGTTGGCAGCTGAAAAGGGCCATTTTATCCTTCCGGTCGACCGGCCGGTCGACCGGCTAACGGTCAAAATTTTGACCGTTGAGCCCAGCGGTCGATCACCCGTCGACGTGTGCCCAGAACCAGAGAGCAACGGCTCTCTAGCCGGTCGACCACCCGGTCGATCGAGCTGGATACAGAGAGCAGAGCTCTCTGTCCGGTCGACCGGAGGCATTTCCAGAGAGCAGAGCTCTCTGGCGGTCGACCGACCGGTCGACTGGTCTCCCCAACAAGGCTGCGTGCAAGTTCTGTGCACGTCGGTCGACCGTTCCGGTCGACCGCTCACTGCTACGGTCGACCGGCCCGTTCGACCGGCAGTCAGCCAGCCTGACAGATTTTGGGTCTAAAAATCTTAGTTTTTTATCTTTTACAAAATCCCATAAAATCACATAAATTTCACAAAAATCAGTTCATGTTATATCTTTGAAATACAAACATGTTTGAGTAAAAATCAAATCATGTTACAAACATTTTGAACCATTTTTGTGACTTAGAAAATTTGCCTTAAACCAAATTCTGTATTTTCCAAAACTTAGATTTTTGAAATGGAAATTCGATTTTTTCAAAACACATGTAAATACAAAAACATGATATTTAAACAACTTTGAAGCATATAGTATATGGATAGAATCCATATACATGAAAGAGATATATATCAATGTTTTTGACATAAATTTGAAAATAAGTTTTGTTTAAATACAAAACCCAAATACATGAATAGTGTATCAAAATAAGTTTTTCTAAATAGATGAAGCATATATGTATATAGATCAAATCTAATATACATTAAACCATGTAAACTTGTTTTGATTCAATTCTATTCATGAAAACAAGATCGGTTAAACCGAAAACCAAACCAATAAATATGAAACTTAAAACAAGTGTGTGTTGTGAACTTGAGCATATCACACTTCTAATCTTTACAATGGATCTAAACTAAATCCTAACTAAACAAACTGAAGCCTTCTTGTAGAACGCCGTCTCCAAGTTGACTCGATCCAAACGCGATTCCCCGAGCTTGACTCCAACCGAGTGCTAGATATGAACTTGACGCTCGAGCTCTTGAATCACCATGTGAAAGCTCCAAAACACCTTTGTTGAAGCTAATCACCTACTAATATCTTGGTTAAATATATGAAACTAAATATCACAAGATTATTAGTAAACTATAACTACACGAGTTAATCATCATCAAAACTAGAGTGGAATGGCTCTAGGCCAACAATCTCGCCCTTTTTGATGATGACAAAACTCATGGAGTTATATATGCATGGATTAAAGTTAAGCTTCAAGGAAGCTCCCCCTTAACTCATGCATAGCAATAAACAATAAGATATACAATGAATGTTAAACATAAATATGCATAAACATGCATAAAACAATAAAATAAACAGCTCTTGATATCAAATTTTTAAAATAAATTACTTCTCCTCCTTTTTAAAATAAACATGTTCTTTAATACCAATTGAAAATATAAATTTAAAATAAACATGTTCTTAATTAATTGCTCTTGATACTAATACAATTTCAATTGAAAGATAATCAATAAAAGCTCTTGATACCAATTGAAAGATAATCAATGAAAAGATAATCAGTGAAAGCTCTTGATACCAACAATAAAAATTTTAATAAAAGTTCTTGATACCAATAAAACAAAACAACAAAACATATTCTTGTTACTAATATCCATGCTCTTGATATCAATATCAACAAAATATAAAACAAACTCTCTCGATACCAATATGAAACAAAGTTTGATATAAACTTATAAATAAACATGCATATATACTCAAATACTTCTCCCCCTTTTTGTCAATCATCAACAAAGGGGTTAAAGAAAACAATGTTCTCCCTTTTTTGTCCGAAACACAAATCAACAAGGGGTGAAATCAAATCAAAACATTATGTGCATCATGATACCAATTGAAAATAAATAAACATGCCATTGAAAGTACATAAAATATTTTGAAGAAACCAACCAAAAAATTTTGATATCAATTGAAAGATGTAATCATATAGGTAATCTTGATACCAATTGTAAAAATTAGTACCAATTGAAAATATTTTACATTTTGATACCAATTTGAAAAACATAAACTAATCCTTTTGGTTAAACACTAAACTCATTTTACAATAGAGTTACCAAATAGAGAATAATATCAATTTTTTGATATCAATATTGAAAATGAAACATATACCAATTGAAAATAATTTTCATTAGGAGCGTATGATACCAAAAAAAACCAATATCATTTTTCAATCATTTTTTAACACAAAGTATGAGAGTAAAACCAAATACAAACAAAACCAATTGAAAGGTGAAATATGAATTTTCTCGCCCTTTATGAAATACCAAACAAAATGTGCATAAGCTTGTATAAGATACTAATTGAAAATAATCAATTTAAATATAATAGTCATTAAAGAAATCAAGTTTAGCATAACCAAAATTTGTGCTCAAAGATATAGAGATATAGTAAGCACAAATAAAATACATATATATATGTATGGAAAATGAATACCAATCGAAATTGATACTATTTGAAGTGTAAGCATACATATATAAAAACATATATGAGTATACAAAAGGAATGTCAATAGTGATACCAATTGAAAAGATACAATGATATCAATTGAAAACAAAATAGGATCAAGTGTATAACTCATTTTCCTACCACCCATTTCATGCACATATTTTAAATAGATTTTCAAGAATGAGCATACAAGGCATGGTCGCCCAATCTGCCGCCCTTTAATGGGTAGGGTTTTCAAAAATAAGTTTGAAGATAATATAACATGTTTGAAAACTCTACTAAATGAAGAATACGAACTAGTTTTATGAAAAACTTGTAAACTAGTACGAAATCCTTCAAGTAAGGAATAAAACAAGAATATATTCCATAAAACATGAAAATCACTAAACTAATGTCACTCAAAATCTATATAGCACATATAATACTCATGAAAATAAAATCATGAGAAAATATCAAGTAATATGAGTGTACAAGTTTTATGAAAGATGTAGTCATGAAATAGGAAATAAGCTCAATATGAAATTCCTTAAAACATGAAAATCATCAAAATTAGAAATCCTTCAAGGTATATGTATGTCTTGTACAAACTAGAGTATACATACATATCCAAATATAAACGAGTCCACAAAAGTATATGCATGAAGACAAGTGGCTCAAGAATGTATATGTATAACTAATAGTTTAGGCAAAATAGACATATACATGAAGTTAAATATAAACATGAAAACATGTACACAATGGGAATACAAGTCAAAATGTATGAATCATTAAAACTAGACTATACTAGTACACTAATGAGTACAAATGAGCATTCAAGCACAAACATATAATAATCTATTTGTAGCTCACTAGTTGTACAAGTATATATATCCAAGTTTTAATGAAAACTAACATCTAAATAAGTAATCAAAACATGAAGCATAGAAATCAAAAACAAAACTTATATGATCATTATGGTAAATGAACATGCATTAGATCTATGATATAACAATAGCTAAAACACATGTGAGAACACAAAAAATAAGTCCATATTAAACATGGGTGATCTCAAATACTAATCATGTATGTCATAGGACTAATAAACATGGCATATGTCATAATGAGCATTAAAACATGACATGCTAAAATCAACAATATGAGAAGCATGTAAATATAATGAGGAGTAAGAGATCGTTACCAAAACTGATAGGGCACATCTCCATATCTCCAAACCATGGTGTCCTTCCACTAAACTCCCCTTGAAAGTGATGCATCCAAATTGTCCTCTTTAAGCTCGGAACGCATCCACCTCAAGGCACCATTACTCTCACGTCATGTGAAAGCCCACACCTACATCAAATAAAATAGGAGTGATTTTTGGTACCCATTCTCTTTTGGGTTCATGGGGGTTAGCTTCTTTCCTAACCCAAACAAATTTAGTTGCTAAATTTGAATAATGTATACAATCATAACAAAACTTAACAAGGTGGCCCTTACGTCCATAATGTGTACAAGTGTACACATGAGCATACATATTATGATGAGTGTGAACATGAGGAGCATGTGTATGCCGTGTATGGTGTGCAGCATAGAACGAACTTGCTTCTTTCGAAACATAGATTCCAAACGTGAGTGACTCAAGGCACAATGGCTCAAAGTGGAGCCCAAACATTCAACACTCTTCTTAAGCATAGATATATCATTTTCAATTATAGAAAGGTGCATGCAATGGATACACTAGATGGTGAAGCTATATTAGCATAGCAAACATGTGTATCATTTTTCAAAGAAATATTTATTTGAAACAATTTTCAATTCCTTTGAAATAGAAACAATTTTCGTTTTTAAAGATTCATTTTCTTTTACAACAAAATCAACTTTTGAAGATAAAGCCTCATTTTTCTTTAAAACATTTTCACAATTATTTTTACTTCTCAAAATTTTGTTTTCATTAAGGGCAAGTTCAAATTGGGATTTAAGTGAGTCACGTTCACTTGAAATCTCAACCTTCTCTTGTAAAGTCAAATCAAGTTTTGAACACAAATTCTTATTTTCTTCTTTTAGTCCAAACTCTTCTTTTTCAAAAGATTATATTTTTCTAACAATTTTTCACAAACAATTGAAAGTTCTTTATTCAAAGCATTGGCATCAATATAATCATTACTAGAAGAACTAGCATCATCATCATCTAATTGAGTTTTTGAGTTTACCTCAAGGGAGTCATTCTCTTGGACCATGTAGCAATGTTGCTCGGATTCTCCACTAGATTCATCCTCTACAAAGGTTGGCGTTTGAAGCTTGGAGGAGGCCAACGTGTTCCACACTGCAAAGGCGGAATCATAATGAGAAACTAAGCACAAATATTCTTTGTTAAGCGTGCTTCTAAGTGCCTTAGGGCTTATGCATTGGCCTCTATATGTTTGCTATTACCAAGATAAGATTTTTTGCTAGCGATAAGGAAAACATACAAGCCTAGGGTTTTTAGGTACATGGACATCCTAGCCTTACAAATAACAATATTGAAAGTATCAAACATAGGTGGGGTCATGAAGTCCATGAGTGCAAACTATATGTGTGCAAATGCAAATGATAGATTAGCAAACTAAGATCACACTCCTAGGTGGTTAAACCTAATATCAGGAGCATAGGCTCTGATACCAATTGAAAGTACACCTAGAGGAAGGTGAATAGGTGTACGGCTAATCTATGAACAATAATGCGAAATTAAAAACTTAATTGCAACACACTTAGTGTAACTAGAGTGTAACCGAATTCCCGGTGAAGGGCTCTGGACAAACTTCTCTTGATTCCTCTGAATAAGAGTTGAGGTGCTATATGAAGCTCTCTTGGTTAAATACAAGTGAGGCACACAAACAAACCAAGCTTGTATATGATATGCCAATATGAATCAATGCACAATGTAAGAAAGAGAGAGTTAGAGAAAGTGAATCAATCGCAAACACCAAGATATGTTTCGAGGTTCGAGCATACAGCTCTACGTCCCCGCCTTCACACAGAAGGATTTTCACTAACTCGTCCACCAGGACTTCCCACACAGGGATCCTCCACTGAGGATTTGGGGCAATACAATTACTGGGAGTACACAACTCCTCTCTCAACCAATACAACCTCTATACTTAGAGGCAAGGCACAAAGCCACTCAAACACAATCACCTCACACTTGAGGGATTCCAACACAATCTCCACCTCTCACTAGAGGGAGCCAAATACCACTTCCACTATCACCTCACACTTGAGGGATATCAACTCAATCACCTCTCACTAGAGGGATATCACAATCAATGGAAGGTTTACAACTTGGTGGTCTAACAACCCAAACCAATTTTCTCACTAAAACAAAGATCCTATAGATAGGATAAGCTCAAGTGTGAGAATAAAGAGTTTGAAAATCAAAATCACAAAGAAAAACTCTTGGGAAACTTCTAGAATTGATATAAAAATGAAGATCAAAAACAATCCCAAAGACTTTCTTTTTATTTGAATTTTCCAACCCTTTTAAAACAATGAAGATAGATCTTTTGGCTCTAAAAACTCTTTGGAAAACTTGTATCAAAACACTTGTAAATGGGAGAATTTAGCTCTTGAAAATCTTGGTGAAAAACAGCCAAGGATTGGGGTTTAAATAGACCCAATCAAATCTGCCCGTTGGCAGCTGGAAAGGGCCATTTTGCCCGGCCGGTCGATCGGCCAACGGTCAAAATTTTGACTGTTGAGCCCAGCGATCGACCGCTCGGTCGACCGTGCCTAGAACCAGAGAGCAATGGCTCTCTGGCCGATCGACCGCCCGGTCGACCGAGCTGGATACAAATAGCAGAGCTCTCTGTCCGGTCGACCGCCCGGTCGACCGGAGGCATTTCCAGAGAGCAGAGCTCTCTGGCGGTCGACCGGCCTCCCCAGCAAGGCTCCGCGCACGTTCTGTGCACGTCGGTCGACTGGCCCGGTGGACCGCTCACTGCTACGGTCGACCGGCCCGGTCGACCGGCTGTCAGCCAGCCTGACAGATTTTGGGACTAAAAATCTTAGGTTTTTATCTTTTATAAAACCATAAAATTGTTGGTACATGTTTCGATGAAGACGTTTGCGATGCATGACATTTGGAGCTCTAAACAAATGAAGAATCAAGAGTTCTACATGATCAAGATGTGCCAAGGAGAGTTGATAGAGTGTGGTTTGTAAAGATGAAATAGCATGTAAAAGCCTTGATGCACACACATATATCATTGCCTATTAGTAGACTTGACCCTTCCTATTAGTAGACTTGACCATGCCTATTAGTAGACTAATAGGGTGATTAGTCGACTTATAAAAATGATTAGTCGACTAATAATGTTATTAGTCGACTTATATATTTCCCTAGTCGACTAATACATGGTATAGTCGACTTATAGATTTCTCTAGTCGACTATCTTTTGTCCTGAAAGATCCCAACTCTCTGTTTGTCACTGTTAGTCGACTTAACAGTTTATATAGTCGACTAATAGATGTTGTAGTCGACTTATACCCAATATTAGTCGACTAACCCAGTATAAATTGCCCAACTTAGTCGACTAACTCATATCTCAAGTCGACTATAGGCAGTTTCTGACTGTTGGACAGTTTTCTTTATCTGATCCTTTTGGCAACGTTTTCCAACGTCTATATCATCTGAATTGGTTCTATAACTACCCTAACTAACCCTAGTCTACAGCTATAAATAGGGAAGTTATTCCTAAGGCCAAAGGTTAAGACAAACAAGATTTTCATTCAGTTTTCCAAAGCCAAATTCCAGAAAAACCTGAAAACTGATTTCCTAACTTCTGTTCTTCACCAAAAGACAATCCATTAGTGAAGTTCTCTGAAGTTCATCTTTCCTATACTGTACCTTGTCCACATACACATTCAGTATCAAGGCTATAGGAAAAGTATTGTAATTCTCAAAGTGTTTATTTGTACACGGGAGGCTTCTTGGTTGAAGAGGCAGTTGTACAAAGGTAAAGGTATTCTCTTGGTAGGAAGAGAAGGTGTTCTCTTGGTGGAAGAGAAGGTGTACACATTTGGAGAAGGGGATTCGACAAGTGGTGTACATGTTGTATTGATTTTGGGTGGCAAGATCAAGGATAAAGGAAAATCTCAAGCGGGTGGCTTGGGGACTGGATGTAGGTCACAAGGACCGAACCAGGATAAATCTCTTTGTTTGCGTTTGCATTTTCTGAGATTTGTTTTCTTTACTTGCAAGTTTACTTATTTGCTTAACAATTAATCCTTCCTGTCAAGTGTTGTGTTGATTTGATTATAGATCCTACATTTGGTATAAGAGCGGGACCCAACAATTGGTATCAGAGCCCTGCATACCCTGAACCGGCGTACAAGCTCGGGTACAAGTCAACAACAAAGATGGCAACGGAGTTCTCATCATCCCAATACAAGGAAGGACATTCTACACAACGTCCACCGCTATTTGATGGAACCAACTACAACTATTGGAAGTGTAGAATGAAGATCTACTTGCAGTCACTCAACTACGACCTTTGGAACATCGTAGAAGCAACATACACCAAGCCTACAACCAACTACAACGCTTGGAGTGAAGATCAAAAGAAGAGAACGCGAACCTTGACGCAAAAGCAATGAATGCTCTATTCTGTGCCCTTACCAAAGAAGAGTTCAACCGAGTGTCAACAACGACTTCTGCACATCAAATTGGCATACTCTTCAGGTAACACACGAAGGCACTAATAAAGTTAAGGAGTCTAAAATTTCTGTTCTTGTCCACAGGTTTGAGTTATTCAAAATGGTGGAGAATGAAACCATATCCGAAATGGTTACAAGATTCACCGACATCACCAATACTTGCATCCCTTGGAAAGGACTACACCCAAGTTGAAAGAGTTCGAAAGATCCTTCGTGCACTTACACCAGAATGGGAGAAGAAGACAACCGCCATTGAAGAGGCGAATGATCTCTCAACTATGACATTAGAAAACCTAATTGGTAATCTAATGGCATATGAAGTGCAGTTAGAAGAAAGGAAGAAGGACCAAGAACGACAACACGTTCAAAGAGAAAGAACTCGCCTTCCATGCATCTTCCAACACGGACAATGATGACGAAGAGGAGATGGCAATGCTTTCAAAGAAGTTCAAAAAATTTCTTAAGAAAGGTAAATTTAAATGTTTCAATTGTGATAAACCAGGACATATGAAGATGGACTATCCTTTGCTCAAGAAGAAAGAAAGTACAAGAATAAGAAGTTCAGAAAGAAGAAGAACTACGAAGCATCTTCAGAACATAGTGATTCCTCATCTTCCGATGAAGAAGAATCCACTGAACATGTTAACTTATGTTACATGGCCATAGAAGATGAAGATGTATCGTTTTCTGAACTATCTGATGCATTTAATGAATTATTTCTTGATCTGAAAAATGAAAAACTGAAAAACAGATTTTTATTAAAAGAAAATGAGAAACTTTTACAGGAAAATTCTGTTTATGCATTACAATGTTCTTCTATAAATTCTCAACAAGATGAAACTGAAAATGTCATATCATCTTTGAAAACTGAAAATAAGAAGTTTATAAAAGAAAACATTTTTCTGAAAAAGGAAACTAAGTCTTTGAATGATAGGATTTCTATATTGGATAAAAACATGATAGTTTTCAGAAATAAATATGAAGATCTTTTGCAAAATGTGACTAAGTTTAATAAAGGAAAAGAAAATTAAATGATCTATTATCTTTTCAGAAATTGTCACATGATAAACATGGTATTGGTTATATTGCAAAATCTTCATGTTACAGTAATCCATATAGTCATTTTGTAAAAAGTAAGACTAAGAAAAGTAAGTTTATATGGATTCCAAAGAATTTAAGCTTTTATGATAAAAATACATATATTGCTTCATACATGCATGATATATGTGATTCTTGCAATTATGTATATACTAACAGGTGGAAACCAAATTCTAAATGGATTTGGAGTCCTAAAGGTTAGATATGATCTTTTATATTTTGTACCAACTAACAATTATCTTGCAGGTACCATATAAAAAATTGATAAAGATCAATTACGTATATATGTACTAATATATTTGTTGCAGGGGGAGAACAAAATATTTTTTCTATCTGTTATAACCCATTTTTGCAGGGGGAGGAAAAGATAACAGATCTTCTGCAGGGGGAGGACTTGTGCACACAAAGCGTCGTCATCAAAAGGGGGAGAATGTTGGTACATGTTTCGATGAAGACGGTTGCGATGCATGACATTTGGAGCTCTAAACAAATGAAGAATCAAGAGTTCTACATGATCAAGATGTGCCAAGGAGAGTTGATAGAGTGTGGTTTATAAAGATGAAATAGCATGTAAAAGCCTTGATGCACACACATATATCATTGCCTATTAGTAGACTTGACCCTTCCTATTAGTAGACTTGACCATGCCTATTAGTAGACTAATAGGGTGATTAGTCGACTTATAAAAATGATTAGTCGACTAATAATGTTATTAGTCGACTTATATATTTCCCTAGTCGACTAATACATGGTATAGTCGACTTATATTTCTCTAGTCGACTATCTTTTGTCCTGAAAGATCCCAACTCTCTGTTTGTCACTGTTAGTCGACTTAACAGTTTTATATAGTCGACTAATAGATATTGTAGTCGACTTATACCCAATATTAGTCGACTAACCCAGTATAAATTGCCCAACTTAGTCGACTAACTCATATCTCAAGTCGACTATAGGCAGTTTCTGACTGTTGGACATTTTCTTTATCTGATCCTTTTGGCAACGTTTTCCAACGTCTATATCATCTGAATTGGTCCTATAACTACCCTAACTAACCCTAGTCTATAGCTATAAATAGGGAAGTTATTCCTAAGGCCAAAGGTTAAGACAAACAAGATTTTCATTCAGTTTTCCAAAGCCAAATTCCAGAAAAACCTGAAAACTGATTTCCTAACTTCTGTTCTTCACCAAAAGACAATCCATTAGTGAAGTTCTCTGAAGTTCATCTTTCCTATACTGTACCTTGTCCACATACACATTCAGTATCAAGGCTATAGGAAAAGTATTGTAATTCTCAAAGTGTTTATTTGTACACGGGAGGCTTCTTGGTTGAAGAGGCAGTTGTACAAGGTAAAGGTATTCTCTTGGTAGAAGAGAGGTGTTCTCTTGGTGGAAGAGAAGGTGTATACATTTGGAGAAGGGGATTCGACAAGTGGTGTACATGTTGTATTGATTTTGGGTGGCAAGATCAAGGATAAAGGAAAATCTCAAGCGGGTGGCTTGGGGACTGGATGTAGGTCACAAGGACCGAACCAGGATAAATCTCTTTGTTTGCGTTTGCATTTTCTGAGATTTGTTTTCTTTACTTGCAAGTTTACTTATTTGCTTAACAATTAATCCTTCCTGTCAAGTGTTGTGTTGATTTGATTATAGATCCTACATTTGGTATAAGAGCGGGACCCAACAAAAATCACATAAATTCCACAAAAATCAGTTCATGTTATATCTTTGAAATACAAACATGTTTGAATAAAATCAAATCATGTTACAAACATTTTGAACCATTTTGTGACTTAAAAAATTTGTCTTAAACCAAATTCTGTATTTTCCAAAACTTAGATTTTTGAAATGGAAATCCGATTTTTTCAAAACACATATAAATACAAAAACATGATATTTAAACAACTTTGAAGCATATAGTATATGGATAGAATCCAATAAACATGAAAGAGATATATATCAATGTTTTTGACATAAATCCGAAAATAAGTTTTGTTTAAATACAAAACCTAAATACATGAATAGTGTATCAAAATAAGTTTTTCTAAATAGATGAAGCATATATGCATATAGATCAAATCTAATATACATTAAACCATGTAAACTTGTTTTGATTCAATTCTATTCATGAAAACAAGATCGGTTAAACCAAAAATCAAAACCAATAAATATGAAACTTAAAACATGTGTGTGTGTGAACTTGAGCATATCACACTATCTAATTTTTACAATGGATATAAACTAAATCTTAACTAAACAACCGAAGCCTTCTTGTAGAACGCCGTCTCCAAGTTGACTCGATCCAAACGCGATTCCCGAGCTTGACTCCAACCGAGTGCTAGATATGAACTTGACGCTCGAGCTCTTGAATCACCATGTGAAAGCTCCAAAACACCTTTGTTGAAGCTAATCACCTACTAATATCTTGGTTAAATATCTGAAACTAAATATCACAAGATTATTAGTAAACTATAACTACATGAGTTAATCATCATCAAAACAAGAGTGGAAGGCCTCTGGGCCAACAAGTTCATGAACATCAATTCATAAGGCAACTGAGGTGGAAAAGATGACCTAAAATTATAATTAAGGTAACCAACAGAAAAAGATGACCTGAAATTATAAATTAAGGCAACCTACCTAAAAGGAAGAAAACATTAGGGTACTAATATTTTGAAGGCAAACGCTCTTATATGGCTGGCACATGCACATATTTTTAAATGGTCAATAAAAAAAACACCAATGGATGTAAATTTTTTATTATTATGATACTAATTTCTTTGTAGCATAGAATTTTTTTTGTTTTATTTTGAAAATAGCTTATGATCCCTTTGTTGGCCCAAAGGCCTTTCACTCTAGTTTTTATGATGATTAACTCATGTAGTTATGTGTACTAATAATCTTGTGATTTTAGTTTCAGATTATTAACCAAGATATTAGTTGATGATTGCTTCAACAAAGGAGTTTTGAAACCTTTCACATTGTGATTCCAGAGCCCGTGCAACAAGATCATACATAGCACTCATTGGAGTCAAGCTCGGTGGATCACGAAGTTTGGATCGAGTCGACTTGGAGACGGCGCTCTACAAGAAGACATCGGTACCTAGTTTAGTTTTGTGTTTAGATCCATTTGTAAAGATTAGAATAGTATGATATGCTCAAGTTCACAATACACACACGTTTTATATTTTGGATTCGGTATTTCGGTTTTGGTTTAACCGATATTGGTTTCATGAATAGTTAGATCAAGACAAGTTTAATGATTTTATGTATAGTAGATTCATTCTATATACATGCATGCTTAACTTCCTAAATAAACTTAGTTTGACTTACCTATTCATGTGTTTTAAGTTTTGTGTTTTTAATAAAACATATTTTTGAATGAAAGTCAAAAACATGAACATATATATGTTTCTTGTATATTGAATTTCTATCCATATGCAACATGCTTCAAAAGTGTTTAATTATCATGTTTTGTATTTAAATGAGTTTTAGGAAAATCAGATTTCCTATTGAAAAATCCATGTTTGGTAAAAATACAGGTTTTGGTTTTTGATAAAATTTGTAAGACACAAAAATAGTTCAAAATATTTGATTTCTGTGTTGTAATTTTTATCACATATTTATATATCAATATAAAATGAGAAAACTATTTTTGTGGATTTATAGAGATTTTATGGGAATTTTTAAGACTTTAAAAATCCAGTTTTTCCGTCCCAGATTTTGGCTGCCCGGCTCTGGCGGTCGACCGTAACGGTCGATCGGGCCAGGAGCCGGTCGACCGTAGCAGTCGATCGGGCCAGGACAAGATTGTGCACGTAGCCGTGTCAGTCGGCCGGTCGACCGACTGTAAGCAACCCACTCTCGGGTTGCTCCCAGTCGACCAAGCGGTCGACCGGACAGAGCGTGTTCCTCTCTGTTTCTGGGGCCGGTCGACCGGGCGTCGACCGGTAGCGCCAGGTCAACCCGTCGAGGCGACCGTTCCGGTCGACCGTCCGGTCGACCGGTAGGCCATTTCTGGCAGTTTTAGCTGCCAACGGCTATATTTTTCTAGGGGCTATAAATACCCCATTAGTGGCCAGTTTTCTCCCAAGATTTGAAGAGCTAAATTTTCCTTACTCTCTAGTGTTTTTACAGCAATCAAAAGAAGTTTTTGGCTTTAATTTGGATAATCTATTTGTTTTTTTTTAGGGTTTGAAAAATCAAAGAAAAGGGTTTTGGGAAAAGTATTTTTGATTCACTTCTTCATCTTGGTTTCTACATTTTCCCAAGGATTTTCTTTGACTATTTGATTTCCATTCCTTTGGTTTTCTCCACACTTGAGCTACATCTACTATCCTATTCTATAGGATCTTTGTGTTTGTGGAAAAAGAGATTGGTTTGTGGTCTTTTGATCACCAAGTTGTAAACCCTAATTATTGCTTGGCTTTGTGCCTTTTCCCTCATTGCATTGAGGAGATTGTGCAATTGGGTTGTATCCCTCAAGTTGTGAGGTAATCTTTGTGTAGCTTTGTGCTTATCCCTCTAGTTGTGAGGTGATAGTTTTGTTGGCTTGGTGCTTTGCCTCTAGTGAGAGGTTGTGGTTGTAAAGAGAGGAGTTGGGTACTCCTAATTATTGTATTGCCCCAAATTCTCGGTGGAGGTTCCCTGTGTGGGAGTCCTGTGTGGACAAGCTAGTGGATTCGAAATCCTTCTGGGTGAAGGCGGGGATGTAGAGCTGGGTGCTTGAACCTCGAAACAAATCTTGTTGCTTGTGCTTGTTCCATTGACTCTCTCTCTCTCTTTACTTTGTGCATTGTTCATATTGCTATATCATATACTTGATTGTTGTGTGTTATTGCAATTAGTTTTAAATTCCGCATTTAGTTCACTAGATTAGCATTATCACATTCACCCCCCTCTAGGTGATTTCAATTGGTATCAGAGCCTCCGCTCCTGATATTTGGTTTAACCACCTAGGAGTGAGATCATGGTTTGCTAATCTTCATTTGCATTTGCATTTTGCACACATATAGTTGCACTCATGGATAGCCCTCCTATATTTGATATTTCTAGACTTGATATTTGGAAGGCCAAGATGAGTAGTCATTTGAAAGCCCTAGGCTCTAGAGTTTACCAAGTCATTACCAAGGAATCCTACCCTAATGATAGCAAGCATAAAAAGGCCAATGCACTTGCACTTAAGACACTTAGAGCATCTCTTGATAAAGATTTATTACATGTGTTTGCTCACTATGATTCGGCTTTTGCAGTTTGGAGCATTATGACTTCTCCCGAGCTTCTAAAGATTACCGATAGGATGAGGAGTCTAGGAAAGACAAGTCCGACGAGCGTTGCCTCATGGTCTAAGGGAATGACTCCCTTGAGGTACAATCGGAATCTCTACTAGATGATAGCTCTAGTTCCTATTGCTATGGATGTTTAGAAGTTTAAACCTTAAATGTAGAACTTGCTACAAAGCTTGAAAAGTTTATGGAAAAATATGAACTTTTCAAAAGAAGAACTTTGAACTAAAAGAAGAAATGAAGGATTTGTGTTCAAGTTTTGAATTGACTTTGCAAGAGAAGGAAGAGATTGCTAGTGAACGTGACTCACTTAAATCTCAACTAGAACTTGCCCTAAAGGAAAATGAATTTTTGAAAAGCAAAAATGATTGTGATGATGTTTTGAAAAGCAATAAAGCTTTATCTTCAAATTAGATTTTATTTTAAAAGATAACCATTCTTTGAAAAATGAAATTGAATTTATTTCAAAAGAATTAGATTTAGTTTTAAATAAAAATAAATCTTTGAAAAATGATATAGGTACTCATGTATGCCATGCTAGTGTAGCTTCTTCATCTAGCACGTCTATTGCATGCTCCACTTTATCTTTAAGTATTGAAAATGATATAAATATTTTAAAGAAAAATGTTGATTGTTTGGGCTCCACTTTGAGCCAATGTACTTTGAACCATTCACGCTTGGAATCCATGTTTCGCAAGAAACAAGTTCCATCTTTGCATGCACACCCTCCACGGCATACACATGCTCCTCACGTACACACCCATCACACTTTGTATGCTCATGTGTACACTTGTACACATTGTGGACGTAAGGGCCACCTTGCTAGATTTTGTTATGATCGTATACATGATGAAAATTTAGCAAATAATTTTGTTTGGGTTAGGAAAGGTACTAACCCCTATGGACCCAAAAGAAAATGAGTACCAAAGACCACCCCTATGATATTTGATGTAGGTGTGGGCTCTCGCATCACGTGAGAGTGGCGGTACCTTAAAGTGGATGCGTTCCGTGCTTAAAGAAAACAATTTGGATGCATCACTTTCAAGGGGGGTTTGGTGGAGAGGACCACCATTAGTTTGGAGAACTAGAGAGGTGCCTTCATCGGTTTTGGTATCAATCTCTAACTCCCGTTTATATTTGCATGCTTTTCATGTCGTTGATTTATAGCATGTCATGTTTTATTGTTCATTATGCGTATGCCATATTTATTAGAATAGTGATATACATATTTAATTATTTTGAGACACCCATGTTTAAAATGGACTTATCTTTGTGTTCTCACTTTGTTTTAAACTAATATGTATGCCCTAGATCTAATGCATATGCGTCTACATAATGATCATATGGATGTTTATATTTTTATTTTGATGCCTCATGTTTTTGATTAGTATGTCAAATGCCATGATTATTAGACCATTGACATGCATGTATAGCCTTTGAGATCACCCATGTTTATATGGATCATTTGTTTAGCTATTATGCTCATCATAGTTCTAATAACATGTGAATTTACATAATGATCGTTTTATATTTGTAATGATGATTTATGTCCCGTTTTATGCTACATGATTTGATTACTTGTTTAGATGTTAGTTTTTCATTAAAACTAGGATATATACTTGTACATATTGTGGGCCACAAATAGATCATTATATGTTTGTGCTTGAACGCTCTTTTGTACCCATTAGATGTGCTAGTATAGTCTAGTTTTGATGATTCATGCATTCTAACTTGTATTCCCCATTTTGGCTATGTTTTATGATCTTGTGTTTTCACTTCATGTATACGTCTATTTTGCCAAACTTTAAGATATACATGTATACCCCTTGAGTCATTTGCTTTTCATGCAAATCCTTATATATATAAACTCAATTGTGTTTAGGGATATGTATGAATACTTTTTGTGTTGACAAAACATACATATGCCTTGAAGTATAATTTGTTTTATTGAAAAATTTAGATTTTCATGTTTCATGTTTAAAGGAATTTAAATTGAGCTTAATTGAATATTTTCATGATGATATGTGTCACATAGCACTTGTTCACTTACTTTATTAGGTTTCTCATAATTTTATTTTCATGAGTATGATATGGGCTTTATGCATTTTGAGTGTTTAGTGATCATGTGAATTACATGTGTTTCATGAAAAACAATTTTGTCTTGTTCCTTACTTGAAGGATTTCGTACTAGTTAACAAATTTTTCCATAACTAGTTCGTGTTCTTCGCTTTGGTAGAGTTTTTCAAACAAACTATATTTTCAAACCTATTTTTTTTGAAAATCCTACCTTCAATGGGCGGTTGGATAGGCGACCATGCCTATGTATACTTTATATTGAAAATCATTTTAAACATGAGCATGATTGGGTGGTAGGTAATATGAGATATACATTTGATATTATTGTTGTTTCAATTGGTATCATTGGATTTTTTTTCAATTGGTATCAATATTGACATGTTTGTATACTCATATATATTTTTATGTATGTATGCTTACACTTCAAATAGTATCAATTTCGATTGGTATCTAATTTTTCATACATATATTTGTTTATGCTAAAGCTTGAATTTTAATGACCTTCAGGTTTCAATTGATTAGTTTTCAATTGGTATCTTAAACAAGCTTAAGCATTGTTTTATTTGGTATTTCATAAAGGGGAGAAAACTCATATTTTATCTTTCAATTGGTATTTGGTTTACCATTGGTTTTGTATTCCACTCCCTTACTTTATGATAGAAAATAATAATTTCAATTTGGTATCATATGTTTAAAATGAATAATACTTTAAATTGGTATCAAGAATTTATTTGTTTTCTCAAAATTGGTATCAAGATGCTTATTTGTTTACTCACTATTGGTATCAAGATTTTGTTTACTTTCAATTGGTCTCTATTGATTTATTTCTTTCAATTGGTATCATTGATGACAAGAACTCTTATATTGATATGTTTTTATTGGTATCATGTTGAAAGAATTTGTTTTATTGTCACTCCTTTATTGATTCTTTGTTTAGAACAAAAAGGAGAAGAATGTTTTATTTTTACTTGGACCCCTTTGTTGATGATTGACAAAAAGGGGGAGAATTATTTGAGTTTATATGCATGTTTCTATGACTATGCATGTTTTTATGTTGATATCAAGTATTGGTATCAAGAGTGTTTGTTTTAAGAACATAGTTTAGTTAGTTTGATTTTTATTGGTATCAAGAGCTTAATGCTTAATTGGTATCAAGAGCAATATTTAAAACATGTTTTTTATTGGTATCAAGAGCTTGTTTTAGTTTGAGTTTTTTATTGGTATCAAGAGCTTGTTTTAATTGGTATCAAGAGCTTGTTTTATTATGCATGTTGATGCATTTCATGTTTGGTATCGAGAACATGTTTTTGTATTTGGTATCTATGTTTTATGCATGTCTATGCATACATGTTTTATGAGCTTTCATTGCATATTCTTATGTTTCTTCCTATGTATAAGTTAAGGGGGAGCTTCTTTGAAGCTTAACTTTAATCCATGCATATATAACTCCATGAGTTTTGTCATCATCAAAAAGGGGGAGATTATTGACCCAAAGGCCTTTCACTCTAGTTTTGATGATGATTAACTCATGTAGTTATGTGTACTAATAATCTTGTGATTTTAGTTTCAGATTATTAACCAAGATATTAGTTGGGATTGCTTCAACAAAGGAGTTTTGAAGCCTTTCACATTGTGATTCCAGAGCCCGTGCAACAAGATCATACATAGCACTCATTGGAGTCAAGCTCGATGGATCACGAAGTTTTGGATTGAGTCGGCTTGGAGACGGCGCTCTACAAGAAGACATCGGTACCTAGTTTAGTTTTGTGTTTAGATCCATTTGTAAAGATTAGAATAGTATGATATGCTCAAGTTCACAATACACACACGTTTTATATTTTGGATTCGGTATTTCAGTTTTGGTTTAACCGATGAATAGTTAGATCAAAACAAGTTTAAATGGTTTTATGTATAATAGATTCATTCTATATACATGCATGCTTAACTTCCTAAATAAACTTAGTTTGACTTACCTATTCATGTGTTTTAAGTTTTGTGTTTTTAACAAAACATATTTTTGAATGAAAAGTCAAAAACATGAACATATATATGTTTCTTGTATATTGGATTTCTATCCATATGCAACATGCTTCAAAAGTGTTTAATTATCATGTTTTTGTATTTAATGAGTTTTTAGGAAAAATCAGATTTCCTATTGAAAAATCCATGTTTGGTAAAATACAGGTTTTGGTTTTTGATAAATTTGTAAGACACAAAAATAGTTCAAAATGTTTGATTTCTGCATTGTAATTTTTATCATATAATTATAATAATCAATGTAAAATGAGAAAACTATTTTTGTGGATTTTTAGAGATTTTATGGGAATTTTTAAGACTTTAAAAATTCAGTTTTTCAGTCCTAGATTTTGGCTGCCAGGCTCTGGCGGTCTAACGTAACGGTCGGTCGGGCCAGAAGCCGTCGATCATAGCGGTCGATCGGACGTGCACAAGATTGTGCACGTAGCCGTGTCAGTCGGCCGTTGACCGACCGGTCGACCGATTGTGCAACCCATTCTCGGGTTGCTCCCGGTCGACCGAGCGGTCGACCGGACAGAGAGTGTTGCTCTCTGTTTCTGGGGCTGGTCGACCGGGCGGTCGCCGGTAGCTGCCAACGGTCAAAAATCGACCGTTGGGGTCGACCGTCCGGTCGACCGGTAGGCCATTTCTGGCAGTTTTAGCTACCAACGGCTATATTTTTCTAGGGGCTATAAATACCCCATTAGTGGCCAGTTTTCTCCAAGATTTGAAGAGCTAATTTTTCCTTACTCTCTAGTGTTTTCACAGCAATCAAAAGAAGTTTTTGGGCTTTAATTTGCACAATCTATTTGTTTTTTTTTTAGGGTTTGGAAAATCAAAGAAAAGGGTTTTTGAGAAAAGTGTTTTTTATTCAACTTCTTCATCTTGGTTTCTACATTTTCCCAAGGATTTTCTGTGACTATTTGATTTTCATTCCTTTGGTTTTCTCCACACTTGAGCTACATCTACTATCCTATTCTATAGGATCTTTGTGTTTGTGGGAAAAAGAGATTGGTTTGTGGTCTTTTGATCACCAAGTTGTAAACCCTAATTATTGCTTGGCTTTGTGCCTTTTCCCTCATTGCGTTGAGGAGGTTGTGCAATTGGGTTGTATCCCTCAAGTTGTGAGGTGATCTTTGTGTAGCTTTGTGCTTATCCCTCTAGTTGTGAGGTGATAGTTTTGTTGGCTTGGTGCTTTGCCTCTAGTGAGAGGTTGTGGTTGTAAAGAGAGGAGTTGGGTACTCCTAGTTATTGTATTGCCCCAAATCCTCGATGGAGGTTCCCTGTGTGGGAGTCCTGTGTGGACAAGCTAGTGGATTCAAAATCCTTCTGGGTGAAGGCGGGGATGTAGAGCTTGGTGCTGGAACCTCGAAACAAATCTTGTTGTTTGCGCTTGTTCCATTGACTCTCTCTCTCTCTCTCTTTACTTTGTGCGTTGTTCATATTGCTATATCATATACTTGATTGTGTGTTGTTGCAATTAGTTTTAAATTCCGCATTTAGTTCACTAGATTAGCATTATCACCTATTCAACCCCCCCTAGGTGATTTCACCCTTTTTTTAACGAACTTTAAGATGTATGATGTTGGAAATAATACTTGAAGTCAATTTTATTAGACATTATTTAAAGTAAAAATAAGTTTAGAAATCACTGGTTTAAAGGGATAGATCGAGCAAACTCTGCCTAATGAGATAAGATTTCGTCCCTTGTAAAGTGACCCTCCCGAGTAACCGACACTGAGTAACAGACGAGTGGTCCGGCCTCTTTATCCAAATAGCTCTTCAGATTACCAAGTAATATAATATAATAACGGAGAAATTCTTTGTTGAGTGAGATAGAGAGAGGGGATGAGATCATTTCCTTCTATATCACAATCTAAAAAATTCAACCCTTGTTATGGGGAGAGAATTTCTCGTATACATAATAGCATGCAACAAAATATCCAATTATTACACACATAATAACTAATAATCATGTTTTTTCTAAAGGAAATTTAAAAACAAATTTCTAACAATCCCCACAAAAAAACTGAGTTTCGAACAAGAAACGAGATGAATGTATATTGTTATATATAAATTGGGAAATCTTATATGTATATTCGGCCTAGGCAGCTTTCAGTTTTGAATCTAAGTTTAGTAACATTTTTATTGCAACCTAAGAGACATAAAATAATGGATTAAGCATTAAACATTAAAAAAAGCACATATAATATAAGTTATTCATTGGGTCGAGCGGGTTAGAACATTAAGTCTATGCTCTCTAGTAACGTTTCATGAGAGAACCAGAGATCAGCCCCATATCCCACAACTGCCTTCACTTCACGATTCCTCTCATATAGATAAGTCCTCCAAGAGTACCTGCAACCGGTAATGACTCCGCCCCAAATCGTGTGTTAAAATTATTAAGAGTATCACTCATCCTATCCATCACAACATGTGAGCATTGTCATCATAGAAAATTGGGTAGTATGTATCATAAAGCAAATCATAAATGCATCTAGTACTACAAGTAAGAAAGTTATCTACAATGACAGTACTTCATATGAGAATCACCAGTCTTGCTTGTTCCTACCACACTGAACTTTCTTTAAGAGAGCAACTCGTCGATCTACATGTTGGGTTGACACTTTCGGTAATATTCTTTATGGGCTTAACCCCATCTCTTTCAATGATTCTAGGGCTGCTATCATAGATAGACAATTTATCAAAATGGACTCCATTAGATCTAATGTCATATTATAGCTTAGAAGTTTTTTCATAAATTTCATTCTGATGCAAGCATAAAAATGCCAATTTATGTAAAGCCTCCCATTTGGGGCAAATACAAAAAGCATGATAAATAATATTTCATTTTAAATATCAAAAAATAATATTTAAATTCATGCATATAATTGATTCAAATAAATTAAACTTTTTACCAAAGTAGTCATGTGCTGAAAAATCAAAAGTTCTAGTATACTATAAATTCACTAGAAAAAAAATTTATATGTCATCCTCACCTTATCAAAACAATGCCAAATATTTAATTTTTTCCCTTTATATTACAACACTGGCTGTAAATTGGTTCTTTGTCGGATAGTAAAACATCCTAATTTGCCTCGCTTTAATAATATCTAAATTCATATTTAGACAAAACACCATTGCCTCAATTATGACTAGTACATCGATTTTAATTTTCCATTTTGCTGCACATGCAACTTGTTTCCTGATTTAGCAATAATACTTGAAATCGAGCATGATGCTTGAGCTTTGTATATTTTAAGGAAAAAACACATGCTAAGAGCTCAATATTCAAAGAAATTTATATTTTCCCACATTTCAAATCATTATTTAAAGAATAATGAAAATTTCAATTTTAGATCATATATGTATGTAGTTCATAAGAGAAATTAGCTCATTCCGCTTGGATGAAAGAGAGATATTGAGACTGTAAATTTTCTTAAATGAAAATACGGGTTAGATATAACTTACCCGACTAAAGAACAAAAATAATAATGGTTTGCTTTACATATATCGTCTCTTGTTGGAGTTGGAGTTTAATTTTGCGGGGAGAGAGAGTTAAAAGATTGAGAATAGAGTTTTTTTAAAGAAGTATGGAAGAAAGGAACAGGGTTGTCGACAGTCCTCTTGGGCTATCGACAGCGCATACACGGATACGTGCCTACAGGTGAAACGTGTTATCGATAGCAGACAACGTTTTACAGAGATTTGAGATTAGCAGAATTTGGGTTTGTTGTCGACAGACCCCTTAGGCTGTAGACAACATTTTGCTTTTAAGCGAATCCGAGATGATTTCTAAATATGTTTATGTTCCAAATTCAGAGTTTTTGGTTTACTTTTCTTCAGAGACTTCATGTCTATATAAAGAAGGGTATTCCTCTTGCTATTATATCCTGAAATTGATTGATTTAATAAGATCTCTCTCCCCTTCTGCCCCAAGGATGTAGGCAATTTGCTGACGTTAAATCTTTTGCTCTCGCTCTCTTTTTTTTTGTTAGCTTGTTCGTGCGATTGGTGACTATTCTCTGGTGTTGATGTTCTCTGTTGCTGGGATTCCAACGAGTAGTATCAGAGCTTTTCGGGTTCGACAGGATTTCATTCAGTGAAGCAAATCACTTTGGAGATTGTCTTCAGTTTCAGTTCGTGGTAAAGATTTGATCTTTCCTATTTGAATTTATTTTTACTAATCAATTTTTGCATTACTTTGAGAAATATTTTGAGGAGATGGCCAGAAGTAGTCAATCATCGGTGAAATACATGAATCATCTTCCGACAAAGATTGATATCATGAAGTTTGATGACACAAACAATTTTGGGATGTTGAAATGTGAGGTCATGGATGCCCTGACCGTATCAAACCTCAAGACTCTCTACGTATGGAGGAAAATTCGTATGGAGGAAAAGCCAGAGGAAACATTTGAGAAGGACTGGTACAAGATGAATCGGATAGTGTATGACGTTATATGGTCTTGTTTGACACAAGACATCAAGTATCATGTGTTGTATGAGACTTCTGCAAGAAAGATTTGAGAGATCCTCGGGAAAAAATATCTGACGAAGAGCATCGATTCTCGACTGTATCTGAAGATGAGGCTTTATCACTTCCAGTTGAAGAGAGGGCTCTCCATTGGTGAACACATGAACAACTACACAAAGCTTCTTACTGACATAGTTAATGTGAATATTGAGATCGAAAAAGAGGACAAGGCGGTGATTCTTCTGAATTCTCTTCCTGATGAAGGTATGAGACATTCATCCTAACCTTGATCAACAGTAAACAAACACTTAAATATAATAATATGTCGGCTGCTCTTATAATTACGAAGTGAGAAGGAAGAACAAACAGTTTTCTTCCAATGGCAAAACAGCAGAGGCGATGACTATAAGAAGTATGGGTAATCGACAAAAAACATGCACAAATATAAGTAAATGAGTGTGGGTCGATGTTACTGCTTTTGCGATTCTTCCGTAGTAGCAAAATGGCTCTACGGGTTGTATCCACAAGGAGGGAGAGCGATGGAAGCTTTGATGCGGCTTTGTTGTTCAAAGTAAAGCGAAAGATCTTTGTTTCAAATAAAGAATTGAAATGAAAACAAGTATTTTTTCAAAAATTGTTTGAATTAGTTTGTTGGTTTGTAAAAGTGGATTTTCTTAATGGTAAAAATGCATGACTAACTTTCTACTAAGTGCTCCCACTAATCTCTAATTTCTTGAAGATGTAGCCTCACGATGGATCATAGGCAAGCATAACCCTTATATATAGGAACTATTCACGTGAAAATTGAGTGAAAATTCTTCCTTTAACTTAGCTTTACACTGTAAAAACTTGAACATTCCCTTATCAAGATCCAATAGAAGACGAGAATAAGGGAAAAAACAAGTGCACTAATCGTATCGGCAAAGTTAAAAGGAATATCTCTAACTTACAAAAATAAGTAAAGTTTACAATCCATAAATCATCAAAAACCCGTTAAGCATGAAATATAAGAAAGAGAATACTTGTGAGTAAGATAGAGTTAGAACCCTCATCTTAAGATATCATAGCTCTCATTTGCGCAAGGCTTGTTTAACACTATTGACTCATTTAGGTTTATCAATCAAGTTGTTAGAGATTAGTGAGTTAGTAGTTAGTTAGCCATGCAATAAGAGAGTTAGTTAGACATGGTAGTAAAAGAAACAACAAGAGAGAAGAAGTAAAGAGAAAAAGTGTTACACTAAAACAAAATAGGTAGAAGCAAATGAAAACAACAAGTAAATAGAAAGAAGAAAGAGAAGTAATTACTTGTATAAGCTTGTCACCCTTTAAATACAACTTTTACACACTCTTTTTCTTTCACTTTAATGGTTAAACTAACTAGAAGAAGAAAACATAAAGCAACTAAAAATCCTAGAAACAAAGTAACAACACAACTCTCAACTCTGGATATCTCCCTGAAAAACCCTCAAGGGGGGTATTTATAGGCACCAGGGGAAAGGGGGCGAGGGATGGAGCATATGGCCCCTGGCGCCAGCAGAGTGGCACCAGGATGGCAGCATTTTCGCAGCCATACTGTGGACAGAGCCGCAGCACCAGGGACTGGGTCTTGTACTGGCATCGTGGGCTTGGTTCTGACATCTGGTTTCGTGTTTGCAGGTCCTTGCAGCGTCAAAATGGGCTTCCAAAGTTAATAGCTTCTTTTAGGATCCAAAAATCATTACATGAATGGATTTTTGATCTTCTTCTTCATCCCACACTATGGACCTAGGAACACACAAAAAAACCATTATTTAGCAGAATTTTATACAAAATAAGTGTGAAAGTGTAGTATGAAATATACAATATTGGAGACTAATCACACCCCACACTTATTTTTTGCTTGTCCCGAGCAAAATAAAAACTAAGAAAATTATTACACCACTTTCGCAGGTAACGCGATTGCACTGAGCATGTGCAACAAGCCGTTAAACCTCTAGGTTTCCCTAGAGGAGAAGTGTTGTCTCCTGAGGATTTTCAGCGGATTGCACTCACAAAATTTAATAAATAAAGAAAAATGTTAGTTGTCAGCAAGCCTCCTTCAAGAAAAAGAACTTTCAATCATCTAAGTAAAAATGACTGAATGATATGAGAATTAGGTTTAACCTTCATAAGTCCTTCTATACTTTAGCCTTCATAAAAGAAAAAATTATGATTTTTCTTTGAATTTAGCAAGGATCTTGTGCTTCTAACGTATTCTGTTATTTTACTTTAGATAGATATGCATAATGTGTAAGTGTGATGTGCTTGGGATTTCTCAACTCAACTTTGAATATCATTTAATTTTATTAATGTTTATTTATATGTTTATTCTTAGTTTCATTAGGCTTTTTTACTTTACTCATGTAACACATATCAAACCAATGACTCCCAAACCAGATAATTTTAGGGTACCAGGTGGAAAAACACCCCTCAGGTCAAATATGCAAGTAGAGTAGGCCACGAAATCAAGATTTACTTATATATATATATATTTATAGTGAGTAATCATGCTTCTTGAGGCACAATTATCCAGTTTTTTTTATTATTCAGAGTTGTATCTCTAAATCCTAAGCATGTGTGTGCGGTTTATGCATATTCTACTAAGGTTAAATAAAAGATATAAGTTATTTTTCTTGTTCCTCCTAACTCTTAGTCAAATTAATGTTTCATTTTTATTTAGGCCAAAATAAATATTTCTTAATAAGGTTCCCTTAGTTCCTACAACCTTTTGGTATTTTTATAAAGAGTATGAAAATTCTCTCTCTTTTTCATTCTGGAGATTTTTTTTAGTAAAATGAAAAAGAAAAAGTGTTAGCACCCCCCCACCTATCTAATGCATTGTCCTCAATGAATGTCATGTAAATACAAATGCAATAAATAGGGAGAAGAAATGATGTCACCGTCTCTGTCGACTCAGGCCGACCAAGTGCACATAGGCTAAAGAAATATCAAAAAAAATATAGAAGGGGTATGCATATAAGCAAAAAGAACCCCTAAAGTTTTTTTTTTGTAAATAAATGGTGTGTAAATGGCTATAGTCAAGTTTAAGATGGAGCGAAAAGACTCAGCACAGTTTCAGCTTGTGACACAGGCTCAGTGGTCAAAAATGGCTTCAGTCTTTACCCATTCACTTTGAATTCCGTATTACTCTTTGGATCGACAATAACCACAGCACCGTGTGGGAAGACGGTGTGCACAATGAATGATCCAGACCAACGAGTCTTCAGCTTTCTCGCGAAAATGTGAAGCCTCGAGTTGCACAGCAAAACCTTGTCTCCCAGGGCAAAGTTTTTCCGGTTGATGATCTGGTCATGAAAAATTTTAGTTCTGCTTTTTGTAATCCGTGCATTCTCTTAAGCCTCATTCTGTATCTCCTCTAACTCTGAGATCTGCAATCTTCTTAGTTCACCGGCTTTGGTTAGAGCGAAATTGAGTTGCTTAATGGCCCATAGGGTTCGGTGTTCTAACTCGACTGGAAGATGACAAGCTTTTTCAAATATGATTCTATAAGGAGACATCCCCAAGACCGTCTTAAAAGCAATTCGGTAAGCCCATAACGCATCATTTAGCTTGACCGACCATTCCTTTCGGTTTTATCCAACAGTCTTTTCCAAAATGAGCTTGATTTGGCGATTGGTCACTTCGACTTGCCCATTTGTTTAGGGGTGATACGGAGTGGATAACTTGTGATTGATGGAATATTTTCGTATCAGAACTTCAAAAACTCTATTACAGAAATACGACCCATTATCACTAATTATCGTTCTGGGGTTGCGAGAACGGGAGAAGATGTTTTCTTTGAGAAATTTGACAACCACTTTGTTGTCATTGGTCCTAGTAAGCACAACTTTTACCTATTTAGAGACGTTATCTACTGCAACCAAGATGAACTGGTTGCTGAAGGAATTTGGGAATGGTCCCATGAAATCGATACCCCAAACATCAAAAATTTCAATTTCAAAAATCGGGTTCAGGGGCATCATGTCTCTTCTTGAAAATTTTCCAATCTTCTGACAATTTGCACATGACTTGCAAAAGTGGAATGAATTTTTGAACAAAGTGGGCCAGTAAAACCCACTTTATAAAATCTTTCTGCAGTCTTGCGGGGACCAAAGTGTCCTCCGCATGCAAGCTCATGGCAAAAACTAAGCATAATCCTCTATTCTTCTTCTGGTATGCATCGTCGAATAATCTGGTCAGGACAATACATAAAAAGATACGGCTCTTCCCAGAAGAAGTACCATACTTGGGCAAAGAAGCGACACTGGTCTTGCTTTGTCCAGTCAGCGGGTAATTATTGTTGGCCCAGAGGTTTTCCACTCTAGTTTTGATGATGATT
Organism: Agave tequilana; assembly: GCA_038442645.1. NCBI lineage: Eukaryota > Viridiplantae > Streptophyta > Magnoliopsida > Asparagales > Asparagaceae > Agave > Agave tequilana. Next base: position 120,649 of record JAVJIF010002647.1, read on the forward strand.
AACTCATGTAGATATAGTTTACTAATAATCTTGTGATATTTAGTTTCAGATATTTAACCAAGATATTAGTAGGTGATTAGCTTCAACAAAGGTGTTTTGGAGCTTTCACATGGTGATTCAAGAGCTCGAGCGTCAAAGTTCACATCTAGCACTCGTTAGAGTCAAGCTCGGGAAATCGTGTTTAGATCGAGTCAACTTGGAGACAACGTTCTACAAGAAGACTTTGATTTGTTTAGTTAAGATTTAGTTTAGATCCATTGTAAAGATTAGATAGTGTGATATGCTCAAGTTCACAACACACACACACACACTTGTTTTAAGTTTAATGTTTATTGGTTTTGGTTTTCGGTTTAACCAATCTTGATTTTCATGAATAGATAGAATTAAAACAAGTTTACATGGTTTAATGTATATTAGATTTGATCTATATACATATATGCTTCATCTACTTAGAAAAACTTATTTTGATAAGTCTACTTCATGAGTTTGGAGTTTTATATTTTGACAAAAATTATTTTTAGATTTAATGTCAAAAACATAGATATAATACCTTTCATGTATATTGGATTCTATCCATATACTATATGCTTCAAAGTTGTTTAAATATCATGTTTTTGTATTTACATGAGTTTTAGAAAAATCGGATTTCCATTTTAAAAATCTTAGTTTTAGAAAATACAGAATTTGGTTTAAGGCAAATTTTCTATCACACAAAAATGGTTCAAATAATTTGAAATATGTGTTGAATTTTTGTCACACATATTTGTATTTCAAAGATAATACAAGAACTAATTTTTGTAGAATTTATGTGATTTTATTGGATTTTAATTGAAGTTAAAAAGACTAGTTTTTAAATCCTGAAATTTTCCCTGCCAGGCTCTAGCGGTCGACCGGGACGGTCGACCAGACCAGTCGACCGATGTGCACAGGACGTGCACAAAGGCCAAGTGATTTGGCTGTCGACCGTGCAGTCGACCGACTGAAGTCAACCCACTCTCGGGTGCGGCCGGTCGACCGGGCGGTCGACAGTTCACTTTGGCCCGGTCGATCGGGCGGTCGACTGACCAGAGAGCAGTTGCTCTCTGGATCTGGCACGGTCGACCGAGCGGTCGATCGGAGGGCTCAACAGTCAAAAATGTGACCGTTGGCCGGTCGACTGGCCGGTCGACCGGAAGGGCATTTTGGCCCTTTTCAGCTGCCAACGGGCAGATTTTGAAATGGGTTATAAATACCCCATTTGAAGTTGGTTTTCAATAAGATTTTTAAGAGTAAAATTTCTCCCATTTACAAGTGTTTTAATACAAGTTTTCAAAAGAGTTTTTAAGGCAAAAAGATTCATCTTTATTTGTTTTCAAGGGTTGAAAAAATCAAAGAAAAATAGAGATTTGGGATATTTGTTTTGTTCTTCATTCACATCTATTCTAGTTGTTTTCCTAAGTATTTTTCTTTGTTATTTGATTTTCAAACACCTTGATTTCTCACACTTGAGCTTATCTTCTATCCTATCTATAGGATCTTTATTTTAGTGAGAAAATTGGTTTGTGGTTGTTAGACCACCAAGTTGTAAACCTTCCATTGATTGTGATATCCCTCTAGTGAGAGGTGATTGAGTTGTTATCCCTCAAGTGTGAGGTGATAGTAGAAGTGGTATTTGGCTCCCTCTAGTGAGAGGTAGAGATCGTATTTGAGTGGCTTTGTGCCTATCCCTCATTTGTTAGGTTGATCTTTGTTTGGCTTTGTGTTTTACCTCTAAGTGTGAGGTTGTATTTGTTGGAGAGAGGAGTGGTGTACTGCCAATTGTATTTGCCCCAAATCCTCAGTGGAGGTTCCCTGTGTGGGAAGTCCTGTGTGGACGAGTTAGTGGAAATCCTTCTGTGTAAAGGCGGGAACGTAGAGCTGTGTGCTCGAACCTCGAAACATATCTTGGTGTTTGCGTTTGAACCACTTTCTCTTACTCTCTCTTACATTGTGCATTGATTCATATTGTCATATCATATACATGCTTGTGTTGTTTGTGTGTGCCCATACTTGTGTTTAACCAGAGAGCTTTACATAGCACCTCAACTCTTATTTAGAGGAATTCAGAGGATTTAGTCCAGAGCCCTTCACCGGAAATTCGGTTACACTCGTTGGTTACATTAAGTGTGTTGCAATTAGTTTTTTTCAATTTTCCCATTATTGTTTATAGATTAGCCGTACACCTATTCACCCCCCTCTAGGTGTACTTTCAATTGGTATTAGAGCCTACGCTCCTAATATTAGGTTTAACCACCTAGGAGTGTGATCTTGGTTTGCTAATCTATCATTTGCATTTGCACACATATTGTTTGCACTCATGAATATCCCTCCCATGTTTGATATCTCTAAAATTGATATATGGAAGGTTATGATCAGTTGCCATTTAAAAGCCATAAGTTATAAAGTTTAGCTTTCCATTACCAGGGAATCCTACCTTAGTGATAGTAGCATATAGAGGCCAATGCACTAGCCCTAAGGGCACTTAGAGCATCTCTTAGTAAAGAATATTTAAATATGGTTTCTCATTGTGATTCTGCCTTTGCATTGTGGAACATTTTGACATCTCCCGAGCTACAAACACAAATCAATAAGAAGGGAAAATCTAGCAAAGAAGAATCCGAACATCATTGCTCATGGTCCAAGAGAATGACTCCCTTGAGGTACTTTCGGATGCTCAACTAGATTGTGCTAGTTCTTCTTGTGATGAATATATTGATGCTGATGCATTGAATGAAGAATTTTCTATTGTTTGTGAAAAATTATTAGAAAAATATAAAGCTTTGAAAAAGAAAAAGCTTTGAAAAAGAAGAGTTTTGGACTAAAAGAAAATAAGGATTTGTGTTCAAAACATGATTTGGCTTTACAAGAGAAGGTTGAGATTTCAAATGAGTGTGACTCTTTGAAAACACAACTTGAAATTGTTTTAAATGAAAACAAAATTTTAAAAAATAAAAATGATTGTGAAAATATTTTGAAGAAAAATGAGTCTTTAACTTCAAAACTTGACTTTGTTTTAAAAGAAAATGATTCTTTGAAAAACAAATTATTTCTATTTCAAAAGTATTAGATTTGGTTTCTAAGAAAAACATTATTTTGAAAAATGATATAGATTCTCATGTTTGCCATGCTAGTGTAGCTTCACATTCTAGCTCACCTATTGCATGCTCCACTTTATCTACTAGTATTAAAAATGATATAAATATTTTGAAGAAAAGTGTTAAATGTTTGGGCTCCACTTTGAGCCATTGTGTTTTGAACCATACACGTTTGGAATTTATGTTTCGCAAAAATTAAATTTCATCTATGCATGCACACAAACCACGGAATACACATGCTCCTCACGTTCACACCTATCACACAATGTATGCTCATGTGTACACATGTACATTGTGGACGTAAGGGCCACCTTATTAAATTTTGTTATGATAAGATAAATAATTCTAATTTAGCAAATAAGTTTGTTTAGGTTAGGAAAGGAGCTAACCCCCATGGACCCAAAAGAGTATGGGTACCAAAGACCACTCTTGCTTCATTTAATGTAGGTGTGGGCTCTCACATGACATGAGAGTAATGGTGCCTTGTGGTGGATGCGTTCCGAGCTTAAAGAGGACAATTTGGATGCATCACTTTCAAGGGGAGTTTGGTGGGAGGATCACCTTAGTTTGGAGATATGGAGATGTGCCCTATTGGTTATGGTAACGATCTCTAACTTCCATTTATGTTTACATGCTTTTCATATTATTGATTTTTAGCATGTCATGTTTTAATGCTCATTATGACATATGCCATGTTTATTAGTCCTATGACATACATGATTAGTATTAGAGATCACGCATGTTTAATATGGACTTATACCTTTGTGTTCTCACATTTATTTTAACTATTGTGTATATCATAGATCTAATGCATGTGCATTTACATAATGATCATATGAGTTTTGTTTAAACTTTTGCACTTCATGTTTTGACTACATATTTAGATGTTAGTTTTCATTAAAACTTGAATATACACTTATACAACTAGTGAGCCACAAATAGATTATTATATGCTTGTGCTTGATTGCTCATTTATACTTATTAGATGTACTAGTATAGTCTAGTTTTGATGATTCATACATTTTGACTTGTATTCCATATTTTTGACATGTTTTTCATGTTTATGTTAAACTTCATGTATATGTCCAGTTTGTCTCAACTATTAGATATACATATACATCCTTGAGCCACTTGCCTTCATGCATATACTTTTGTGGACTCGTTTATGTTTGGATCTATATGTATACTTTAGTTTGTATAAAACATACATATGCCTTGAAGGTTAAATTATTTTAATGAAAAATTAGATTTTTCTTGTTTTTCATATTTTAAGAAATTTCATATTGAGCTTGATTGCCTATTTTCATGATAATATGGTTCACATAACTCTTATACACTCACTTTACTTAAAGTTTTCTCATGATTTTGTTTTCATGAGTATGATATATACCTTATAGTTTTTGAGTGTTTGACGATCGTGTGACTTACATGTTTTTCATAAAATATTTTTGTTTTATTCCTTACTTGAAGGATTTCGTACTAGTTTACAATTTTATCCTATAACTAGTTGCTGTATTCTTCATATGGTAGAGTTTCAAACGTGTTATATTATTTTCAAACTTATTTTTAAAAACCCTATCCATTAAAGGGCGGCTGGTTGGGCGACCATGCCTTGTATGCTCATTATTGAAAATTTATTTAAAACATGTGCCATAAAATGGGTGGTAGGAAGTATGAGTTATACACTTGATCTTATTTTGTTTTCAATTGATATCATTGTATCTTTTCAATTGGTATCACTATTGACATTCATTTATCTTGTATACTCATATTTTTATATATGTATGCTTAAACTTCAAATAGTATCAATTTTGATTGGTATTCTATTTTTCATACATATATATGTATTTACTTTTATTTGTACTTACTAGATCTCTATATCTTTGAGCATAAATTTTGGTTAATCTAAGCTTGATTTCTTAAATGACAATTATATTTCAATTGATTATTTTTCAATTGGTATCTTATACAAGCTTATGCATCATTTTGTTTGGTATTTCATAAAGGGAGAGAAAATTCATATTTCACCTTTTAATTGATTTTGTTTACCTTTGGCATTCTACATCCACACTTTATGTTGAAAAATGATTGAAAAATGATATTGATTTTTTTGGTATCATACGCTCCTAATGAAAAATCATTTTCAATTGGTATATGTTTCATTTTCAATATTGGTATCAAACATATCAAATTGATATTATTCCCTATTTGTTATCTCTATTGTAAAATAAGTTTAGTGTTTAACTAAAAAGATTGGTTTATGTTTTTCATTTGGTATCAAAATTGTAAGATATTTTCAATTGGTACTAATTTTTACAATTGGTGTCAAGATTACCTTTATGTTTATATCTTTCAATTGATATCAAAATTTTTGGTTTCTTCAAAATGTTTTATTTATTTTCAATTGGTATTATCATTTGGTATCATGATGTTTCTATGTATACCTTTGCACTAAAATTGATATATTTTTTCAGTTGGTATCATAATGTTTTGTTTTGATTTCACCCCTTGTTGATTTTTTTTTTCGAACAAAAAGGGAGAGAACATTATTTTATTGTTTTCTTTAACCCTTTTGTTGATGATTGACAAAAAGGGAAGAAGTATTTTAGTATATATGCATGTTTAGTTAAATTTATATTAAAAATATTTGTTTTATGTTTTGTTGATATTGGTATCAAAAGCATGGATATTAGTATCTAGAACATTTTTTTTTTTTTTGTTGGTATCAAGAACTTTTATTAAAATTTTTATTGTTGGTATCAACAGCTTTTATTGATTATCTTTCAATTGAAATTTTTATTGGTATCAAGAGCAATTATTTAAAGAACATGTTTATTTTAAGTTTATATTTTCAATTGGTATTTAAGAACATGTTTATTTAAAAAGGGGGAGAAGTAATTTATTTTAAAAATTTGGTATCAAAAGCATGTTTATTTTACTGTTTTATGCATATTCATGTTTAACATTCATTGCATATCTTATTGTTTATTGCTATGCATGAGTTAAGGGGGAGCTTCTTTGAAACTTAACTTTAATCCATGCATATATAACTCCATGAGTTTTGTCATCATCAAAAGGGGGAGATTGTTAGCCCAGAGGCCTTCCACTCTACTTTTGATGATGATTAACTCATGTAGTTATAGTTTATTAATAATCTTGTGATATTTAGTTTCACATATTTAACCAAGATATTAGTAGGTGATTAGCTTCAACAAAGATGTTTTGGAGCTTTCACATGGTGATTCAAGAGCTCGACGTCAAAGTTCACATCTAGCACTCGTTAGAGTCAAGCTCGGGGAATCGCATTTGGATCGAGTCAACTTGGAGACGGCGTTCTTCAAGAAGACTTCGGTTTGTTTAGTTAAGATTTAGTTTAGATCCATTGTAAAGATTAGATAGTGTGATATGCTCAAGTTCACAACACACACACTTATTTTAAGTTTCATGTTTATTGGTTTTGGTTTTCAGTTTAACCAATCTTGATTTTCATGAATAGATAGAATCAAAACAAGTTTACATGGTTTAATGTATATTAGATTTGATCTATATACATATATGCTTCATCTACTTAGAAAAACTTATTTTAATAAGTCTACTTCATGAGTTTGGAGTTTTGTATTTTGACAAAACTTATTTTTAGATTTAATGTCAAAAACATAGATATAACACCTTTCATCTATATTGGATTCTATCCATATACTATATGCTTCAAAGTTGTTTAAATATTATTTTTTTGTATTTACATGAGTTTTGGAAAAATCGGATTTCCATTTCAAAAATCTTAGTTTTAGAAAATACAGGATTTGGTTTAAGGCAAATTTTCTATCACACAAAAATGGTTCAAATAGTTTGAAATATGTGTTGAATTTTTGTCACACATATTTGTATTTCAAAGATAATATAAGAACTGATTTTTTTGGAATTTATATGATTTTATGGGATTTAATTGAAGTTAAAAAGACTAGTTTTTAAATCCTGAAATTTTCCCTGCCAGGCTCTGGCGGTCAACCGGGACGATCGATCGGACCAGTGGTCTGTCGACCGGACCGGTCGACCGATGTGCACAAGACGTGCACGAAGGCCAAGTGATTTGGCTGGTCGACCGTGCGGTCGACCGACTGAAGTCACCCCACTCTCGGGTGGGGCCAGTCGACTGGGCGGTCGACCGTTCACTTTGGCCCGGTCGACCAGGCGGTCGACCGGCCAGAGAGCAGTTGCTCTCTGGATCAGGCACGGTCGACCAGGCGGTCGACCGGAGGGCTTAACGGTCAAAAATGTGACCGTTGGCCGGTCGACCGGTCGGTCGACCGGAAGAGCATTATGGCCCTTTTCAGCTGCCAACGGGTAGATTTTGAAATGGGTTATAAATACTCCATTTGAAGTTGGTTTTCAACAAGATTTTTAAGAGTAAAATTTCTCCCATTTATAAGTGTTTTAATACAAGTTTTTAAAAGAGTTTTTAAGGCAAAAAGATTCACCTTTATTTGTTTTCAAGGGTTGGAAAAATCAAAGAAAAATAGAGATTTGGGATATTTGTTTTGTTCTTCATTCTACATCTATTCTAGTTGTTTTCCCAAGTATTTTTCATTATTTGATTTCCAAACACCTTAATTTCTCACACTTGAGCTTATCTTCTATCCTATCTATAGAATCTTTATTTTAGTGAGAAAATTGGTTTGTGGTTGTTAGACCACCAAGTTGTAAACCTTCCATTGATTGTGATATCCCTCTAGTGAGAGGTGATTGAGTTGTTATCCCTCAAGTGTGAGGTGATAGTGGAAATGGTATTTGGCTCTCTTTAGTGAGAGGTGGAGATTGTGTTGGAATCCCTCAAGTGTGAGGTGATTATGTTTGAGTGGCTTTGTGCCTATTCCTCATTTGTGAGGTCGATCTTTGTTTGGCTTTGTGTCTTGCCTCTAAGTATAGAGGTTGTATTTGTTGGAGAGAGGAGTTGTGTACTCCCAATTGTATTTGCCACAAATCTTCGTGGAGGTTCCCTACGTGGGAAGTCCTGTGTGGACGAGTTAGTGAAAATCCTTCTTGAAAAACACCTAGAGGGGGGGGGGGGTGAATTGGTGTAAGTGCTAATCTAAGAACTAAATGCGCTAAATGCGAAAGCTTAAAACAAATCTTGCAATCACACTTAATACAATCAACAAGTGTAGCCGAATTCCCCGTGAAGGGCTCTGGACTAACTCCTCTTGATTCCCCTTGAATGGGTTGAGGTGCTATGTGAAGCTCTTGTTGATTAAGTACAAGTGAGGCACACACACAATCAAGCCAAGCATATAAGGATGAATAGCAATATGAAATAATGCAAGACAACACAAGCAATGAATGATATGAAAATATGAATGAATGATGCTTTGCACAAATGTAAAGAGAGAGAGAGAGAGTTAGAGAGACAAGTGGATCAAACGCAAAGGCCAAGATATGTTTCGAGGTTCGAGCACCTTGCTCTACATCCCCACCTACACCACCGTGTAGGATTTCCAATCCACTATCTCCCACTGAGGGAACCTCTACCGAAGAGGATTTGTTACAACTCTAGGAGTACCAAACTCCTCTCTCAAACAACCACCTCACAACCGAGGGGTAGGCCCGTAGCCAATACAACCAACAACCAACACCTCTACCGAAGAGGGTTTACAACCAAACTCCACCTCTCACTAGAGGGAGCAAACCAATCACCCGATCGCCTCTACCTAAGAGGGATACACAAAGAATAAGGGTGTACAACAAGTGGTTTCCTTCAACCACAAACAATCTCTCTTGTCGTTTCTCTTTTTCCACAAAACAAATGATCCTAATAGAATAGGATAGGTGATAGCTCAAGTGTGGAAACAAGGTGTTTTTGGAAACAAGTAACAAAGAAAAACTACTAGGGAAATCTCTTGTAAATGATAGAAAATGAAAATCAATACAATCTCCTAAAACCCTAGTTTTCTTTGATTTTTCAAAAACCCAAAAACAATAAAGATGAGAAGTTTAAAGCCCAAAAACTCTTTTAAAAACTTGTTTTAAACTCTGAAAAACTGGGAATTTTTTTCTCTTGTAAAAACCTTGGCCAAAAACCCAAAGAGATGGGGTTTTTATAGGCCCATCAGAAAACTAGCCGTTAGGCTGATGTGGCAGCCTGACAGGCTGACGGTCGACCGGCCCGGTCGACCGCCAACGGTCAGAAATGTGAGCGTTGGGCAACCACGGTCGACCGGCACGGTCGACCCAAACAAACAGAGAGCACTGCTCTCAGACCGGTCGACCGTCCGGGTCGACCGTCCCAAAGCTGCCAAACGTGCACAGATTTGTGCACGTCGGTCGACCGGCCCGGTCGACCGACTTCACCCTAGTCGACTTGGTCAGTTGACTTAGTCGACTGGTTGAAGCCTGGAACAGAAATCTGGGTCAGTTTAAAAATATTTTGAAAAATCTTTTAAGTCTTCTAAAAATCCACAAAACTTGTTTTAACATTTTATATTAAAACACAAACTTGTGATAAAAATTTCAAGACATATATCAATCATATCAATTCATTTTAGAGTCTTGCAAATTTTATCAAAACCAACACTTGTATTTTTATCAAACTTGATTTTTCCAAAACATGAATAGGATGGTCAAAATAAGTTTGTCTAGCAAGTTTAAAGCATGTATGTATATCTAGAACATATCTAATATACATAGAAATAAAGTAAACTTGTTTTGATCTACTATTCATGAAAACCAAATCCAAAACATAAATCTTTTGTGTGTTGTGCACTTGAGTATATCAACTATACTAAGCTTTACAAATGGATCTAAAACCACTATCTAAACTAGGATACCTAAGTCTTCTTGATGATCTTCATTTTTAAGTTGACTTGCTCCAAAACTCTATCCATGGGCTATGCAATGTGTGATCTTGAAGTTTTGGCCCTAGAATCACTATGAAAAGCTTCTAAACTCCTTGTTGAAGCTAATCACCAACTAATATCTTGGTTAAGGATCTGAAACTTAAACAACACAAGATTATTAGTAAACATAACTACATGAGTTAATCATCATCAAAACTAGGGTGGAAGGCCTTTGGGCCAACAATCTCCTCCTTTTTGATGATGACAAAACTCATGGAGTTATATATGCATGGATTAAAGTTAAGCTTCAAAGAAGCTCCCCCTTAACTCATGCATAAACAAATAAATAAAAGATATGCAATGAATGTACATAAACATGTATGCATCAACATGCATAAAACACATAAACATGTTCTAGAAGCTCTAGTTACCAATTAAATTAATAAAACATTAACAAAAACACTAGATGCTCTAGATACCAATAAAACTTAATATATGCAAAAACATAAGTATGCATATATAAACCACAAATTATTAAATTATTCTCCCCCTTTTTGTCAATCATCAACAAAGGGGTAAACAATCAAAACAATAAATAATAATGAGGGGTAAAAATCTTTCTCCCCTTTTAAGTCAAACAAAACAATAAAAACAATGTTCTCCCCCTTTTTGTCTAAAACAAAAATAAGGTCAATAAGGGGTGACTATAAACAACATGATATCAATAGATAAATATGTCAATGAAGCATCTTGATATCAATTGAAAATAAACAAAGATCAATAAATGTTATATGCTATATACATTCATGAAGAGGAAGACGCTAAGTTAGCTTCCCTACACATATGCATTACATGAAGGAGGGATGTTAAGCCCTAATTCATATAACACATATTATGTAATGCATAAGAGGAGATGTGAAGCTTCCCCTACACACGTGTACCACATAAAGAAGAGATGTTAAGCTCTTCAATACAAGATACACTCAACATGAATCTATATGTGGAAGAGATGTTAAGCTCTCCTTGCATATAGTCAATATAAATCATAACTTTTGTATTTTTTTTAAACAAAAATTTTAGATACCAATTTAAAACACAAGACATTTTGATATCAAAAGATAGTATTTTTTTTAAAATCATATAAACAATTGAAATGACTATTTTCTATCATAAAGTAAGGGAGTGGAAAACTAAATACCAATTGAAATATGAAACTCGAATTTTCTCCCCCTTTATGAAATACCAACAAAAACTATGCTTAGGCTTGAAATAAGATACCAATTGAAAAACTAAATCAATTGAAATGAAGTTGAAGCTCAAGCTCTAGCATAAACAAGATTTGTGTGAAAAATTATATCTTAAGCACAAATAAAACAAGTATATGTGTATGAAATAGAATGTGTACCAATCACCAATAGATGATACCAATTGAAAGTATATATACACAAACACATATGAGTATACAAAAGAAATGTCAAGATTGATACCAATTGAAAGAATTCAATGATACCAATTGAAATAACAATACGATCAAATGTATATCTCATATTACTACCTCCCAATCATGGTTCAAGTTTTGAATGATTTTCAATATAAGGCATACATGAACATGATCTCCCCTCCATCCTCCCATGGATGGTAGGGGTTTTCAAAAATGGATTTGAAAATAAGTTTTGTTTGAAAAACTCTACCTAAATGAAGAACACCGTAACTAGTTATAAATAGAAAGTTTTGTTAACTAGTACGAAATCCTTCAAGTAAGGAATAAAACAAAATAATTTTTCATAAAACACATGTAAATCACATAGCACTTAAATCACTCAATATTCAATAAAGTCCATACATACTCATGAAAACATACTCATGAGAAATATTAAAAAATGGTGAGTGTACAAGTAATGTGTGACATGGCATTATGAAATTTCCAATTAAGCTCAATTATTCCTTAAAACATGAAACATGAAAACATAAAAATCATCTAAACTATTTAATCTTCAAGGCATATGTATGTCTAATACAAACTAAAGTATACATACATAGCCAAAACATAAAGAGTCCACAAATGTATATGCATGAAGGCACGTGGCTCAAAAAGATAATCATGTATATCTAATAGGTTGGACAAGATAGACATATACATGAAGTTAAACAATTAAACACAAAATCAAGAAAAACTAAATCTTCACCAAAACACATTTCATTTCAAGGTATATGTATGAATTGTCAACACAATAAGTATACATACATATCCCTAAACACAATTGAGTCCATATATATAGATTTGCATGAAAGGCAAATGACTCAAGGGGTATACATGTATATCTTAAAGTTTGGAAATACGAACATATACATGAAGTGAAAACTCATAAAACAAATTCAAAAATGGAATACAAGTTTGAAATGTATGAATCATCAAACTAGACTATACTAGCACATCTAATGGGTTCAAATAAGCAATCAATCCCAAACATATATAGATTTATTTGTGGCCCACTATATGCACAAGTATAAATCCTAATCTTAATGAAAACTAACATCTAAACATGTAATCAACACATGAAGCATCAAAACACAATGTAAAAATCATCATGATAAAACTAAAACATGATTACTATGTAAATTCACATGTATTAGATTCATGATGTACATTATAGCTTAAACAAAAGTGAGAACACTAAGTATGGATTCATATAAGCATGTGTGTCTCAAATACTATACATGTATGTCAAGGATCTAATAAACATGGTAATTACATACTAATCCATAGACAATGAAATATGCTATAAAACATCAAAACATGCTATAAATTTTAATCATGGAAAGCATGTAAACAATAAATGGGAGTTAGGAATCGTTACCAAAACCTAGAAGGCAACTTTCCTTGTCTCCAAAACAAGGTGGTCCTCTCCACCAAACCTTCCCTTGAAAGTGATGCATCCATATGATTTCCATGAAGCTCGTAACGCATCCACTCCAAGGTGCCATCACTCTCACGTCATGTGAGAGCCCACACCTACATCAAAAATAATAGGAGGGGTGGTCTTTGGTACCCATATTCTTTTGGGTCCATGGGGGTTAGTACCTTCTCTAACCCAAATAAAATTCTTTGCTAAATTAGGAGTATGTAATCTATCATAGCAAAATTTAGTAAGGTGGCCTTTACGACCACAATGTGTACAAGTGTACACATGAGCATACATGTGATGAGAGTGTCCGTGTGGGGCATGTGTATGCCGTGGAGGGTGTGCATGCATAAAAGTTGGAACTTATTTCTTTCGAACTAAGAATTCCAAGCGTGTGTGGTTCATGGCACATTGGCTCATAGTGGAGCCCAAACAATCTACTCTCTTCTTTAACATACAAATATCATCATTAATCTTAGAAGAAGAGGTACATGCATTAGGTAGACTAGATGAAGAAGCTACACTAGCATGACAAACATGTGCATCTATATTCTTTTGCAAAACAATGTTTTTCTTTAAACATACATCTAAATCATTTGAAATAGAAATAATTTTATTTTTCAAAGCAACATTCTCTTTTAAAACAAAATCAAGTTTTGAAGACAAGTTTTCATTTTTCTTCAAAATATTTTCACAATCATTTTTATTTTTCAACAAATCATTTTCTTTTAGTGCAAGGTCTAATTGAGATCTCAATGAATCCCTTTCATTAGAAATCTCCATCTTTTCTTGTAAAACCATATTAAGTCTAGAAAACAAATCTTTATTATCATTGTTAAGGCCTAGACTTTTCTTTTTCAAAATTTTATACTTTTCAATCAATTTTTCACAAACAATAGATAGTTCTTCATTTAAGGCATGAGCATCATAATCATCACATGAAGAACTAGAACAATCATCACTATCTAAGTGGGTTTCCGATTGTACCTCAAGGGAGTCATTCCCTTGGACCATCAAGCATTGTGAGTCGGATTCTCCACTAGACTCCTCTTCTTGAATTTATACTTGAAGCTCGGAGGTGGTGGTTGTTGTCAATTTGTTCCACAATACAAAAGCGGAATCAAAGTTAGAAACACACATAAGATAATCTTTAGGTAATGTGCTTCTAATGGCCTCAAGGGCTTGAGCATTGGCCCCTATATGATTGCGATCTCCAAGATAGTATTTCTTGGTGGCCGCAAGAAAGACATGCAAACCTAGGGTCTTTAGGTACATGGACATCCTATACTTCCAAACAACAATGTTGGAAGGATCAAAGTTAGGTGGGGTCATGAAGTCCATGGTAAACTATATGAGTGTGCAAACAAGCAAATGCAAACAATAGATTAGCAACCAAATGGATCTCATCCTAGGATGTTAAGCCTAATATCAGGAGCACTAGCTCTAATACCAATTGAAAAACACCTAGAGGGGGGGGGTGAATAGGTGTAAGTGCTAATCTAAGAACTAAATGCGCTAAATGCGAAAGCTTAAAACAAATCTTGCAATCACACTTAATACAATCAACAAGTGTAGCCGAATTCCCCGTGAAGGGCTCTGGACTAACTCCTCTTGATTCCCCTTGAATGGGTTGAGGTGCTATGTGAAGCTCTTGTTGATTAAGTACAAGTGAGGCACACACACAATCAAGCCAAGCATATAAGGATGAATAGCAATATGAAATAATGCAAGGCAACACAAGCAATGAATGATATGACAATATGAATGAATGATGCTTTGCACAAATGTAAAGAGAGAGTTAGAGAGACAAGTGGATCAAACGCAAAGGCCAAGATATGTTTCGAGGTTCGAGCACCTTGCTCTACATCCCCGCCTACACCACCGTGTAGGATTTCCAATCCACTATCTTCCACCGAGGGAACCTCTACCGAAGAGGATTTGTTACAACTCTAGGAGTACCAAACTCCTCTCTCAAACAACCACCTCACAACCGAGGGGTAGGCCCGTAGCCAATACAACCAACAACCAACACCTCTACCGAAGAGGGTTTACAACCAAACTCCACCTCTCACTAGAGGGAGCAAACCAATCACCCGATCGCCTCTACCTAAGAGGGATACACAAAGAATAAGGGTGTACAACAAGTGGTTTCCTTCAACCACAAACAATCTCTCTTGTCTTTTCTCTTTTTTCACAAAACAAATGATCCTAATAGAATAGGATAGGTGATAGCTCAAGTGTGAAAACAAGGTGTTTTTGGAAACAAGCAACAAAGAAAAACTACTAGGGAAATCTCTTGTAATGATAGAAAATAAAAATCAATACAATCTCCTAAAACCCTAGTTTTCTTTGATTTTCTAAAAACCCAAAATAATAAAGATGAGAAGTTTAAAGCCCAAAAACTCTTTTAAAAAACTTGTTTTAAACTCTGAAAAACTGGGATTTTTTTTCTCTTGTAAAAACCTTGGCCAAAAACCCAAAGAGATGGGGTTTTTATAGGCCCATCAGAAAACTAGCCGTTAGGCTGATATGGCAGCCTGACAGGCTGACGGTCGACCGGCCCGGTCGACCGCCAACGGTCAGAAATGTGAGCGTTGGGCAACCACGGTCGACCGGCACGGTCGACCCAAACAAACAGAGAGCACTGCTCTCAGACCGGTCGACCGTCCGGGTAGACCGTCCCAAAGCTGCCAAACGTGCACAGATTTGTGCACGTCGGTCGACCGGCCAGGTCGACCGACTTCACCCTAGTCGACTTGGTCAGTTGAATTAGTCGACTGGTTGAAGCCTGAAACAGAAATCTGGGTCAGTTTAAAAATATTTTGAAAAATCTTTTAAGTCTTCTAAAAATCCACAAAACTTGTTTTATCATTTTATATTAAAACACAAACTTGTGATAAAAATTTCAAGACATATATCAATCATATCAATTCATTTTAGAGTCTTGCAAATTTTATCAAAACCAACACTTGTATTTTTATCAAACTTGATTTTTCCAAAACATGAATAGGATAGTCAAAATAAGTTTGTCTAGCAAGTTTAAAGCATGTATATATATCTAGAACATATCTAATATACATAGAAATAAAGTAAACTTGTTTTGATCTACTATTCATGAAAACCAAATCCAAAACATAAATCTTTTGTGTGTTGTGCACTTGAGCATATCAACTATACTAAGCTTTACAAATGGATCTAAAACCACTATCTAAACTAGGATACCTAAGTCTTCTTGATGATCTTCATCTTCAAGTTGACTTGCTCCAAAACTCCATCCATGGGCTATGCAATGTGTGATCTTGAAGCTTTGGCCCTGGAATCACTATGAAAAGCTTCTAAACTCCTTATTGGAGCTAATCACGAACTAATATCTTGGTTAAGGATCTGAAACTTAAACAACACAAGATTATTAGTAAACATAACTACATGAGTTAATCATCATCAAAACTAGGGTGGAAGGCCTTGGGCCAACACTTCTGTGTGAAGGCGACGTAGAGTTGTGTGCTCGAACCTCGAAATATATCTTGGTGTTTGCGTTTGATCCACTTTCTCTTACTCTCTCTCACATTGTGCGTTGATTCATATTGTCATATCATATACATGCTTGTGTGTTTGTGTGTGCCTATACTTGTGTTTAACCAAGAGAGCTTTACATAGCACCTCAACTCTTATTTAGAGGAATTCAGAGGAGTTAGTCCAGAGCCCTTCACCGAGAATTCGGCTACACTCGTTGGTTACATTAAGTGTGTTGAAATTAGTTTTTTTAATTTTCGCATTATTGTTCATAGATTAGCCGTACACCTATTCACCCCCCTCTAGGTGTATTTTCAATTGTCTAGTGGCCAGGTAATTGGCTATGTCTGCATATCATGGTTCCTTAAAAATGGCTAGAATGTGCTCATCTGAGAAATTCTCGTTGATCGGAGTTTGTATTCTCAGTGCATTTGGAATTCTTGACAGATGATCAGGTATCACATTTTCTATACCTCGTTTATCCTGAATTTTCAGGTTAAATTCTTGAAGTAAAAGGATCCACCGAATCAATCGGGCTTTTGCTTCCTTCTTAGTCATGAGGTATTTCAATGCCGAGTGATATGTGAAAATCACCGTCTTTGATCCTAATAAGTATGGCCGGAGCTTTTCTAACGCAAAGACAACGGTCAAGAATTCCTTCTCGGTCGTTGTATAATTCTGTTGGGCATCATTCAGGGTCCTACTCGAGTGTAGATCACGTGCTACCTATTGTTGATGCACTGTCTAAGAACGGCGCTGTTAGCAAAATCAGAGGCATCGCACATGATTTCAAATGGTTAAGCTTAATTTGGAGTAGAAATAATAGGCGCAGAAGGTCTTGTTTAAGCTTCTCCTATGATTTGAAACACACTTCGTTAAAATCAAAGGGCACGTCCTTAGTGAGCAGGTTGGTTAAGGGCCTAGTGATTTGTTGGCCCAGAGGCCCTTCACTCTAGTTCTGAGATGATTAACTCATGTAGTTATAGTTTACTAATAATCTTGTGATATTTAATTTCAGATATTTGATCAAGATATTAGTAGGTGATTAGCTTCAACAAGGTGTTTTGGAGCTTTCACATGGTGACTCAAGAGCTCGAGCGTCAAGTTCACATCTAGCACTCGGTTGGAGTCAAGCTCGGTGAACCGCGTTTAAATCGAGTTGGCTTGGAGACAAGAAGACATCAGTTGTTTTAGTATAGTTTGTTTAGATCCATTGTAAAGATTAGATAGTGTGATATACTCAAGTTCACAACACACACATATATTAAGTTTAAAGTTTCATGTTTTGGTTTTCCATTTAACCGATCTTGGTTTTCATGAATAGATAGAATCAAAACAAGTTTACATGGTTTAATGTAGATTAGATTTGATTTATATACAACTATGCTTTATCTATTTAGAAAAACTTATTTTGATAACCTATTCATGAGTTTGGAGTTTTGTATTTAAACAAAACTTATTTTAGATTTAATGTCAAAAACATAGATATACTATATTTCATGTATATTGGATTCTATCAATATACAACATGCTTCAAAGTTGTTTCAATATCATGTTTTTGTATTTACATGAGTTTGGAGAAAACAGTTTCCTTTTCAAAAGTCCAAGTTTCGGAAAATACAGATTTTGGTTTAAGGCAAATTTTCAATCTCACAAAAATGGTTCAAATAGTTTGCAATATATGTTGAATTTTTGTCACACATATTTGTATTTCAAAGATCTAATATGAACTGATTTTTGTGATATTTATGTGATTTTATGAGATTTATTTGAAGTTAAAAAGTCGAGTTTTCAGATCCCAAATTAGCTAGACAGGCTGTCTGCCGGTCGACCGGAACGGTCGACCGTAGCAGAAGTTGGTCGACCGGTGCGGTCGACCGACGTGCACAAGCGTGTATGCCAGCTTGAGCTGGTGGGCCGGTCGACCGGGTCGGTCGACCATCAGAGGGCTCTGCTATCTGAAAATGGCCCCGGTCGACCGGGTCGGTCGACCGGTAGAGAGCTCTGCTCTCTGTATCCAGTCTCGGTCGACCGAGCCGGTCGACCGATGGGCTCAACGATAAAAATATGACCGTTGGCTGGTCGACTGGAAGGGCATTTCTGCCCTTTTGATTGCTTAAATGAAAGAACAATTAAAGAGTTTAAGAATTTACCGTGTAGCTTGTGGCTAACGGGTCGTGACCACGAGGAGGAATGCGATGGAAGTTTTTCGATGAATCGTTTAAAAATAGAGAATTGTGTTCGTTTTTTTTTATGGAAAAGAGAATGGAAAGAAAAAGATGATTAAAAGAGAAATTGCAACTTTAGAAAAGGCTTTGGAGAAGGTGATTTAAAAAGTTCGAAGATTGTTTTGTTGATTATAATAAGGAAGAAAATCTGGGCTCACTATCTCACTACTCAATTGTTCATTCTTCTATTAAAATCCTAAGTGCCTCAAATTGATCATAGGCAAAACTAAAAGTTGATTTTAGAAAGTTTGAAGTAAAGCACATAGGATAGTTGGAAGAGTTCACACTTTTCTTTGAAAAATCGTTTAGAATTGAATATTAAATCATCAAGCATGAAGAAGCAAGAATGAAGTAAAAACAGTTCAAGAAATGTTCATGAAAGAAGTGAGAGTTTAACAATCCAAACCCATCCTCATGTGCCTTCAAGAACACTTTCAAAAAGAAAGGCTTTAAGTAAGGCATGCAAATGATTCATTGGGTCTTTTTCTTTAAAACTAGAAGAGAAGAAGAACTAGAGAGAGTTACAATAGTGAGCCCAAAAAACCGTTTTAGTTACTCATGGAAAACAAAGAAGAAAGAAAATAAATAATGCAAGCCATACCGTAATATGAGTGGAAGAAAAAGTAGCTCGAATCTTGTATTGATGTCACTTCAATCTTCAAGTACAAGCACTCAATTCCTCTCTCTCACAAGTACTGATACTGGACTCCAAATTAAAAAATAAGAATACAACTTTTGTGCTAGCTAACAAAGAGCCTAAATTCTTAGAAAATAAACACAAATTCTAATCCTAGTCTTCGCTCCATTTTCCTCTGTTGAAACTGGCATTTATAGGGAAAAACCAGAAGGGGAGGATCCCGGGAAGATTGGGGGAGCAAACGCTCCTCTAACTGAATTCTGCGTTTTCGCGGCCCTGGTGTGGCCATGTGGCCACACCCAATTGGTGGAGAACACTGGTTTGTTGATTTGCCTGTATCTTCTTCTGGTTTTCTTGTTTCTACTCCAAAAGTTGACGAAACAGCCTTTGATTATGTGGCTTTAACCGCTTGATTCAGGGAGGATTCTTCTCAACCTCTTGATATGCCAAGATTTTGCCCTGATTCCTTGATTTCGAATTTACTCTGAATTAAATCAGAATTTGGTGGGCTTTTGGGCTTATTCTCTTTTTTTCTTTTAGCACTTGGGCCTACATTTAACAAAGAAAAAGAAGACTTATTAATAGGATTTATTAGCTAAAAAGTATGGTAAGGTGACAATGTATATGCAACATATGTGACTAATCACACCCCCACACTTATCTTTTGCTCGCCCTCGAGTAAAACATCAGACTAATTCTAATCAATTATTAGACCACTTTCGTAGGTCACTCGATTGCACTGAGCATGTGCAACAAGCCGTTAAACCTCTAAGTTACCCTTAGAGGACGAGTTTTGTCTCGTGAGGGTTTTCAGTGGATTGCACCTACAAAATCCATAAAGAAAGAGAAAAAAGTTAGTATTTTCGAAAAGCATTTTGAAAAGAGAAAATATTTGAAGTATATTTGTGAGAGTTTAAGTAATCTATAAGTTATAGGAATATTAAATTTTTCATTCCTAAACTTAGTCTCTATTCAACAACTTGTCATCAATCAATGTAAGGAGTCAAATTATTTTCTCATCTAGTCTATTAATTTACCCTGAGTCGTATGCACCCTCGTGACCGTGAAGTTGACTAAGGATTTTTTTACATTAACTCCTATGCCTTATTTATATTTATTCTTGGTGGAATTTATTCTTCAATTTCATTAGGCTTTCTAATCTGCCCATGTAATGAGCCTTTAGTCGGTGACACCCAAACCGGACAGTTTTAGGTCACCAGGTGAGAAAATACCCCTAAGGACTTAAACACTCGAGCAGACAAGGCCACAAAACCAAGATTTTTATTTATAAGATGTACCCCTTTTAGGCGTGAATACTCATACTTCTTGAGGCACAAATACCCACCTTAATCAGAGGATTTATATATATATATTTCAAACTTATCTAATTATCTTTTGCATAAATACCAAGGCTTGCTTAGGCCAAAGCACCTAGCTAATCAATAAATAGATTTATTTATATTTTTTTATTTATTTTTTTCATAATATTTTTTTATAAGGCATAAGAGTCTCTGTTTTTAAACCCTAAGTGTGTAAGTGTATTTAGTGTGCATATTCCATCAAGGTAAATATCAAGACTAAATTACTTTCACAAATTTTCTTCCTAACCCTAAACATCAAACAAGTTATCTTATTTTGACCAAGTGTAAGAAATCCTAATTATGATTTTCCTATTCCTTAAAATTGACTTAATTTCTTATAGAAATATATCAAAATTTTGTTCTTACCTTTCAAAAAGTTTTTTTTAATATATATATATATATATATATATATATATATATATATATATATATATATATATATATATATATGAATTTTTTTTTATATTAGTCATGTTAGAGCCCTCACCCTCACACTTATCTTATGCATTGTCCCCAATGTATGAAAGAAATGTATACATGCATGAAATGAAATGTAAAAGAGGTGCATATATTATACAGGAATATGTACAACATCAAGTTTCTCCCACACTAGGTCTTTTTCGGTCTTATCCCTCTAGATCTCTTCCCGTCATTCCAATGGGTCCTCTTTATAGGACATAGTGGGGAGGACAATTGTTTTGTCATTTTAGCTTCCTTCCTCCCCAGTCTCACCTTCTTTAGGTGTTTCTTCCTCATATTGCTACAATCATTATTCAAAAATTTATCACCACCACACTTCTCAGTTGGAACTCTTTATTATGAATGTCTAGGAATTCTAACTCAGTTCCATAGATCTCCTTAAAGTTTAGGTCAACTGGAAATGTATAATTAACCAAATGATCCCTAGTTGGTTCATCCAAACACATGAGTTCTTCTTCGAAAAGGTTTTCAAAGAGTAAGTCCATCGGAGGTTCTTGAATTATATTCTCATGCGATACATTATTGGTCGGCTCATCGAAAGTGAAGATATTCAAATCAAATTTTCCTTTTTTAAAGGGTACTCTAACGTAGGATCTTCGACATATGCCTTCTCATCAAGATAATCGCATTCATTTTTAAATAATTCATTAAGAAACAACGACTCATCTTTTATATCTTCACTTTGTTCATCACAATTATTTTCAACAAAATTTACCTCAAATGTTTGATCTTTTATCTTACGAGGTTGTTTTTCAAGGTTGAAGACATTGACTTCTCTAGTCATGTCCCCAAAAGTTAACCTCATGGACCCATTCCTACAATTGATGATGGCATTGGTAGTAGCAAGGAATGGTCGCCCTAGGATAACAGGAGTTTGAGCCCTATGATTGGAGTTGGACACGGGTTGTGTCTCTAGACTATGAAATCAACAGGGTAAATAAACTCCCCGACCCGGATAAGAACATCATTAATCTCTCCTTTTGGGACTTTTACTGAACGGTCAGCCAGTTGGATAGTGACTCGAGTTGGACTAAGATCGCCCAACCCGAGTTGTGATAAACTGAGAATGGAAACAAGTTGATACTTACCCCCAAGTCAAGAAGTGCACGACTAATTTCGGCTTGTCCTATTGTGCCGGCAATGGTTGGACTACCTGGATCCTTGTACTTAATAGGGATCGGACCCGATAGTAGCTCACTAATGTTAGTGGCTAAGAAGACCTTTTTAGGAACATTAGTCTTTCTCTTCTTGGTGCACATGTCTTTAAGAAACTTAGCATAAGATGGGACTTGTTGGATGGCATCAAGAAGTGGCACATTTATCTTCACTTGATTAAAGATCTCAATTATCTTATCCATGTGTGGATTTTGCTTGTTGTTTTTCAGCCTATTAGGAAATGGTGCTATAGGCTGGTACACATGACTGGTTGACTTACCTTTTTCAGATTCATCAAATTTAGGAGGAGTGGGATTAGATGAGGTGGATGCTGAAGTGTGATTGTGCTGACTAGGATTAGGTGGCGTTGACACTTGGTTATCAACTTTCTTTTCCGACCTCAATGTATGAACAATATTACATTGATTCAGTGATTGATCCTCAACCAAATGAGCTTGTTATGAATTCCTAGGATTCATAATTGGTTGACTGGGCAAGGTACCCTTTTGCCTCTCATGTTGTGGGTTGGCTAACTGGCTCATTTGACCCTCTAGCCTCTGTATTGTTTGCATGAGGGAATCTTAGTTCTTCATGCACCTTTCCATATTTCTCTCAAAATCAGTCATTCTCCTTTCGAGTTGAGGATTCTGGAAGGAAGATGGTGGAGCTTGGTTGGGAAAATTTTGTTGATAATTTGAAAAATTGTTGGGAGAATTGTGAGGGTGATTGGAAAAGTTGGGTTGATGATTGGAAGAATTATTGGAATGATGGAAGTGGCTTACATGGTTTGACCGTGGGTGGTCATTATTTTGTTACGGTCATTATTTTGTTGGCTCCATGAGAAATTGGGTGATTTCTCCAGTCAGGATTGTACGTTGGAGCGTAAGGATCATTGTTCGGCCTTGAGAAGGCCGCATTCATCGGTTCAGGAAAGTGTGGTGAGCTTGAAATACAGGACACTCCTCAAACACATGATTCATGGCCTGACAGTAAGTATAACCCGGAGTTGAAAATTGGTTTGGGCTGACTTGATTGACTGGACTTGGTTCCTTAGTTTCTAGAGCTTCCAGTCTTCTCGCTAGGCTAGCTGACTTAGCTTCGTTAGCTATGGATGATTCAATTGAATGGAGACATCCTTTTGAAGAGATAGAGTTTAGATTTCTAGAGCTTTCACTATTAGGTTCCCATTGGATGGTCTTTTCAGCTAGATTCTTGTATAAATCCTACCCTTCGTGCTCATCCTTCTGCAGGAATCCCCCTTGGCACATGCTTTCTAAGAGGGTGTCGGTCGAGTAGTCTAAACCGTCATAAAGATTTTGGCATTGTCGCCATTTCTCTATTCCATGATGAGGACATTGGACAAGGAGGTCTTTGAAGCGTTCAAAGTACCTCCAAAACGGTTCACTAGGTTCTTACTTGAACTGCATGATATTTTTTCTAACGAGAGCGATCTTGTGGATTGGATAGAATTTCTTCAAGAAGACCTTGATGAAACCATCCCAAGATGTGATAGAGCCGACTGTTAAGCTGTAGAGCCATTTCTTGGCTAGGTCCTTAAGAGCAAATGGGACAAATCTCAACCTAATAGCATCATCTGCAAGATGTGGGATTTTCATCATTAAGCATACTTCCTCAAATTCTCTTATGAAGAAATAAGCATCTTCGGACTCTAAGCCTTGAAATTTAGGGAGTGTATTGATGAACTGTGGCTTAAGCTCAAAGTTGTGTTCACCAACTGATGAAGTTGGATGTAAGATGGAAGTGATGTTCTAATGGGATAAAACCTATCCTGCAAAGATGTCGGTCGATCCATAACCGAATCTGGTCTTGTTTCGAACTTGGGTGGTGATGTGTTTCTAGTTAACCTAGATGAATTAGAGTCTCTTGACCACACTTGCATACACAAACACAATCACAAACAAGTTCACCAATAGTCAAGAAAAGAAAACAACCAAGCCTAGTCTAAGGTAACCTTGACCTAGACAACTCCTAACTGGTTGATTGTCCACAGGAGGTATAATGTAGACTTTGACCACAAGCTAATCAGCCAGGTCAGGGCAAGATTGGTGGGAGGTTATCTGTCAAAGACGTTCCTTAATTAAGTAACCACCAACCTTCGGGCTTTCGGCCTTTAATCCCTTTCCTAGACACTGATTTGGCAGGAGTCAAATTCCATCACTTTTCCCCCTTAGGATAATCTCCTAATGAGTTCGAGATGTCCCTAAGGCCAACGTCTATCTGATTTTACTTAGGCTTAGGTTGTGCGTGCTTGGAGATGGTTTGCGGGCTAAGGAAGGGTAATGACTTCCCCACCTTATCTTGAATTTGGTTTGCCCTTAGAGTTAATTGTGCAAAGTGTGCAAGATACAGAAAAGTAACATTCAAAGCAAAATATCACCCAAGAATGTTTCCTAAACTATATGCTATGCATATGTACCTTGTCTCCAGCTCTCTTTAACAGTAATTGTAAAGTAAACGTAATTAGACAAATGCCTAGAATGCAAGTCTAAACGTTTTTTAAGCAATTAACAATCACTCAAATTACTGTTGGATTAAAACAGGGATGGTGGATAGCAGAAATAGCAAGAACATAACATACAAAAACTTAATTTTTTGCGAGCAATATATCCTGCAAAAAAGAGTTTTAGTAGTCCAATGAAATTTTAAACTCTTGCAAAGCAATTTCTTGAAATTCTGTTTCCTACTTTCGAGAGTAGGGGCACAGAATTTGCAAATCTTCTCTTGCAAAGCTTGAATGCTATATCTGAATCTTCAAGTCCTTTATAAAACACACAAAACTTGTTAGAAAACAAATAAACCGTTCCCTCCCCGGCAACGACGCCAAAAATTGATTGCTTAAATGAAAGAACAATCAAAGAGTTTAAGAATTTACCGTGTAGCTTGTGGCTAACGGGTCGTGTCCACGAGGAGGAATGCGATGGAAGCTTTTTGGTGAATCGTTTAAAAACAAAGAATTGTGTTCGTTTTTTTTATGGAAAAGAGAATGGAAAGAAAGAGATGATTAAAAGAGAAATTGCAACTTTAGAAAAGGCTTTGGAGAAGGTGATTTAAAAAGTTCGAAGATTATTTTGTTGATTATAATAAGGAAGAAAATCTGGGCTCACTGTCTCACTACTCAATTGTTCATTCTTCTATTAAAATCCTAAGTGCCTCAAATTGATCATAGGCAAAACTAAAAGTTGATTTTTAGAAAGTTTGAAGTAAAGAAAATAAGATAGTTGGAAGAGTTCACTCTTTTCTTTGAAAAATCGTTTAGAATCGAATATTAAATAATCAAGCGCGAAGAAGCAAGAATGAAGTAAAAACAGTTCAAGAAACGTTCATGAAAGAAGTGAGAGTTTAACAATTCAAACCCATCCTCATGTGCCTTCAAGAACACTTTAAAAAAGAAAGGCTTTAAGTAAGGCATGCAAATGATTCATTGGGTCTTTTTCTTTAAAACCAGAAGAGAAGAAGAACTAGAGAGAGTTACAATAGTGAGCCCAAAAAATCATTTTAGTTACTCATGAAAACAAAGAAGAAAGCAAATAAATAATGCAAGCCATACCGTAATACGAGTGGAAGAAAAAATAGCTCGATTCTTATATTGATGTCACTTCAATCTTCAAGTACAAGCACTCAATTTCTCTCTCTCACAAGTATTGATACTGGACTACAAATTAAAAAAATAAGAATACAACTTTTGTGCTAGCTAACAAAGAGCCTAAATGCTTAGAAAATAAACACAAATTCTAATCCTAGTCTTCGCTCCATTTCCTCTGTTGAAACTGGCATTTATAGGGAAAAACCAGAAGGGGAGGATCTCGGGAAGATTGGGGGAGCAAACGCTCCCCTAACTGACTTCAACAAGCCTCGAAAACGCGGCTAGGGCCGCGTTTCTGCGGCCCTAGTGTGGCCATGTGGCCACACCCAATTGGTGGAGAACACTGGCTTGTTGATTTGCTTGTATCTTCTTCTGGTTTTCTTGTTTCTACTCCAAAAGTTGACGAAACAGCCTTTGATTGTGTGGCTTTAACCGCTTGATTCAGGGAGGATTCTTCTCAACCTCTTGATATGCCAAGATTTGACCTGATTCCTTATTTTTGAATTTATTCTGAATTAAATCAGAATTTGGTGGGCTTTTGGGCTTTTTTCTCTTTTCTTTCTTTTAGCACTTGGGCCTACATTTAACAAAGAAAAAGAAGACTTATTAATAGGATTTATTAGCTAAAAAGTATGGTAAGGTGACAATGTATATGCAACATATGTGACTAATCACCTTTCTAGCTGCCAACGGGCAGATTTCATATAGGGCTATAAATACCCCCATTTTAGTTTATTTTTTAATAAGATTTCCAAGAGCAAAATTCTCATTCTTTCTAGTATTTATATTCAAGTTTTCAAAAGAGTTTTTAAGCCAAAAAGATTTATCTTTTATTTGTTTTTAAGGGTTGGAAAAAGCAAAGAAAAATAGAGATTTGGGATATTTGTTTTGTTTTTCATGTCTATCAAATTCTAGTTGTTTTCCCATGTATTTTTCTTTGTGATTTGGTTTTCAACACCTTGATTCTCACACTTGAGATATCATATCTATCCTATCTATTAGGATCTTTTTTAGTGAGAAAAGATTTAGTTTGTGGTCTTTGTGATCACCTTGTGTTGTAAACCTCATTTCCTTGTTGTTGGTATCCCTCTTGTGTAGAGGTGATTGTGGAGGTTGTGTTAGAATCCCTCAAGTGTGAGGTGATTGTTGTTGTTTGGCTTTGTGCCTATCCCTCGTTTTTGAGGCAGATATTGTGTTGGCTTAGTGCCTTGCCTCTAAATGTAGAGGTTGTATTGTTGGAGAGAGCAGTTGTGTACTTTCTAATTGTATTTGCCCAAATTCTTAGTGGAGGTTCCTTGTGTGGGAAGTCCTGAGTGGATGAGTTAGTGGAAATCCTTTTGTGTGAAGGCGGGGACGTAGAGCTGTGTTCTCGAACCTCAAAACATATCCATGTGTTTGCGTTTGATCCACTTTCTCTAACTCTCTCTCTTATATTGTGCCTTACATCATTTCATATTCCTCATATCATTTATATACTTGGTATTGATTGTGTGTATGTCATACTTGTGTTAAACTAAGAGAGCTTCATATAACACCTCAACTCTTATTCAGAAGAATCAAGAGGAGTTAGTCCAGAGCCCTTCACCGAGAATTCGGCTACACTCTTTGGTTACACTAAGTATGTTGCAATTAGTTTTTAAATTTCAAATTATTTGTCATAGATTAGCCTTACACCTATTCATCCCCCTCTAGGTGTACTTTCAATTGGTATCAGAGCCTACGCTCTTGATATTAGGTTTAACTACCTTGGAGTGAGATCTTGGTTGCTAATCTATAGTTACATTTGCACACATTGTTTACACTCATGGATTATCTTACACCTCCCATGTTTGATGTTTCTAACATCAATATGTGGAAGCTTAGAATGAGTATGTATCTAAAGACCCTAAGCTTGCATGTTTTCCTTACCACTACTAAGAAATCCTATCTTGGTAATAGCAAGCATATAGAGGCCAATGCACAAGCCCTAACGGCACTTAGAAGCACGCTTAACAAAGAATATTTGTGTTTAGTTTCTCATTGTGATTTCGCCTTTGCAGTGTGGAACACTTTGACCTCCTCCGAGCTCCAAACGCCAAACATTATGGAGAAGGAATCTAATGAGGATGGATCCGAACAACGTTGCTGCATGGTCCAAGGAAATGACTCCCTTGAGGTACATTTGGAATCTCAACTAGATGATTGTGCTAGTTCTTCCAGCGATGATTATGTTGATGCCGATGCTTTGAATAAAGAACTTTCTATTGTTTGTGAAAAATTGCTAGAAAAATATAAAGTTTTGAAAAAGAAAAATTTTAGACTTAATAAAGAAAATAAGGATTTGTGTTCAAAACTTGATTTGGCTTTGCAAAAGAAGATAAAGATTTCTAATGAAAGGGACTCATTGAAATCCCAAACTGAACTTGCTTTAAAAGAAAATGATATTTTAAAAAATAAAAATGATTGTGATATTGTTTGGAAGAAAAATGAAGTTCTATTTTCAAAACTTGTTTTTATTGTAAAAGAAAATGAATCTTTGAAAAACAAAATTTCTTCTATTTCAAAAGAGCTAGATTTGTTTTCAAAGAAAACTACTACTTTGCAAAATGATATTGATTCACATGTTTGTCATGCTAGTATAGCTTCACATTCTAGTATTCCTATTGCATGCACCACCTCTTTTATAATTGAAAACGATATTTGTCTGTTAAAGAAGAGTGTTGATTGTTTAGGCTTGTTTGGGCTCCACTTTGAGCCAATGTGCCATGAGCCGCACACGTTTGAAATCTATGTTTCGAAAGAAACATGTTCCTCCTATGCATGCACACAAACCATGGCATACACATGCTCCTTACGTTCATATACACAACACTATGTATGCTCATGTGTACACTTGTACACATTGTGGACGTAAGGGCCACCTTGCTAAGTTTTGTTATGATAGGGTACATGATGTAAATTTAGCAAATAAATTTATTTGCGTTAGGAAAGGAGATAACCCCCATGGACCCAAAAGAGTATGGGTACCAAAGACTACCCCTATTATATTTGATGTAGGTGTGGGCCCTCACTTGACGTGAGAGTGATGGTGCTTTGAGGTGGATGTGTTCCGAGCTTAATGATGACTAATTTGGATGTATCACTTTTAAGGGGAGTTTGGTGGGAGGACCACCTTGGTTTGGAGACATAGAGATGTACACTCATGATTTTAGTAACGATCTCTAACTCCCATTTATTTTTACATGCTTCCATTGTTGATTTTAGCATGTTTTGATATTTCATGATTATTATGAAAAATGCCATGATAATTAGATTTGTGATATACATGATTAGTATTTGAGATACACCCATGTTTTAAATGGATTATTATTTTTGTTTTCTCACATTTGTTTAGCTATTATGTATATCATAGCTCTAATAACATGTGTATTTATCTAATGATCATGTTGATTTATTTTTTTCGTTTTATACTTCATGTTTTGATTACATGTTTAGATGTTAGTTCTCATTAAAACTTGAGTATATACTTGTACAACTAGTGAGCCACAAATTGATTATAATATGTTTGTGCTTGATTGCTCATTTGTACTTATTAGATGTACTAGTATAACTTAGTTTGATGATTCATGCATTTTGACTTGTACTCTCTATTTTTATGCATGTTTTCATGTATATGTCTATTTTGTCTAAACTAATAGTTATACATATACATCCTTGAGTCATTTTGTGTTTCATGCAAATGCTTATTATAGACTCATTTGTATTTATGCATATGTATGTATACCTTTAGACTTAGACTAAACATGCATATGCCTTGGAGTTAGCATTATTTTAATGAAAATTATATTTTAATAATTTTCGTGTTTTGTTTTAAAGGAATTTCACATTGAGCTTATTTGCTTATTTTCATGACTATGTCTTTCACACAAAACTTATACACTCACATTATTTGATGTTTTCTCATAATTTTGTTTTCATGAGTATTATATGTGCTATATAGAGTTTGAGTGTCATTGGTTGAGTGATTTTCATGTTTCATGAAATATATTCTTGTTTATTCCTTATTTGAAGGATTTTATACTAGTTTTCAAGTTTTTCATATAACTAGTTGCGTATTCTTCATTTTAGTAGAGTTTTCAATTATGCTAAACCTATTTTCAAACTTATTTTTGAAACCCCTACCCATCCAAGGGCGGTTGGTTGGGCGACCATGCTTTGTATGCATTATTGAAAATCTATTTAAACATGTGCATGAAATGGGTGGTAGGGAGTATAAGTTATACACTTGATTCTCATTGTGTTTTGGTATCACAATTGATATTTATTTTGTATACTCATATTTATTTCTATATATGTATGCTTCAACTTCAAATAGTATCAATTTCGATTGGTATTTAATTTTTCATGCATATATATGTGTTTTTTTTATTGCGCTTACTATATCTCTATATCTTTAAGCACAAATTTGGTTATATTAAGCTTGATTTAATTCTTAATGACAATTATTTTTAAATTGGTATCATATACAAGCTTATGCATCGTTTTCATCAGTATTTCATAAAGGGGGAGAAAATTCATGTTTTACCTTTCAATCGGTTTTGTTTACCTTTGGTATCTTACTCCCACTCTTTATATTAAAAAATGATATCTTAGTTTTCATTTGGTTTCCTTTGTTCCTAATGAAAATTATTTTCAATTAGTATAGTTTCATTTTCAATATTGGTATCAAGAATCTTAAATTGATAGTATTCTCTATTTAGTATCTCTATTGCAAAATGAGTTTAGTGTTAACTAAAAGATTGGTTTATGTTTTTCAATTAGTATCAAAAGTGTAAAATATTTTCAATTGGCACTAATTTTTACAATTGGTATCAAGATTACCTATATGTTTATATCTTTAAATTTATATCAAAATTTTTGTTGGTTTCTTCAAAATGTTTTGTTTATTTTCAATTGGTATCATAAATTGGTATCATGATGTTTTGATTGTATACCTTCGTACTAAATTGATATATCTTTCAATTGGTATCATTTTGATTTGTATTGCTTATATGCAAGGGAAGCTTAACATCTTCTCTCTCTCTCTATATTCATGTTGAGTGTATGTCATATTAAAATCATTTACCTTTCTTTGGTATGTAGTTCACATGTATAGTAGGAGCTTCACATCTCTTTTTATACATTACATATTTTGCTTTGTGTGGTTAGGATTTAGTCATCTCTTTTCATATAAATGCATGCATGTAGGGGGAGTTAACTTCACGTCTCTCCTCTTCATGAATGTATATAACATATATACCTTTAATGTTTTGATTTATGCAAAAAGGGAGAAAAATATTGTTTATGCCCTTTATTGTTTGTACCCTTTGTTGATGAGTTGACAAAAAGGGGAGAGATATTTTTGAGTTTTATATATGCATGTTTGTTTATGTATGTTTGTTTATATGCATGTTTGTTTAAATTTGTTTTATATGCATGTTTGTTTAAATTTGTTATCCTTTACCATTGTTATCAAAAGCATCTTTTGTTGGTATTGGTATCAAGAGCATCTTTTATTGTTTTGTTGGTATCAAAAGTTTTATTGGTATCAAGAGTAACATTTTTTAAAAATATGTTTATTTTAAAATAGAGCCTTTATTGGTATTAAGAGCAACATTTTTTTTAAGAACATGTTTATTTTAAAATTGATATCAAAAGCATGTTTTGGTATAAAAGATCATGTTTGTTTCATTTCCTTATTTTATGCATGTTTATGCATATCTATGTTGAGCATTCATGTCATGTCTTTATTGGTTATTGCTATGCATGAGTTAAGGGGGAGCTTCTATGAAGCTTAACTTTAATCCATACATATATAACTCCATGAGTTTTGTCATCATCAAAAGGGGGAAGATTGTTGGCCCAGAGGCCCTTCACTCTAGTTTTGATGATGATTAACTCATGTAGTTATAGTTTACTAATAATCTTGTGATATTTAGTTTCAGATATTTGATCAAGATATTAGTAGGTGATTAGCTTCAACAAAGGTGTTTTGGAGCTTTCACATGGTGATTCAAGAGCTCGAGCGTCAAGTTCACATTTAGCACTCGGTTGGAGTCAAGCTCGGTGAATCGCGTTTGGATCGAGCCGGCTTGGAGACAAGAAGACATTGGTTTGTTTTAGTATAGTTTGTTTAGATCTCATTGTAAAGATTAGATAGTGTGATATGCTCAAGTTCACAACACACACATATTTTAAGTTTAAAATTTCATGTTTTGATTTTCGGTTTAACCAATCTTGGTTTTCATGAATAGATAGAATTAAAACAAGTTTATATGGTTTAATGTATATTAGATTTGATCTATATACATCTATGCTTTATCTATTTAGAAAAACTTTTTGGTAACCTATTCATGAGTTTGGAGTTTTGTATTTAAACAAAACTTATTTTTGGATTTAATGTCAAAAACATAGATATACTATATTTCATGTATATTGGATACTATCCATATACAACATGCTTCAAAGTTGTTTCAATATCATGTTTTTGTATTTACATGAGTTTTGGAGAAAACGGTTTTCCATTTAAAAATTCAAGTTTCGGAAAATACGGATTTTGGTTTAAGGCAAATTTTCAATCTCACAAAAATGGTTCAAATAGTTTGTAATATGTGTTGAATTTTTGTCACACATATTTTTATTTCAAAGATCTAATATGAAATGATTTTTGTGGTATTTATGTGATTTTATGAGATTTATTTGAAGTTAAAAAGTCGAGTTTTCAGATCCCAAATTAGCTGGACTGGCTGTCTGCCGGTCGACCGAACCGATCGACCGTAGCAGAAGTCGGTCGACCGATGCGGTTAATCGACGTGCACAAGTGTGCACGTCAGCTTGAGCTGGTGGGCCGGTCGACCGGGCCGGTCAACCGTCCGAGAGCTCTGCTCTCTGGAAATGGCCCCGGTCGACCGGGTCGGTCGATCGGCAGAGAGCTCTGCTCTCTGTATCCAGTCTCGGTCGACCGGTGGGCTCAGCGGTCAAAAATATGACCGTTGGTCGGTCGACCGGAAGGGCATTTCTGCCTTTTCTAGCTGCCAACGGGCAGATTTCATATGGGGCTATAAATACCCCCATTTTAGTTCGTTTTTTAATAAGATTTTCAAGAGCAAAATTCTCATTTTTTCTAGTGTTTATATTCAAGTTTTTAAAAGAGTTTTTAAGCCAAAAATATTTATCTTTTATTTTTTTTAAGGGTTGGAAAAAGCAAAGAAAAATAGAGATTTCGGATATTTGTTTTGTTCTTCATTTCTATCAAATTCTAGTTGTTTTCCAAAGTATTTTTTTGTGTGATTTGGTTTTCAACGCCTTGATTTCTTACACTTGAGCTATCATATCTATCCTATCTATTAGGATCTTTTTTAGTGAGAAAAGATTTGGTTTGTGGTCTTTGTGATCACCTTGTGTTGTAAACCTCATTTCCTTGTTGTTGGTATCCCTCTTTTGTAGAGGTGATTGTGGAGGTTGTGTTGGAATCCCTCAAGTGTGAGGTGATTGTGGTTGTTTGGCTTTGTGCCTATCCCTCATTTATGAGGTTGATATTATGTTGGCTTAGTGTCTTGCCTCTAAGTGTAGAGGTTGTATTATTGGAGAGAGGAGTTGTGTACTCCCTAATTGTATTTGCCCAAATCCTCAGTGGAGGTTCCCTGTATGGGAAGTCCTGTGTGGATGAGTTAGTGGAAATCCTTCTGTGTAAAGGCGGGGATGTAACCTTAAAACATATCCGTGTGTTTGCGTTTGATCCACTTTCTCTAACTCTCTCTCTTTATGTTGTGCCTTGCATCATTTCATATTGCTCATATCATTTATATGCTTTGTGTTAAACCAAGAGAGCTTTATATAGCATCTCAACTCTTATTCAGAAGAATCAAGAGGAGTTAGTACAGAGCCCTTCACCAGAAATTTGGCTACACTCTTTGCTTAAACTAAGTGTGTTGCAATTAGTTTTTAAATTCCGCATTATTTGTCATAGATTAGCCTTACACCTATTCACCCCCTCTAGGTGTACTTTCATGATTTTGCTAAAGTCCTTAATAAACCGTCGGTAGAACCCAGCATGCCCTAGAAAGCATCTGATATCCTTGATTCTTTTGGGTGGTGAAGCTTACCAATCACTTCTTCTTTTGCCTTGTCCACTTCAATTCCTCTCCTAGAAATCTCGTGGCCTAAGACAATCCCCTTTCTCACTATGAAATGACATTTATCCCAGTTCAGAGTTAGATTATTTTTCTTGCATCTTTGCAGAACTAACTCTAGATAATGAAGACATTGATCAAATAAATCTCCATAGATGGAGAAGTCATCCATAAAAATCTTAAGAAAACGTTCCACCATGTTGGAGAACAAACTGAGCATGCACCGTTGGAATATCGCGGGAGCATTGCATAATCCAAAGAGCATGCATTGGTAGGCGAAGGTTCCGAATAGGTAGGTGAATATAGTTTTCTCTTGGTCTTCAGCAGCAATGGGGATCTGATTGTATTCCAAGTACCCATCCAAGAAACAATAGTACTCATGTCCAGCCAGGCGTTCAAGCATTTGGTCGATGAAGGGTAGCGGAAAGTGGTCTTTACGAGTGGCCGCATTCAACTTTCTATAGTCAATACAAACACGAGCCTTAGTAGGC
This sequence comes from Agave tequilana, assembly GCA_038442645.1. NCBI lineage: Eukaryota > Viridiplantae > Streptophyta > Magnoliopsida > Asparagales > Asparagaceae > Agave > Agave tequilana. The sequence goes on from JAVJIF010002647.1 coordinate 155,114, forward strand.
AGTCTTTTTTATACCAACTCTTTCTGCTCATTCTCAACTACTGTAAAATCAGTTTTCTTCGGGACCGCATGAACCGGCTAACCCATTGACTATCAGAACTAGGATAAATGATCCCATTGTCTAATAGTTTCAAAATTTTCGTTTTTACAGCCTCTTGCATGAGTGGGTTAAGCCTGCGCTGTGGGTCCCTCCTGGGAGTCACTTCATCAGTTAAATGAATTCTATGTTGAACTATTGCTGGACTTATCCCCTTGATATCTTTCGTGGTCCATCCAATGGCTTCCCTATGTCTCTTCAGAATAGACATCAAGCTGTCATCTCATTGCTCAGTCAGATGGGATGCTATGATGACTGGCAAGGTTTCTCTTCCGCCCAAGTAGGCATACTTGAGGTGTTCAATTAAGGTTTTTAACTCTAGGGAAGGTGTGGATTCATTGGAGGTGATATCTAGAATTTCGGTCCTGGAACAGGGTACACTTGGGCTTGATGCCCAGTCCACTGCCGAATCTACAATCTGGTCTAGGTTGAAATCCTCCGAGTCCAGATCAAACTCGCTCTCTGTTTCCATCTCTATGCTCTCTTCATGCTCACTGATCAAATTTTCAATGGAATTGACCTCAAAGGTCTAATCATTTATATCCCTGGGTTGTCTTCCAAGATTGAAAACATTGACTCCCTTCGTCATGTCTCCAAAAGTCAATCAATGGACCCGTTCCTATAGTTGATTATGGCATTGGCTTTAACAAGGAATGGGCGCCCTAAGATCACTGGAGTTTGAGACCACAGATTTGACATAGGTTGGGTATCAAGTACAATGAAGTCAACGGGATAGATGAAATCCCTGACCCGGATAAGGACATCTGTGATTTTCCCCTTTGAGATTTTCATAGATCGGTCAGCTAACTGAATGGTGACTCAAGTTGGACTCAGCTCGCCCAACCCAAATTGCTGGTATACTGAGAGAGGTAGCAAGTTGATACTTGCTCCCAGGTCAAGGAGTGCTCTGCTAATTTCTGTTTGTCCTATGGTGCAAGAAATTGTAGGACATCTGGGATCTTTGTATTTCACCGAAATAGGACCGCACAGAATTTCGCTTATGTTTGTTGCCAAGAATACTTTCTTGGGCACATTCGTCTTTCTCTTCTTCTTACACAAATCCTTAAGAAACTTAACATAGGCTGGGACTTGTTGGTTAGTGTCAAGAAGAGGCACATTCAGTTTGACCTGATTAAACATCTCAAGTATCTTTTTCATATGCATGTTCTTATTGTTATTCTTAAGCCTATTGAGAAAGGGTGCTACAGGCTTCTGAACTTGTTCAGCAGCTGTGTCTTTGTCAGATGTTTGTGGAGTAGATTGGGGGAGCTAGCAGATCTGGAAGCAGGAGCAGGATCAATGTGGGAAGGATTTTTCTGTTGATAGACCTGGTTGTCTGATTAGTCTCTAATTTTGCATAATTTGTATCACATCTTCACATTGATTTCATATTAAATTTGCTAATAAAGCTTTGCTTCCTTGATTCTAGGTCCATGGTGTGCAATGAAGAAGAAGACCCTAAATCACCATTTAATTGGTGATTAAAAGCCTATTAAAGATAGCCATTGACCTAGAGAGCTGATTCTGTAAAAATCAGGGGCTGCAAAGACGAAACCAGGCATAGGGCCTGACAGGGGACAGACAGGACCGCGCGCGCGGCCCCAGGATGGCCGCGGCCCGGCCGCATTTTGGGCCAGGGCCTGTCCCCTGGCCCCCCTCTTCCTGGTGGCTATAAATACCCCCTTGGGGTTTCAGAGAGGAGATATGCAGAGTTTTAGGAGTAGTTTTCATTCCATGTTGTAGTTTAGGGTAGTTTAGCTTAGGTTATTTCCTCTTCCTCCATTGTATTTTCCATTTTATAGATCTTGTAATAGGGAGAGAGAGTGATACATGCTTGGAATGCAAGAGAAGGCGACAATCTATGAAAGGTGCTCTCTTTACTGATTGGAGTTCATTTTTGCATCATTTTCCACTTCCATATCATACTTTAAGTAAAGAAAAATAAGATTTTTATTGCTTTTCTCTCTCCTTTTTCAGGTTCACCATTAATGGAGTGAAGGCCCATAATCAAGGAAGTTTCAAGGAATTAAGGGATTAATTAAAGAGCCCAAAAGGAGAAGCCCAAAAGAGATGCCTAGGTCTGGAGTCGTCCACGAATATTCCCAACTTTCTAGAAGGTCCAGCGAGGCATACGGACCGTAACAGAATGGCAACAGCAATCGTTGGCACAACGACCAAGATTCTGCCGCGGATCCGCGGCAATCATCTGGCCGTTGAGCCAACGTTTAATCCCACGGCTGAGATTTGAGGGCCTCATCCCCTGGAGCCTATAAATAGACCCCTGGGCCCTCTGCGAAAAAGGAAGGAGAGAATAGGAGAGAAGAGCTTTGTATTTTTGAGAGAATTGTAGGGATTTTCTCTAGCTTTCTTTAGTGCTCTTGTAATCTTCTTTCTCCTTCTAGAATTCAGCTAAGAGAGAGAGAGAGAGTGAGAGATCTTGTAAGTGGAGAGGTGACAACTCAAATGCAAGAATTGATCCTTCTTTCTTCTCATCTTTACTCGTTTTAGTGCTTTACTTTCTTCAAGCTTTTATTACTATTGCATCTTCTTCTACAATGAATTGTTGTGTGCTTTTTACTTCAATGTCTAGCTAACTCTCTAACATGACTAGCTAACTCTAACTTTACTAACTACTAACTCTTAGGTGATTGCTAATTCATGTGATTCATTAGATGCTTTATTGTAGTCTTGTAATTTCAAGTCTCTATTATCCCCAATGAAGATGAGTTACTTTAATTCTTGGCAAATGCTTATTTTTATTCCATATGATTCATGTGAGCCTCTTTTAGAGCCTTGTCTTTAGAACAAGTGCCTTGATGGAACATGGAGATGGAGCACCTAACTATGCTATTGATTAGTAGTACAATTTTCTTACTTCAATGCTAGCTCGAGTATGGCTTTGATGTACTAATGAATCTTGTATCTTCTTCCTTAGAATTACCTTGAGTGACTATCCTTGATTCCATCACTGAAAATCTATCTCGGAGCCGATGAATCAATGAGGCTACAAGTCAAGCCGAGAAGATCACTCATCTTCCACATGGGAAAATATTTTGATCAAAAAAGCAAGACAAACCTTTGCCGATGAATCAACATGAGGCATGCTTCACCCTATGAGATTAGTAAGTTAGTAAATTAGAAGAGTTAGCTAGTCATGATTTTTTTCTCTCTAAAGTCTTTCAAAGTTTCCCTTCTCAAAGTTTTCTTTTCAAGCTACATTCAAGTTCATTTCATTTTCCTTTCCATCCTTTTCCTTTTTATGCAACAAAATCCACAAAGAATTTTTCCTCTACTTTCTATGTCATTTTGTTTTTCTTGAACATAGAAGAACTTTCGTTTTCTTTCTTCAAACAAACTCAATTTCGAAACCGTGAATGCTTCTATCGCACACTCTCCTTGAGGATCGACCCGTAATAGCTTATGCTACGACGATGATTCGGGAGGACTAAATAAAATCTGTGAATACATTTTGGAGTTTTTGAGGATCACATACGAGCATCGAAGGTTGACGCTAAACCCTCTCTCTCTCTGAATATTAGTACACTCCTACCTTCCGATCAAAATTTTGGCGCCGTTGCCGGGGAGAGTAACGGTTTTTATTTGAGTTAAGAACTAAACGAATTTTTCTTCTCTGTTACAGGTTACAGGTTAGGGAAACAGGAAACAAAGCACTGCAGTAATATATAAGTGGTCTTGGGCCTCTGCTCAAGAAAGCAGAGACCAAGTGCCCTCTGATTTGCCGCGTTTTCTCGGCCAACGCCGCGGATCTGCGGCAAAGAGGAGTTGACTACTAACTGGTTTTGTGCAGGGTTGCTTACTTTACAAAAACATAGTTGCTGCAAATCTTATTTCTTGTATGCTCTCACCAGGATCCTGCTAATAAATCAACAGTAAAACATTTGTTAAAAAGTTTAAAAAATTGATTAGACGTTTGCATTTTTAGGCACGTGTCTTTTTAATTCATTTACTTTACTGTTGAAGAGTGCTGGAGCAAGGTACGTTCGCATTGCATTTAGAATAAGACTCACTTCTTGGTTGATTTACATCGCTTTGAGTGAATCTTGTTTGCATATATTATACACTTGCACAAAATTGATCTTAAGGGCATCACCCAATAAACAAGATAAGGTGGGGATTTTATCACCCTTTCCTTGGCTCAAAAATCATCATCCAAGCACTCACAATCCCAAGCTTTTTAATAAAATTTGATAGACGTTGGCCCTAGGGACATCCGGACTCAGTAGGAGATCAGCTGAAGTTGGAAATTATTTTTGATTCATACTCCAGTTAAATCAGTGTCTAAGGTTGGGGATTAAGAGGTTAAGCCTCGAAGATACCATGGTTTGGCGTAATTAAGGCCCGTTGCTTACGCACGGATACCTCCCACCGTATTTTGCCCCTACCTAGCTGATTAATTGTGGTCTGACTCGAGCAATAACCTTCTTTGGTTCATCGAACAGTTAGGAGTCGTCTAGGTCCAGGTATCCTAGATAGCTTGTGATTGCTTTTTCTTTTCTTGTTTGTTATTTTTCTTTTTCGCTTGTGTGATCGGTGAATGTTGTCTGTGATTGTGTATGCAAGAGTGGTACCGAGATCCAAATTCTGCAAGACTTGTTAAGATTTCAACACTTGCACAAACACCACCTCCTGACACAATCCCAATTATGGCAAACAACACTTCGCTTCAAGACAAGTTCTACCCCATTCGCACTTCACTTCCATCATGCATTCTTTTACCTGTGACCAATGGAAATAACTTTGAGCTGAAGCCACAATTCATAAATACACTCCCGCAATTTCATGGCCTAGAGTCCGAGGATGCATATTTCTTCATTCGTGAGTTTGAAGAAGTATGTGTGATGATGAAAATTTCCCAATTAACTGAGGATGTTGTTAGACTAAGGTTCATACCCTTCGCGCTTAAGTATATAGCTATGAAATGGCTATATAATCTTCCTGCCAGTTCGGTCTCTTATTGGATGATTTTGTAAAAGTCTTTCAAGAAGTTCTATCTCATTCACAAGACAGCCCTCATGAGAAAAAATATTATGCAGTTCAAGCAGGAATCTAATGAACCATTCTGGAAATATTTCGAACGATACAAAGACTTACTAGCCCTATGTCCTTATCACGGCATAGAGAAGTGGCGGCAGTGCCAAATTCTCTATGACGACTTGACTATCAAACAAAGACACTCCTTGAAACCATGTGCCAAGGGGAATTTTAAAGAAAGATGAAATCAGGGTTGGGACCTCTTTGAAGCCTTAGCTGAAAAAACAATTCAGTGGGAGTCATGCCCAGAAAAACCCACTCCCACCACTTCCAGAACCGGTATGCATTCGATAGAATCCTCCATAGCGACCGAGGCTAAACTAACACAATTGATGAAGAGGATAGAACTGCTTGAAGTTAGGGAACCTACTACTGTGAACCAGGTCAACCCACCACCTGTGGTCAACCCGGGTTGTACCTATTACCATGATCTTAACCATCTGTTCGAAGAGTGTCCTGTTTACCAGTCTCAAATGTATCAGAAAAATACGAATGCTGCATACACCAGACCCAACTACAATCCATACTCCAAAACATACAATCCGGGATGGCGAAACCATCCAAATTTTTCTTGGAGTCAGTCTGGTCCTGAGCAACCAAGGCAACCATTTTCACATCAATATCCTGCTCAGTCTCATCAACCCAGTTTCCACCAGAATCCACCAAATTTTCACTCATACCAGAGTCCACCACAATTTCAGTCATATCAGAATCCACCACATTTCCAAACAAACTTCCAACCCACATATCAGCAACATCAACCACAAAATCATCCAGACAAAAGAATGTCAGATTTGGAAAAAATGATCGAAACCCTATCCAAAACCCAGGCTTCAATGATGACCAACCACCATCAGGATATGAACAAGTTACAGGTCCAGATAGGTCAATTGGTTAATTCTTTGAATGAAAGACAAAAAGGAATGCTACCAAGTCAGCCATTGCCCAATCCAAAAAATCACTTCCCTCTGCATGAAGTTGAAGACATGCACCCTAGTCAATGCAACACTGTTCATATTCTGAGATCTGAAAAGTGGGTAGATAATAAGGTTTCCAATCAACCCACCAAATCAGTATCAAAATCAATACCTCCTGTTCCAGTGCAACCAACTTAAGACAAACCATCTTAAGGTTCACAACCATCAACTTCTAAATCTAAAGAAAAAGAAAAGATAGATGAGCAACCATACAAGCCTATTGTACCATTTCCAAATAGGCTAGCAAACCAAAAGCTGAATGCTCATATGGAGAAGATCAGAGAAATGTTTAATCAGGTCCAAATCAATGTACCTCTTCTTGATGCCATACAACAAGTTCCATCATATGCCAAATTTTTAAAAGAAATGTGCACCAAGAAGAGGAAAGCGAATGTCCCTAAGAAATTCTTCCTAGCTTCAAACATAAGCGAGTTACTCACTGGGCCAATTCCTCTAAAATATAAGGACCCAGGGAGTCCAACCATCTCTTGTATCATAGGACAAACCACTATCAATAGGGCATTACTTGATTTGGGAGCCAGCATCAATCTTCTTCCCTTTTCTGTGTATCAGCAACTTGGGTTAGGCGACCTCCGTCCGACCAAAGTTACTATACAACTGGCTGATCGCTCTGTAAAGATTCCCAAGGGGGAGATTATAGATGTTTTAATACGGGTCGGAGAATTCATTTACCCCGTAGACTTCATTGTTCTAGAGACGCAACCCGTACATAATCACAGAGCACAGACACCTGTCATTCTTGGATGCCCTTTCCTAGCCACCGCAAATGCGATCATCAACTGTAGGAATGGCTCAATGCGTCTAACTTTTGGAGATATAACAAAAGAGGTGAATGTTTTCCACGTGGGAAAACAACCTCTAGATTTGGATAATGAGTCATTTGAAGTGAACTTAATTGAGGGTTTAACAAGTGAACATGACGTGAAGGTTGAATATGAGTCCGATGAAGAATTTGAGTTGGAGTCTGATGACTTCAACCTTGATCAGATTGTTGAGTCCACTGTGGAATGGGCCACTAATACCACCCCTATTCTTCCCTTGCACCAAGAACAACCATTGATAGATCCTATCCCTTCTTCTGAGCTTAAGATTCTTCCCAACCATCTTAAGTACCAGTACTTGGATGAGAAAGAAGCTTTTCCCGTGATCATTGCATCCCATCTCACGAAGCAACAAGAAGAGGATCTTCTTACAGTGTTAAGAGAAAATCGAGAAGCCATTGGTTGGACCATGGCTGACATAAAGGGGATTAGTTCTTCCATAGTACAACACCGGATTCATTTGATAGAGGATGCTAAACTAAAACATGACCCACAGCGTAGACTGAACCCATCATGCAGGAGGTTGTAAGAGCAGAGATTTTGAAGCTGTTAGACAATGGGATTATCTATCCCATATCCGATAGCCAATGGGTAAGTCCAGTCCACGCTGTGCCAAAGAAAGCAGGATTTACTGTGGTAGAAAACGAGAAGAAAGAGTTGGTACAAACACGACTTCAACGAAGATTCGAGTTTGTATCGATTACCGAAAGTTGAACACTACCACACGTAAAGACCACTTTCCCCTTCCGTTCATTGACCAAATGTTCGAGAGACTAGCGGGACATGAGTACTACTGTTTCCTGGATGGATATTCAGGATATAATCAAATCCCTATCGCTCCCGAAGATCAAGACAAAATCACCTTCACCTGTCCCTTTGGAACATTTGCATACCGAAGAATGCCCTTCGGCCTATGTAATGCTCCCGCAACGTTTCAACGTTGCATGCTGAGCCTTTTTTCAGACATGGTGGAGAAATTCTTAGAGATTTTCATGGATCATTTTTCAATTTATGGCGATTCCTTTGAACAATGCTTGTACCATCTTAAGTTGGTTCTACAACGCTGCATGGAGAAAAACTTGACACTCAACTGGGAGAAGTGTCACTTTATGGTAAAGCAAGGAATCGTTCTGGGCATGAAGTTTCAAATAAAGAAATTGAGGTGGATAAGTCTAAAGTGGAAGTAATAACAAAGCTCCCTGAGCCAACATGCTTAAAAGATATTAGATCATTTTTAGGGCACACCGATTTCTACAGACGATTCATTCAAGGGTTTAGCAAAATTCCTAGACCTTTGACAAATCTCTTAAGAAAAGATGTACCTTTTAAATTCGATGAAGAATGTTTACAAGCCTGGGAGGAGCTTAAGTGTAGACTTGTCTCAGCGCCGATAATTTCTGCGCCAGATTGGACTAAGCCATTTGAGATTATGTGTGATGCCTCGGATTATGCTATTGGCGCTGTTCTAGGGCAGCGTATTGATACTAGGCAACACGTAATCTACTATGCTAGTAGGACGCTGAATGAAGCCCAACTCAATTACACAACTACTGAAAAGGAATTCTTGGCTGTTGTATCTGCATTGAAAAAATTTCGTCAATACCTACTAGGGTCCAGGACAACTATTTTCACCGATCACTCCGCCCTCAAATACTTAATGCAAAAGAAGGATGCAAAGGCAAGACTTATTCGATGAATACTTCTTTTGCTAGAGTTTGATTTGGAAATCAAGGATAAAAAGGGCGCTGAGAATGTGGTAGCAGATCATTTGTCAAGAATCTCCAATGCACCAAAGGAGACTATACCAATAAATGACAATTTCCCTGACAAACACATTTTTACAATGTATAGAGAGCCCTGGTATGCTGATATAGCGAATTACCTTGCAACCGGGCGAACACCTTCCGATTGGTCAGGTCAGGACAAACACCGTTTCATGTGTCAAATGCGGTTCTTCTTTTGGGATGAACCGTATTTATTCAAATATTGTCCTGACCAGATAATACGAAGGTGTCTTCCTGAGGATGAACATCAGAGTGTCTTGACATCTGTCACAAGCTAGCTTGCGGTGGACATTTTGGTCTACGAAAAACTGCTGAGAAAGTACTTCAGAGTGAATTTTACTAGCCCACTCTCTTTAAGGATGCATATACTTTCTGCAAGCTATGTGACAGATGTCAAATGACGGGTCGAATCACGCGGAAAGACATGATGCCCCTTACACCCATCTTGGAGGTCGAAATTTTTGATCTATGGGGCATTGATTTTATTGGACCCTTTCCTCTGTCCTATGGTAACCAATACATTTTGGTAGCTGTAGATTATGTTTCCAAATGGGCTGGAGCAGTTCCAACAAGGACAAATGACAACCAAGTTGTCATCAAGTTCTTATGGGAAAATATCATCTCACGCTTCGGAGCCCCCCGTGCGATAATTAGTGATAATGGGAGCCATTTCTGCAATCGGGCTTTTGAAGCCCTAATGCACAAATACTCTATTTCTCACAAATTATCCACGGCATATCATTCTCAGACTAACGGGCAAGTGAAAGTCACTAATAGACAAATCAAACTCATATTGGAGAAAACCGTTGGACAGAATCGTAAAGATTGGTCCATCAAACTCACTGATGCTTTATGGGCATACAGGACCGCTTACAAGACTGTCCTCGGTATGTCTCCATATCGAGTTATATTTGGAAAACCCTGCCACTTGCCTGTAGAGTTGAACACCGAGCTATTTGGGCATTAAAGCAGCTGAACTTGGATTTGGATAAAGCTGGTGCCTTGAGAAAATTGCAAATATCCGAGCTAGAAGAGCTGAGAAACGAGGCATATGACAACGCTCGGATAGCAAAACACAGAACTAAACTCTTTCACGATAAATCCATTCATCGGAAAATTTTTGTCTCAGGACAAAAGGTTCTGTTATATAACTCAAGACTCCACCTTTCCCTGGTAAATTGAAAACCAGATGGTCAGGGCCATACATTGTTAAAAAGGTTTTCTCTCATGGTGCCATTGAAATTTTTGATCCAAAAAATAGCAATACTTTCACTGTCAACGGTCAACGCTTGAAGCCATTTTTTACCAATGAGTTTGAGTCACAAGATGTTCATGAACTGGGTCTTTGTGACCCAGTCTACATGTGACCATTTCATTTGTACATTTTTCCTGTTTTCCCTGCATATCATTTTGGGACCCCCTTTTGTAAATAATACAAATAAAAATAAAAAAAAATTTATAAAAGAAAAAAATATAAAATAAAATGTAATAACTACAAATAAGTGGACTTTGGTGCTAAATGGCACCAAGAATTCCCTCTCTTCATGAATTCCTTTTAAATCACCCTAGGGTTGTAAATACCTAATTCAACCTAGGGTGATTTTGGGAATTCAACTCTCTCAGCCACCTATAAATATCATCTAACCCCGAGTCTCTCCCCTCACCCTAGATCTAAACTCAGATCTGAAACACCCATATAAAGCGCCACCCCTCAAATTTTTCTCCCACAGACTCCTCTTCCCTGCCGCGTTTCCTCGGCAAAAGCCGCAATTCCGCGGCCGTCTGTGAACCCCTGGTGCGCCGCCAAGTTCTGTTGCAGTCGCTGTTCCCTGCACTTTCTCGATCCAGTGCCCGATCGTCTAATTTCTCTGCCGAGTGCCCTCTGCAATTAGGATTTTGTTTCCCCCCACGTATTCTGGGGGTGGTTTGCATTCTACTTCTCTAAACTCTTGCGTTGCTTTATATCCATTAGCATGGCACCATCACTTTTTGCAGAGAAAGATTATTCCAGAATTTTTAGTGATCATAATGGGTATGGGCATATTTTTCTAGATAGAATCCGTGATTGGGATTGGTATACTCTTGTGTATGATAATTCCGACCGTGAAGCATATTATTGTCCTGAATTAGTTAAATCATTTTACACTTCCATCGATCATGCTTCAGTGAATTTAGCACATACCAATTCGTGGTTCATATGCCCATGGGTGACATTTTCATCACACTTTCTCTACTCGAGGAACTCACTCACGTCCCCTGTTACCCACAACACAGCGACCCCCTTCCTCTCATTGACTACATGTCCACCATTTGGCAACAGGATCCCCCTGCAGATTCACGTGCCATCATGTCCACCATTTGGCGGGGCATGAAGAAAATATTCCGGGGCCAAAGTCGACTGCACAAGTAAGTTAAGGAGCAGATGTCTCGATTAGACCATATTGAGGAAGGTCTTAGGCGTTCACAGTCGGCTAGACCCAACACCATCGCTGGTCCAAAATGACGATGAGGGTGACACTGTTTCTTTACCTATTTCATGCATACTTTATCTTGCATACATTGGGGACAATGCATGAGATAGGTATGGGAGGGTAGATACTAACTTAGGATTTTTCATTTTCTTTTTAGGATTTTTCATTTTCTTTAGATTTTTCATTTTCTTGTTAGAAAATACTTAAAAAAAAAAGAGAAAATTTTGATCCATTTTTAAAGAATCAAACTTGATCTAAGGAATTAAGGATATTCTAAACAAAGATTTCTTAATATAAGTTGAAAAGAGGAGTTTTGTTAGATTTTTAGGTTAAGAAAAAAGGATAAGAAAGATAGCTAGATTTTAATTCTCTCTTTAGTATTATATACATTAAACATATTGAGGGATTAATCAAAGACTTAGTGATTCTATTTACACATATATACAATTAAAAAAATAAAAAATAAAAAAAATAATAATAAAGAAAAATATAAATAAATAAATAAATAAAATAACTACTTAACCACTAATTAAGCTAGTTAGTTGTGCCTTAAGAAGTGAAAATCACCTAGAGGGGGGGGGGGTGAATAGGTGATAATGCTAATCAATGTCCAAATAAAAATTATGATGCAACAATCTCCCAAAACAAGACTAGAAGCCGGATTCCCCGTGAAGGGCTCTGAACTCCTTCCTCGTGATTCCTCTGGATATGAGTTGGAGGTGCACAATGCAATCTTGATGTATGGGACTTTGATTGACAAGATGAATGAAAACAAGTGAATATTGCAATGAAAATAGCAAGAAAGTAATAAGAGCAATGAAAATAAAGCAAGAAGCAAGAGCAAGTAAACCAAACGCAAACACCGAGAATTTTCTGAGGTTCGAGCACCCAGCTCTACGTCCCCCCTTCCCCAGAAGGATTTCTAACCACTATAACTTCACAAAGATGTTACAAATACACCGGAGTACCCAACTCCACAATCTCAAGTACAAGTATCTCTTGGTGATCAGAAGACCACAAACTCTCTCTTGAAAAAATCTCTTCCCTTACAAAATCCTTATAGAACAATGAGTAGGATTGAAGCTCTTGTTTGTAAGTGGAAAAAGAAAACTAAATCAGAGAGTTTTGAAAAACACTTCAGAAAATGAGAGAGAATTTCAGCACAAAAATCAAGAAACAAAGCTCTTTTGAATGCCTTAAACTTTTGAAATTTTTGCAAATTTTTTTGTTGTGAGGAACCTCTCCCTAAACACCCTATTTATAGTAGAGGGCTAGGGTTTAAAGATAAAACTCACTTAAGGCTAATTAGGAGGTATTAGTGAAATTACCTAGAGGGGGGGTGAATAGGTGATGATGCTAATCTATGGAACTAAATGCAGAATTTAATATCTAATTGCAAAACACTCAAGTGTGATCAACAAATGATGCACACACAACCAAGCCTAGCAAATATGAATGCACAATATGAATAGTAATGCAAGCAACAAAGTAAAGAGATAGAGATAGAGCCAATAGATCAAACGCAAACACCAAGATATATTATCGAGGTTCGAGCACCCAGCTCTACATCCCCGCCATCCCCAGATGGATTCTAACAACTTCACTATCACACAGACAGTTACAAGAACCACAACCTCCACTTGAGGCAAAGGCACAAAGCCACACAAGGAAAGGATTACAACTGAGTGGTTACAACAACCACAAAACAAGCTCTTACTACTTGTGGTTTCAAGCAACAACCACAAACAATCTCTTTTTCTCCCACACAAATCCTATAGACAAGATAGTAGATTATAGCTCAAGTGAAAAAAAAAACAAGGGATTTGAAACCAGCAACTCAAAGAAACTCTTTGGGAAATAAGTGAACCAAGATGAAGAACTTCAATTCAAAAGCTTTCCCAAAAACCCTTTTCTTTGATTTTTCAAACCCTTATAAAAACTTCAAAAAGATTGTTCAAATTGAATCCAAAAACCTATTTTGATTGCAGCAAAAACACCAGAGAGATTGTAAATTTTAGCCCAAAATTTCTTGGAAAAAAACTCTCTCAAATGGGGTATTTATAGGCAATTACAGAAAATAGCCGTTTGACAGAACTTTTGCCAGAAATAGCCTTCCGGTCGACCGGGACGGTCGACCGCCCAACGGTCAAATTTTGACCCGTTGTGGCTACCGGTCGACCGCCTCGGTCGACCGATAATTCCTGAGAGCAAACAGCTCTCCATCGGTCGACCGCTTCTGTCGACCGGCTACAGAGTCAGCCAGCGTGCACGTATCCGTGCACGTCGGTCGACCGGAACGGTCGACTGGCTTCTTTGGTGCGGTCGACCGTACCGGTCGACCGGCCAAGCCTGGCAGACAAAAACAGGTCTGAAATCTGGGGAAAATTAATGTCAAATAAATTCTTATAAATTACTAAAAATCCCCAAAAATAGTTTTAGCATTTTGCATTGATATATAAACATGTGATAAAAGTTTTGACTCAAATATCAAGCAATTAACTATTTTTGTATCTTATCATATTTATCAAAAACCAAAACTTGTATTTTCTAAAATTTAGATTTTGAATAGAAAATACATGTTGTCCAAAACCTATCTAAACTACAAAAATATGATATGTAAACACTTTGAAGCATGTTGTATATGAATGGAAATTCAATATACAAGAAACATATATATATCATGATTTTTGTCATTAAGTCCAAAAATATGTTTTGTTGTAAATACCAAAACATAAAACCCATGGAATAGATTATCAAACAAAGTTTGTCTAAACAATTGAAGCATGCATGTATATAGAACAAATCATATATACACTAAACCATGTAAACTTATTTTGATATAAAATCTATTCATGAAAACCAAGATCGGTTAAACCAAAAACCGAAAACCAATATTCAAAACGTGAAACATGTGTGTTGTGAACTTGAGCTTATCATACTATACTAATCTTTACAATTAGGATCTAAACACAAAACTAAACTATGGTACCGAAGTCTTCTTGTAGAGCGCAATCTCCAAGTCGACTCGATCCAAAAACTCTTTGATCCACCGAGCAATTGTAATATAACATCTTTGATGCGGGCTCTTGAATCAACATGTGCAAGCTTCCAAATCATCTTGTTGAAGCTAAACACCAACTAATATCTTGATAAAAGATCTGAAACTAAAATCACAAGATTATTAGTACATATAACTACATGAGTTAATCATCATCAAAACTAGAGTGGAAAGCCTTTGGGCCAACAATCTCCCCCTTTTTGATGACGACAAAACTCATGGAGTTATATATGCATGGATTAAAGTAAAGCTTCAAGGAAGCTCCCCCTTAACTCATGCATAGAGATAAACAATAAACATGATAATGCATATACGTGCACAAACAATAAAATGCATATATACAAAAAACTCTTGATACCAATCAAAATTAAAGCTCTTGATACCAATGAAGATGAAAACGAAACTAAGCTCTTGATACCAATAAAAATTTAAAGTAAAATCAAGACTAAGTCTAGAAACTCATGCATAAATCACAAATTCTTAAACATGCATATTAACACCAAATTCCTCTCCCCCTTTTTGTCAATCATCAACAGAGGGGTAAAAACAAATAATAGATACAAATTCTTCTCCCCTAAATGTTTGAAACAAAGAATCAATAAACTATTTCAAGGGGTGAAATTATACATGATACCAAAAAAAAATGTGTCAAAGAAGTGCATTATGATACTAATAGAAAGTGAGCACAAAAACATTTAAGAAATGCCTACCAATTACCAATTGAAAGTAAGAAGGGCATTGAAAACAAAGTATGATCATATATGTTTTAATAAAAGAAATGATACCAATTGAAATTTAAAAACATATTGACAATAAAACACATGATACCAATTTTGAGTAAACAAATGCATCTTGATACCAATAGAAGATCATTTATCATTATAAAGTTAGGGAGTGGAATACAAAACTAGATACCAAATGAAAAGAATGAAATGTGAGTTTTCTCCCTCTTTATGAAATACCAATAGAAAATATGCATAGGCTTGAAATAAGATACCAATTGAAAATTAAATCAATTGAAACATGATATTCATTAAGAGTTCAAGCTTAGCAATCTTAAAATTATGATAAAGCTTGTATATGGATACCAATTGAAAAACTCAAGCTTAGCATAACTAAAATTTGTGCTCTAAAACATAGGAATGTAGTAGGCACAAAAAGAATCATCTATATATGTATGTGAAAATAGATACCAATTGAAATTGATACTATATGAAGAGTAAGCATACATATATGAAACAAACACATATGAGTATACAAAGGAAGTCATATTGATACCAATTGAAAGAACTCAATGATATCAAGTGAAATAACAAAAGTAAGGTCAAGTGTATAACTCATATCAACTACCACCCAACCAAGATAAGTTTAAATGATTTTCAAGATGAAACATACTTGATCATGGTCTCCCATCCAACCGCCCATTAATGGTAGGGATTTTCAAAAATAGATTTGAGCAATAGTATGTTTGAAATCACTACCTCATGAAGAATATCACAACTAGTTATATGAGTCAACTAGTACGAAATCCTTCAAGATAAAATAATTAGATTTTTCATAAAACATGAAAATCACAAGATCACTAAACACTCAAAACCATCCATATGACTATTTCACTAAACACTATGTATAACACCAAAGTGTAGCCGAATTCCCGTGAAGGGCTCTGGACTAACTCCTCTAGATTCCCCGTAAAAAGGGTTGAGGTGCCGCGTTGGCTCTCTTGGTTGAATACATATGTTAGCAAATAATCCCAATCAATATTTGTACTCATGAAAACTAAATCATGGGAAAACATCAAGTAAGTTGAGTGTACAAGTGTTGTATATCATCATGAAAAGGAACAATCAAGCTCAATATAGAATTCATCAAAATATGAAACATAAGTGAATCATTAATTGAAATCATCATAAAATATGAGAATCACAATCAAACATGGAAATCATCACAAATGATTTAAACTTCAAGGCATATGTATGTCATGTACAAACTAAGGTATACATACATATCGCAAACATGGAGAGTCACAAAAATAATATGCATAAACGCACGTGGCTCAAGGATGTATGTGTATAAATGATAGTTTGGACAAAATAGACATATACATGAAGTCAACTAAATTATGTGAATACAAGTCAAATGTAAGAATCATCAAAACTAGACTATACTAGTACATCAAATGAATACAAATGAGCGTTCAAGCACAAACATCTATAAAGGGTATATTTGTAGCTCATTAGTTGCACAAGCATAAATTCTAGTCTTAATGAAAACAATCATTCAAGCATGTAGTCAACACATGAAGCACAAAAATGAATCAACAATCAACATGATAAAATAATCATGATAATCAAAATATGGAATATCAAAACAATCACAAAAATCCATATGATTATTATGATAAGAACATGTGTATTAGATCTATGATTAACATGATAGCTAAAACAAAGGAGAACACAAAATATGGGTCCATATTAAACATGGGTGTCTCAAGAACTAATCATGTAAAGCATAATTCTAATAAACATGGTAATCATCATATTAATCATGAAACTATAAAACATGCTATGAAAGATGAAATGAAAGCATGTAAATACTAAATGGGAGTTAGAGAATGATACCAAAACCGATGAAGGTGCATCTCTAGTTCTCCAAACCATGGTGGTCCTCCCACCAAATCTCCTTGAGAGTGAAGCATCCAAATGGTTCTCATTTAAGCTTGGAACGCATCCACCTCAAGGCACCAACACTCTCACGTGATGCGAGAGCCTCCACCTACATCAAACATCAAAGGGGTGGATTTTGGTACCCATTTCCTTGTGGGTCCACGGGGGGTTTAGTATCTTTCCTAACCCAAACAAGATTAGTTGCTAAATTTTCAATATGTACTCTATCATAGCAAAATCTAGCAAGATGGCCTTTTCGACCACAATGTGTACATGTGTACACATGAGCATACGTGTTATGATTGTGTCCGTGATGAGCATGTGTATGCCGTGTTGGGTGTGCATGCATAGTTGGAGCTTGTTTCTTGCGAACCAAGGATTCCAAACGAGTGTGGTTCATGACGCAATGGCTCAAAGTGGAGCCCAAACAATCAACACTTTTCTTCAAATTATTTATATCATTTTCTATGCTAGAAGATAAAGTGGAGCATGCAATAGAAGTGCTAGAGGTAGAAGCAATGCTAGCATGGCAAACATGCAAATCAATATCATTTTGCAAAGATTCATTTTAGACAAAACCAAATTTAATTCTTTAGTAATAGAATCAATTTTATTTTTCAAAGTACGGTTTTCTTTGAAAACACAATCCAATCTTGAGGATAAAATCTCATTGTGCTCCAAAATATCATCACAATCATTTTTGCCTTTTAAAACTTCAATTTCTTTTAAAGCAATGTCTAGTTGAGATCTTAGTGAGTCACATTCACTAGTAATCTCTTCCTTCTCTTGCAAAACGGTTTCAAAAGTAGAGCATAAATCCTTCATTTCTTTTTGTAAGTCAAAATGTTTTTCTTTCAAAGAGTTATGTTTTTTCCAAGAATTTTCAAGCTTAGAAGCAAGTTCAACATTTAAATTTTGAACCTTAAAACATCCATGACAATAAGAGCTAGAGCTATCATGTATTTGAGAGTCCGATTTTACCTCATGGGAGTCATTCCCATATGCCATGAAACAAGGCTTTTCGGATACATCTCTCCTAGAACTCCTCATATTGTTGATGATCCTTGGAAGCTCCGGAGATGTCAAGACGCTCCACACTGCAAAAGCCGAGTTAAAACTATCAAAAACAAGTAAGAGATTATTATCAAAAGATGCTCTAAGTGTTTGAAGTGCAAGTGCATTGGCCTTCTTATGCTTACTAGTATTTGGGAGGGCTTCTATGGTGATGGCTTGATAAACTAGATGACCTAGTGTTTTTAAATATCTAGTCATGTTAACTTTCCAAGAGTCAAGTCTAGTATGGTCAAACATAGGAGGGCTAGCCATGAGAGCAAACTAGTATGAGTGCAAATGAGATGCAAATGAAGATTAGCAAACCAAGATCTTTTACTCCTAGGTAGTTAAACCAAAATATCAGGAGCACTAGCTCTGATACCAATTGAAATTACCTAGAGGGGGGGGTGAATAGGTGATGATGCTAATCTATGAGAACTAAATGCGGAATTTAATATCTAATTGCAAAACACTCAAGTGTGATCAACAAATGATGTACACACAACCAAGCCTAGCAAATATGAATGCACAATATGAATAGTAATGCAAGCAACAAAGTAAAGAGATAGAGATAGAGCCAATAGATCAAACGCAAACACCAAGATATGTTATCGAGGTTCGAGCACCCAGCTCTACATCCCCGCCATCCCCAGATGGATTCTAACAACTTCACTATCACACAGACAGTTACAAGAACCACAACCTCCACTTGAGGCAAAGGCACAAAGCCACACAAGGAAAGGATTACAACTGAGTGGTTTACAACAACCACAAAACAAGCTCTTACTACTTGGTGGTTTCAAGCAACAACCACAAACAATCTCTTTTTCTCCCACACAAATCCTATAGACAAGATAGTAGATTATAGCTCAAGTGTAAAAAAAAACAAGGGTTTTGAAACCAGCAACTCAAAGAAACTCTTTGGGAAATAAGTGAAACCAAGATGAAGAACTTCAATTCAAAAGCTTTTCCAAAAACCCTTTTCTTTGATTTTTCAAACCCTTATAAAAACTTCAAAAAGATTGTTCAAATTGAATCCAAAAACCTATTTTGATTGCAGCAAAAACACCAGAGAGATAGTAAATTTTAGCCCAAAAATTCTTAGAGAAAAACTCTCTCAAATGGGATATTTATAGGCAATTACAGAAAATAGCCGTTTGACAGAACTTTTGCCAGAAATAGCCTTCCGGTCGACCGGGACGGTCGACCGCCCAACGGTCAAATTTTGACCCGTTGTGGCTACCGGTCGACCGCCTCGGTCGACTGATAATTCCTGAGAGCAAACAGCTCTCCGTCGGTC
The DNA here is from genome assembly GCA_038442645.1 of Agave tequilana. Taxonomy (NCBI): domain Eukaryota; kingdom Viridiplantae; phylum Streptophyta; class Magnoliopsida; order Asparagales; family Asparagaceae; genus Agave; species Agave tequilana. Next base: position 174,413 of record JAVJIF010002647.1, read on the forward strand.
GACCGGCTACAGAGTCAGCCAGCGTGCACGTATCCGTGCACGTCGGTCGACCGGAACGGTCGACTGGCTTCTTTGGTGCGGTCGACCGTACCGGTCGACCGGCCAAGCCTGGCAGACAAAAACAGGTCTGAAATCTGGGGAAAATTAATGTCAAATAAATTCTTATAAATTACTAAAAATCCCCAAAAATAGTTTTAGCATTTTGCATTGATATATAAACATGTGATAAAAGTTTTGACTCAAATATCAAGCAATTAAAACTATTTTTGTATCTTATCATATTTATCAAAAACCAAAACTTGTATTTTCTAAAATTTAGATTTTGAATAGAAAATACATGTTGTCCAAAACCTATCTGAAATACAAAAATATGATATGTAAACACTTTGAAGCATGTTGTATATGAATGGAAATTCAATATACAAGAAACATATATATATATCATGATTTTTGTCATTAAGTCCAAAAATATGTTTTGTTGTAAATACCAAAACATAAAACCCATGGAATAGATTATCAAACAAAGTTTGTCTAAACAATTGAAGCATGCATGTATATAGAACAAATCATATATACACTAAACATGTAAACTTATTTTGATATAAAATCTATTCATGAAAACCAAGATCGGTTAAACCAAAACCGAAAACCAATATTCAAAACGTGAAACATGTGTGTTGTGAACTTAAGCTTATCATACTATACTAATCTTTACAATTAGGATCTAAACACAAAACTAAACTATGGTACCGAAGTCTTCTTGTAGAGCGCAATCTCCAAGTCGACTCGATCCAAAAACTCTTTGATCCACCGAGCAATTGCAATATAACATCTTTGATGCGCGGGCTCTTGAATCAACATGTGCAAGCTTCCAAATCATCTTGTTGAAGCTAAACACCAACTAATATCTTGATAAAAGATCTGAAACTAAAATCACAAGATTATTAGTACATATAACTACATGAGTTAATCATCATCAAAACTAGAGTGGAAAGCCTTTGGGCCAACATTTCATAGGGTGCATCTTTTGGAAATGGAAACGCGACTGATATTCCATAAGGCAGACGCGATGCTAGGCCGGATTGGAAGGATGCAAACTTCGGAGGGACGCATCTTTTTTGAGTAAAGACGCGACTTTCTGAATGCAACATGGTCGTGCTGAAGGGGTGCATCCATTGAAGAGGCGCGGCTGTTGGGTGCGAATCCGTGCCATGTCATGAGTGCACTGCCACGTGTCCTGTGGAACTGACGGGACATCTGCTTTTTGGCGTGCGAACTTCACGTTGTATTAAATGCGCTGTCCACGCGTCAAAAAATGATTCGATGCCGAGTCAATCGAGCCAAGCGCCGCATATCTTTGCGAATCACTGTGCCTATAAATGGCAACAGTTATCGAGAGAGTCATCATTAGTCTCTCTTTCGTCTTCGGGTGTATCTGCTAGGGTTTTGAGAAAAAGGATTTCCTTTGTTCTCTTCTCTTTCGTCTAGCATTAGATTCTTAATTCGCAATGGCACCCAAGGCCAAGCGAACTGCTTCATCATCGAAGGCGGTCGTCACTGAGGCCCAAAGGGGCGGTTCCTCCATGCAGGAAGCCCCTATCTCAGGTATAATGCCATCAGGCTTGATCTTCGCCATTAGAGGGGTTTTTTTTAGACTTGTTGTTCTGTTGGGGAGAATAACAAGTGAGACTAGACTCGCGGGGAATCTAGGAAAGTCTTTACCGTTAGAGGTGTGATATTAACTTAACGGGTTGAATGAAGTCTTGTCCGAAGTATGATGTTAACTTGACAAGAATGTAAGTCAGAGGTGTGATATTAACTTGACTCAGAAGCATTTCAGCTTTTATATGGGAAAACTGAAAATATCACTGTCATAGGTGTAATGTTTAACTTACCAGTGAGGGTAATGCTAGAGGTGTAATGTTAAACTTAGCATCGTTCATTTCAGCTTCGATATGGAAGTCTGAAGAAAAGATGACTGTCAGAGGTGTGATGTTAACCTGACAGAAACTCGATGTACTGTTTAGAAGTATAATGTTAACTTAACAGTAATTTGTCAGAGGTGTGGTATTAACTTTGACAAATTTGAATTTGCGATATGAGTAATTTTGAAGACTTGTCATTCTATTGATGAGAATTGGCAAGTGGAAATTAAAGTGTCAGAGGTATAGTGTTAACTTGACAAATTTGGATTTACGATATGAGCAATTTTAAAGACTTGTCATTCTATTGATGAGAATTGGCAAGTGGAAATTAAAGTGTCAGAGGTATAGTATTAACTTGACAAATTTGGATTTGCGATATGAGCAATTTTGAAGACTTGTCATTCTATTGATGAGAATTGGCAAGTGGAATTTGAAGTGCCAGAGGTATAATGTTAACTTAGCAACGACTGTATTTTGTAGACCTACCATTCTGTGGATGAGAATTGGTAAGGGGATTTTGGAGGGGAGAGTGGAGTCAAGTCCACTTAGGATTTTTAGCAAATCCTCAGCTGTCAACGGATTTGAGGTGCCTTTACCAACTACCGTTTGAGTTGGGTTAGCCATGCTATTCCCCTCAGCATGATGAGTTGTTGAAGACTTATGTTGGGCTTAAAAGCAACATTTTCTTCTATCCTTAGCCGTCGGAGGCGTTGGATCAAATGGGAACATGTCCCTTAAGATTTTTAGCAAATCCTCAGCTGTCAACGGGTTTGAGGTGCCTTTACCAACTACCGTTTGAGTTGGGCTAGCCATGCTATTCCCCTCAGCATGATGAGTTGTTGAAGACTTATGTTGGGCTTAAAAACTAACATTTTCTTCTATCCTTAGCCGTCGGAGGCGTTGGATCAAATGGGAACATGTCCCTTAGGATTTTTAGCAAATCCTCAGCTGTCAACGGGTTTGAGGTGCCTTTACCAACTACCGTTTGAGTTGGGCTAGCCATGCTATTCCCCTCAGCATGATGAGTTGTCGAAGACTTATGTTGGGCTTAAAGGCCAACATTTTCCTCTATCCTTAGCCGTCGAAGGCGTCGGATATTAATGAAGAAGCTCTTCTTGATTTGATCAGAGGTGTACTTTTAACTTGATCGGTGAAGAACACTATCTAAGGATAGTATTTCTTTAGGAATCTGCCATTGATTGGCATCATGAGTGTATCGCCATTTGACGTTATGAGACGATATGACCCATTTGAGTAGACTGACTCTACTACAAATGGCCCTTCCCTTTTGGGCTGGAATTTTCCTTTTGTCTTGTGCGTCATTACCATGGGTCTTCTGATTTCTAAGACAAGATCACCTTTCTTGAAAGTTCGCATTTTAACTTTCTTATTGAAGGCTGTGGTAATTCGAGCTTGGTAAAGCTCGATTTGCTGTTGGGCCTGCAGACGCTTACCGTCTAAGGCCTCCAATTCCTGGAGTCGCTGTCGATGCTTCTCCTCTGTTGTCATCTCCGCTGTCAGGGCGACGCGTAGAGATAGAATTTGGATTTCGAGTGGAAGCACGGCTTCACACCCATAGACCAAAGAAAATGGCGTAGCTTTAGTTGGGGTTCGCACAGTTGTGCGGTAGGCCCATAAACATTCACCCAGCTTGTCGTCCCAATCACGTTGACTTTTCGAGACGAATTTCTTGAGAAGCTTGCCAATGGTCTTGTTGAAAGCTTCTGCGAGGCTGTTAGCGGCAGGATAGTATGCCGTTGAGGACACACTCTGGATTCTGAACTTATGGCAGAATTTCTGGAAAGCCTGGCTGATGAACTGGGGTCCATTGTCATGGACAATTCGCCGAGGTATGCCGAAACGGTAAATAACGTGATGTTTCACAAACTTGATCACGTTAGACGATTTTACCTCCTTCAAAGGAATGGCCTCGGCCCATTTAGAGAAGTAATCAGTTATTGCCAAAATAAACCGATGTCCTTTTGATGATGGTGGGCTGATAGGGCCAACCACATCCATTCCCCACATTTCAAATGGCCAGGTAGAGGTTGTAGAGTGAAGGTACCCTGGTGCTTGATGGATGAAATCCCCATGTACTTGACAGGCGTGACATCTTTTGCATAAGTGACGGCGTCAGCAATCATCTTGGGCCAGTAATATCCCAACCTTTGAGTCGATATGCAAGTTTTGGGCCAGGTTGATGGGCTCCGCAAATGCCGTTATGGGCTTCTTTCAACACCTTCTGTGCCTCTTTTTGTGAAAGGCAGCGAAGCAAGATCCCGTCAGGCGATCGACGATACAGTGTTCGCGTAATCGTATTATAGTAGAATTTGAGGGCTTTCCTTCGAATGGCAGCCGCTTCTTTGGTGTCCTCAGGCAAGATGCCGTATAAGACATAATCAATATAGGGGAATCGCCAATCTCTAGGCTCCGACCAGTTGATGACTCAAGTGCTTCTTTGTCGTGACGACCTCCCTTTGACTTCTGATAATCCTCGAGTGCAATTCTCGGGCAATACAGGTCGTGACTGTAGACGAATATCTTCTCCATTGCTCCAGCTGGAAGAGCTAAGGAGGCCGCGAGGGATGCGAGTGCATCTGCATGCGCATTTTGCCTGCGCGGTACATAATCGATGTAGAAGTTTGTGAACCTCTCGGCCATGTGGATAGTTGCGTTGTAGTAGGGTACTAGGTCCTTATGTCTGACTTCGTACTCCCCGCGAACTTGGCTGACGATGAGTTTAGAGTCGCCGTATGCCTTGAGATTTTAACGCCAATCTCATCGGCGAACTGCATCCCAATCAAAAGAGCATTGTACTCCGCCACATTGTTGGAGCAAGGCTCAGTTAGCGAGACGGCTTGGGGAATCACATAGTTCTGTGGCGAGACGAGTACTACTCCTACTCCCGCTACTATGTGTCCTTTTGGGCTAGTTCTGGATGCTCCATCAAAGAAAAGTTGCCACACTTGCCTTTCAAAGGATGTCTGGGTCTGGCAGGCTTCAGCGATATTGTCTGGGAGATTGTCGTAAAGTTTGGTTGCCCTCGGATCTGGATGCTCAGCCAAGAAATCCGCCACCGCTTGTCCTTTAATGGCCTTTTGTGGTAAAAAGTGCATCTCATATCGGGATAGCAATATGGCCCATTTTGCCAGCCGGCCGTTCAATGATGAAGGCTTAGTCATAAGTAACCTCGGGGGGTTGACTTTTGATATGACATTTATAGTTTGGCCTACCAGATAGTGTCGCATTTTCTGAATGGCGAACACTAATGCCAAACATTCCTTCTCGATCGGATTATACCGATGTTCGGCTCCGATCATTGTTCTACTCAGATAGTAGATTGCTCGCTCTCGTCCTTGATCATCATTCTGAGCTAGTAGAGCTCCCAAAGAATGATCCATTGCCCGGACGTACACCAGGAAAGGCTTTCCGGATACCGGAGCTGCAAGGACTGGTGGTTGGGTGAGGTATTGCTTGATTTCCTCGAACGCTTGTTGGCAAGCGTCATCCCAAATGAATGAGACACCCTTCTTCATTAACTTAGCGAAGGGTTGGCATCTTCCGAAGAGGTTTGAGATGAACCTGCGGATGTACGCCAATCGTCCTTGCAATCCCCTGAGTTCCTTGAGATTTCTCGGAGGTTGCATCTTCTGGATAGCGCGAACCTTTTCCGGGTCCAAATGGATTCCGGTGGAGGTTACAATGAATCCTAAGAATTTACCACTGGCCACCTCCAGGAAGGACTTGGTGGGATTCATCTTCAATTGATGAGCTTGCATGATGTCAAAGACCACCTTCAGGTCAGCTATGTGATCATCCTTAGCGCGACTTTTCACCGCAATATCATCAACATAACATTCCACCGTTTTGCGCATTTGCTGCTGGAAAATGGCGTTCATGGCCCTTTGATATGTTGCCCCCGCATTCTTCAGTCCGAAGGGCATGACGGTATAGCAGTAGACCCCCAATGGTGTCCTAAAGGAGGTGTGCTTTTCGTCGTCAGGATACATTTTGATTTGATTGTATCCTGAGAACCCGTCCATGAAGGACATTCGTTCGAATCCACAAGTATTGTCAACCATGACGTCTGTGATTGGCAGTGGGAATTCGTCTTTGGGACAAGCCTCGTTTAGATCACGGAAGTCGATGCAGATCCGGATCTTTCCGTTTTTCTTAGCAACGGGGACGATGTTGGCTACCCAATCGGGATGTTGCTCTTCCCTGATGAAGCCAGAATCTATGAGCTTTCTGACTTCTGATTGAATTGCCTCCATTATTTCTGGACGGAACCGTCGCTGTTGTTGTTGACAGGCTTTACGTCCGGATTGATGTTGAGGCAGTGCATAGCCACTTGAGGATCAAGTCCAGGCATGTCTTCGTAATTCCAAGGGAAGACATCTTTATACTCTTGAACAAGAGATATTAGATCCTTTTTCTCCGACGGTGATAGGCCGTCGCTTATGAAGATGGGCTTAGGGTTAGCCTCATCTCCTAGATTGATCTGAACAACCTTGTCTTCTGTGGGTGGCTCTCGCTATTCAAAGCGGGCATCCCACAGAGTATTTAAATATTTGATCCAAGGATCTGTATCGGATTGGATCATTTCTTCATCCCCGTCTTCCAGGTGACCTGTTGAAACCATGTTTACTGAAAGTTCTCTGAAGATGTTGCCGACACTGACATCTGACTCCCATGATGACGTGCCTGAAGAGTAATCGTCGCTTGATGATTCTCGAGAATCAGAGGCTGATGGGACCGGAGTTGATACATAGCCTAACCCCCTGCGCGTCCGATGATAATAATCGGGGGTTTCCCTTTCGGCACAAAGGAGCGAAGTAGCGTTCTCCTTCCTTTGCCGAAGTTCAACCCAAGTCTGCTTGTTAGGCCATACCCCATGCATTTCATCATTCTGAGTGCCTTTGGCTCATAATGACCGAACTGAGGGGATTCCTGCTCGCCTTCTGATTCTTCGGGGGGCGTTGGTTCAGACGAGATTCGCCCAAAAAGAATTGGTTTTGGCCTTTCCGTCTTGCTGGAACCATAAATATAGATTCTTGCGCGTTACCATTATCTTGGTATGTCTCGAAGGACGATTTCACTGGTACATGCAACGATGTCAAAGCACCCATTGCTGACCAGAGATCATCATCTACTTCAGTACTAGTGTCTGACGGTACCGAAACAGAAGCAAACACAGAAAAATACGCTAAATCTAATTCTTCATTAATGTACCAACCGCCTACATCGTCGGTGGTATTATCAACGTCGAGCTTATTAACGCTCTTTACAAGTGGTTCCAACTCCCACAAGCACTCTTGTTTTTCTGGCTCGGTGTCAGCTTCATTACCAGAGTCTGGCTCCTCTGGTTGCGGGACTTCATCCGTTTCCACGGGATCCTGATACAGTAAGGAGTCCGTGAAATAATTCTCGACTCCCTTGAACGGATGCCTTTCGGCAATCAACGTTTGCACCTTTCCACTTTCGTCAATATATTTCATGACTTGATGGAGAGTAGAGGGAACGATGGAGTTGCGGTGAATCCACGGCCGCCCCAACAATAGGTTATAGGAAGTGTCGGCATCAATGACGTAGCATGTCACTTCCGACTTTAGGCTTCCAATCTGGCATTTGAGCTTGATCTTCCCCATTGGACGGGTACTATTGGCATTGAACCCATAAATGGTCGTCTGGGTAGGGCTCAAACGATGGGTAGGAATCCCCAGATGTTGCATGACCCGGCGAGGCATAATGCTCAATGCGGACCCGGGATCTACCTGAATGCGGTTCACCTCAGATGATCCAATATACCCTGCGAAGTAAAGGGGTCGATCATATTTCCCTTTGACTTGTATATCATCCGCCGTGAAGGTGATGCAAGGAATATTTTGGGAGGCGTGGAGGCAATCCTCTACATCTTCCTCCTTTGGCCCGATTGGCACTTGGGTCATAAAGACCTCAGCATTAGCCAGAGCTTCTTGTAGAGCTTCTCTGGTCGACTTTGATAGCCGAAGAAGCTCATAAAGCGTAATCCGCGCCGGGATGTTAGCTAGTTGAGCCAGGACATCAAAGCGGTAAGGTGCTGTGGATCCTTCCGCTACGTCTTTCGAAAGAACTCGAGAAAATCAAAGCTCTTTCTGTTTCCCCACGGGTTGCTTTGTGGAGGTTTTGGCTGGCTCTGCAGCGGGTTTTAGAGGAGTTACCGCCGTTTCGCCATACTTTTTCAAATATGGCTGCCCTGAACGGGTTTCTGCCACCAGTTGACTAGGTTCTGTGGCCAGAACTATTGTCTCCTCTTCTGAATCGGTTAACGAAGGGACATCAGTATCCGCTTCTCGAGAAGAGGCGCAGACCACATTACAAGACGAAGCTTTAGCTTTGCCTTTGGACTTCCTGCTAGTCACAGTGGTCCATTGCTGGCCATCCATAAGGTCGGGGTGAACCCACATGACTTCTCCCTGAGGTGTGGAAACGGGTACCAGGCCCTTCTCTTGCTGCTGGTGAGAGTCTGTGTTGACCATTCTCAGCTCTCCTTTTGGGATAGGGACTACTCCAGAGGGTGTTGGAGGTTGCCAAATTGGAGGAATGACGTCATATTGGCTGCCACCTTCTTCTGCTCTGGACGGAGCTTTAATACCTCCGCGTCAATCAGGGCCTGAAGGATGTCCTTGAAGACATAACAGCTCTTGGTAGGGTGTCCCAACATCCTGTGATACATGCAGTAGCTGGGATTGTCGATTTTACCGACTTCCTCGGGGTGCCTGCCTTCAGGAAGTTTCAGTCGATTGCTCTTGTTGAGTAATTTGAAGAGCGAGTCGACATGTTCATCCTTGAATGAATACTGCTTGTTGGCGTGTGGTTGGCTTGAAGAGCCACTCCCTTTAACCGGTTGAGGTTTGACAGGGGACTTGGTTTCTGCCGCCAAGTTATCCTTCCTTTTGGCTTGGAGGGATGTGTCTGGCGCACGCCTTGTTAACCTCTCAGGCCTAGGCTTACCTTCTTCCGCTCTGACGCGGGCGACAATCTCCTAAGCCTGTTCACCTTGTTGGATCAATTGCTTCCAGGTGCGGCTTTCAGCAACTCCTATTTGAGCAAGGAGTGAGGTTTGGAGATTGTGGCGGCATGTTTCCACCAGGGTAACCTGGGTCATACCGCTCGGACATCGGAGTGCCATGTTCCGAAATCTTTCCACGAAAGATTTGACGGACTCTCCCTTTCGCTGTTTAGTAGCCAAAAAGGTGGGCATTATGACCTCCGAATCATCTTCGAAGAAGCGCGTTAAAAAGTGCTTCTCCAAATCGCCCCAGTTCTTGATGGAGCCTTCTGGGAGCTTCATTAACCATTCAAAGGCAAGCCCTTTCAGGGTGCCGATGAACAAACGTGCCAGGATGGCATCGTTATCTACCACATTCCCAGTTTGGGACTTGAAATAGTAGATGTGTTGGTTCGGTGAACCTTTCCCATCAAATGCTTGGAGAGTTGGAGCCTTGAACTTGGGCGGGTACGGAACCAGGTCCCACTCGGCTGGATATGGGCGGACCACTCCTGCTTCTTGGATGCCTTTCTGATTGGTAAGGGCCTCAAGACGTTGCTCCAACTGGTTCATTCTCTTAGAATGAACTTTTCCCCAGTCTTGGTCGTCCTTTTCCTGTGATGAGGATTTAGACGAACCAGAAGTAGACTGCGCGTTCTTCTCAGAGTGTTTGGAAGATGAGCTTTCTCCCTCTTTTCGTTTGCCCTTAGACTTTCTAGGGGGAGATTTCCTCCTGTCTTCGAGCAACTGTGCGAGCATCTGCTTGAGAGAGTCGATAGATTCCTGTTGAGCAAGAATCATATCGAGTTGTTCCCTCTGGACCTGGGCTTGCTGCTCCAAGCGCTTAGCGGTCTCCTCAGGAGTGCTCGTCATGTATGTGAAGGCCTCTTTCTCTATAGAAGAGTTTGAAGCCTGCAACTCTGCAATGGCAGAGTGCGAGTTATTAATCTCAATGCCTGGGCTAGGGCATTATAGTTGATCGGGGGAATGGCCCCGGTCCGGGTGCGAGTGTGTCGGTACACTCCTTCTGGTTCAGAGTCGGACTCGTCGAAGCTGACTACAGGCTGTTTTCCCTTGCTCCTGCTCGTCATATTTGCAGTGAGCTCTGGATACTCAGTGTCAGAGAAGATCCTCCGCCTGTGAGAGCGTCTTCTTTTGGCTGATGGGGGAATCAGGGTCAGCTGTCTAACTAGAGACTGCTGGTTTGCACCTGAATTGCAACGACACTCAGAGAGCATAGAGAGGAGCCGTTGGCAGCAGCATGATGAAGTGATTTGATTAGCACTTCTTTTCTTCGTCAAGTAATCCCTTAGATCCATGGGAAGAGGATCGAAGAGATTAGCCTCGCAACTTCGAGGGCGGGAGGCATTCTTGCGCTGTACAGCTTGGACGCAGGATTCAGAGACGCGGTTCTCGCGTCGCAGCTTTAGGACGCGTGTCTGGCGTCTCTGTTGAGAAGAGACGTGGCTGTCGCGTTACTGCTTGGTGCGTCGGGGCAAAGACGCTTAAGAGTGAGTGGGCTGCTGGGCCCCACGCCTAAGGGGCGTGCCTCTTGCACTTGACGAGGCACGCAGGCTTCGCCTTGGCATTTGGTGAGTTGGACTTCAGAGGACCTAATTTGGGGAGTCTCACGTCTGGGCCGCCAAACGTGGACTTCGCGTGCTGGACGTGGCGCGGCCAAGGCACCGGATTGAACTTTGCGTCCTGCCTCAGTTGGACAAATAGAAGTTCCAACTTGCAGTTGACGCGCACGCCTCCTCTGTCGACGCTCAGCGTTTCGGTTGTGTCGTGGAGGTGGAGAGAAACCAACGACGACTTGGTGCTGAGGGAGAGGGTGGACCGGCTGGACACCAGAGATTTTGACCACGCGGGTCTCCTGAGAGACGCTGACGCGTGTGTTCCGCATGGCGTGGTTGGTCACAACGGCAGTTATGCCTGAGACCACGCGGGCCTCCTGAGAGACGTTGGCGCGTGTATCCTGCTTGGCACAGTTGGCTGCGACACCCTTTGCAGCAGCAGCGCCCGAGAGAGCCTTAGATCGGACTTCGGGGTCATTCCCAGTTGAGACCCTGTGGCAGACGCAAGAGAGAAACTCTTCATACTTTGCCTGGTCGAACTCGACAACGAGCGATTCAACCATCTTCCCCTTATGGAGGACGTCACCTTGCGCCACGATTTGTTCATCGGTAACAAACGTGGTCCCCAGCGGAGTCGCCATCTCTTGTTCGCGCACGGAAGAGGAGTGTTCACTGTAAAATTTCCTTGAATCAATTGAAAGATTACAATGGAACAATATTCCGGTTACAAGGGAGGGAGGATGTTGAATCTTGAATCCTCCCTTTGTTTAAGGCTTGGTTCTTCAAGTGGCGGTGGAGAGTGAATCTTGTTCTCCGTTGACCAGGTGACCGTCGAGACCTTCCAGGGATCTCCTCTTCGGATGGTAGATGGAGTAACTCAGCTCTGTCTACCAAAACTCTCAAAGAGAAGATAGGCAAAGAGCAACTTGTACGCAGCAAGTTGGCTTGAAGAGTTGAACTCTCTGTATTCCCTTTCTCTCTGTCTGTCGTCTGTTGTCGTCCTTTGTATATCTCTTCTCTCTTATCGACCGACCGTGTGTCCCTCTCCCCATAGCAGCGAGGCTATTTATAGAGGTTTCAGGGGTGAACGTGTCCCCTAAAAACACTCCACAATGAGGGGTTAACTTCCCCGTTATGTGGGCGGTGACCGGCCCCATAACCAGGGCAGTTATAACCGAGGCGCAAGTTTCGGCCCCTGCGCCTTGACGCTGAGACGCGGGTTTGGACCCTCGCACCTTTGAGCTGTTGAGACGCGGGTTTGGACCCTCGCGCCTTGATGCTGAGACGCGGGTTCGGACCCTCGCGCCTTGAGCTGCTGAGACGCGGGTTCGGACCCTCGCGCCTTGACGGTGAGACGCGGGTGAGATTAGCCCTGCGTCTGGAGTTTGGGACTCTGTTTTTGACAACTTTGTCTTAATGATTTTTGGACAGCCTACAGGGAGCCACCTCTAGAATTCCACATTTCTTATTTTCCCATTTCTCATTATCTTATTTCCTATTATCAATATAGCTCATGTCCAGTTATCATGTGACTTGTATCATGCACTGTTATTATTCCTGATATATTGTGTACTTTAAATATATTAAATATAACATCAGGTTGGGGGAGACTTGATGGTTGAGTAGATCTAACTGGGTGGATGTACTAGATATATATTTATCCCACTGCAGGGGATGGTAGTGCTGGCTACCGATTGTATATAACTCCATGAGCTCTCGTCTCCCGTTTCATGCTCCCCTCTTAGTTGTGGGCTCTGGTCTCAGCAGCCAGGGGATTGTTTAAGGCAGTGGCCTCGGATATGCAAGTAATACTCTCACCCGATTATAACTCCTTGACCATTGGGTTTTCAATTAACATAATAAAACGGTATAAACAATAGTGACGTCAGGAACGCTTGTTATTTGGTCACTCTCTCGTTTGGATCATGGTACCCGTGTACCATGTTCGGATGGGTTCATCATGAGTGCGGGCTCTGGTATGAACTGTCAGCTATATGGGACACTGAAAGAGATTGATTAAAATACCAGGCGGTACTGATTGTTATTTTTGTATAAATAACATGACTTGTTCAATACATGTATATTACTGTTCAGCTGTACATGTTACTATTCCTCATATTTTATCCATTATCTTATCACCTGTATATCTTGTTATACTTCCTGATATTTGTTACACTTCAGGTGGTAACACACTATTCATGTACACGTATACTCTGCATTCCATATATTCTGTTTCATGTATACCTATAGACATTGTTACTGTATCATCACAACACCGTAATATGGTTATTTCACATACTTCATAACTATATGTTCATATTCATCATGGCACCATTATGCTAATGTTATTATTAGATTAAACAAGAAATATAAATTAATTAAAACATGCTACATATTACTTATACACATTGATGTAATTAGGAACACTCAATACAATATCATGTTAAGCATATTGAGAATAATATATAAATGGTATAACTTTATTGACTGAAGTAACATAATCTCCGAAGGTGACTTACTTATTATTTTTGGCAGCACAGCCCGGACATATAAAGTGATAATAATGATATAAAATTGGATACTATTGTGGTAATGATATTATTATAACATGCTAGGTATTGATGATGTTAAAATATGACGCTCGTATATTTCTCCCGATTATTATTATCATTATAGTGTATCACTGGTACTTAATCATGTAATATATAATATTATCTTGATTGTATTGCTATAATATATATTACTGCTTCTTTTATTTTACCACTCACTAGGTCGCTTTCTGACGACCTTGGGTTTGCGTGCCCAGGTGATCTGAAATAGCATAGTATTATTTTCACAAGATATAGATAAGAGACTCGTCACCTGTACTATTCATAGGTATCTTTATTATTCTATTTTTATTTCCTTATTTATCTCTGTTACTCATATCTATCATGATCACTGACCCTTTTGCATGTATTCTTGTACTTATTTAGCGCTAGAATTATTGTATATATTGATTTATTCTCTGTATTGAGGCTTATCATACGTACGCGAGGGTATTTCCGCCCTGCGTACGTATGTCACCGTAACATTTCTGTATCTGTGGGATCGGGGCGTTACATCACTTGATGGAAAGAATGAGGTATAATTTTACCAAAGGATTGGGCCTTAATTTTGTTAAAGAAAAGCGAGCATTACTTCATTCATTTGCACCGAAAGGCAAAGACCCCCACTACTATCACAAGACCTGAAGAGGATTCGGTTATGTATCTATGCTAGTCTCGTCAGATTCTGAATCTGAAGAAGAGGTCTATCATGACAGCTCATCAGTAACATCTTCTGGGACTCAGATGTTAGTATCGGTGATATCTTCAAAAATCTCTAAGTGAACATGGTATCAACTAGTCATATAGAAGATGACGGAGAAGATACTTTTAAATTCAAAGAATTGATCAAGTCAGACTCTGATCCATGGATTAAACACTTAAATGCTCTTTGGGATATACGTTTTGAACAATGCGAACCGCCTACAGAGGATAAAGTGACTCAGATAAATCTTTGAGATGAGCTTAATTCTAAGCCCATTTTCATAAGCAAGAGCTTATCACCTCCTGAGAAAGAGGACTTAGTACATCTTATACGAGATTATAAAGATATCTTTGCTTGGAACTGTGAGGACATGCCTGGGCTTGATCCTTTGATTGCTATGCATTAACTCAACATCAATCCAGATGCCTAGCCAATCAGTCAACAACAACAACAGTTTGGTCCTGAGATCATGAAAACGATCGAATCAGAAGTCAAGAAGCTAATAGACTCTGGTTTTGTCAGGGAGGAACAACATCCAGATTGAGTGGCCAGCATAGTGCCTGTTCCCAAAAAGAATGGAAAGATCCGGATTTGCATCGACTACCATGATCTAAATGTTGCTTATTTGAAAGACGAACTCTCTCTTCCGATCACGGATGTTATGATTCACAATATGTGTGATTTTGAGAGGATGTCTTTCATGGATGGTTTCTCAAGGTATAATCAAATAAAGATGTACCCTGAAGATGAAAAACACACATCTTTCAGGATGCCTTTGGGGGAATACTGCTACACAGTGATGCCCTTTGGCTTAAAGAATGCTAGTGCCAACGCGCTATGAATGCAATTTTTCAGGAGCATATACATAAAATCATAGAATGCTATGTCGATGACATTGCTGTGAAAAACTGTAGCAAAGGCAATCATCTCGTAAACCTGAGAAGAGTGTTCAACATCATGCGGGCTCACAAATTGAAGATGAACCCAATCAAGTCCTTCCTAGGGGTAGCTAGTGGCAAATTCCTTGGATTTGTCATTACATCCAAAGGAATTCACTTGGATCCGGAGAAGATCTGTGTCATCCAAGAGATGCAGCCTCCGAGAAATCTTAAGGAACTTAGAGGCTTACAAGGATGATTGGCATATATCTAGAGATTTATATCGAATCTTTCAGGACGTTGCCAACCCTTCACCAAATTAATGAAAGGAGTCTCATTCATTTGGGACAATGCTTGCCAACAAGCATTTGAAGAGATCAAGGAGTATCTCATACACCCTCCTGTTCTGGTAGCTTCAGTATCAAGAAAACCTATCCTATTATATGTTTGAGTTATGGATCATTCCTTGGGAGCTTTACTAGCTCAAAACAATGATCAAAACTATGAACAGGCAATCTACTACTTGAGTAGAACGATGGTCAGGGTGGAGCATCGTTACAACCCGATCGAGAAGGAATGCTTAGCCTTACTCTTCACCATCTAGAAGATGAGACACTACCTTGTGGGGAAATACATTCACGTTATTTTTAGAGTCAATCTCTTGCAATTACTCATAACAAGACTATCTTCGCTGAATTGCAGATTAGCAAAATGGGCCATATTGCTCTCATAATACAAGATGCAATTCATGGCACAAAAGCCGATCCAAGGTCAAGATGTGGTAGATTTCGTGGCTGACCATCCAATTCTAGAAAGTTCAAAACTTTATGATGATCTCCCAGACGAGATTGTAGAAGCCAACATAATCAACGTCTCCTCAGAAGAACCAGTGTGGCAACTGTTCTTCGACGGTGCATCAAGAACATGTCCTAAGGGAAATCGTCGCAGGTGTAGGGGTAGTACTCATTTTCCCACGTAATTACGTGATTCCCCGTGCATTCTCATTAATTGAGCCATGTTCCAATAACGTGGTGGAATACAATACTCTATTAATTAGAATGCAACTTGCTGAAGAGATTGGAGTAAAAAATCTTGAAGCATACGGTGATTCAAAGCTCATCGTCAACTAGGTTTGCGGAGAATATGGAGTCTGACATGAAGACTTAATGCCCTATCACAATTTAACCATTAACATAGCGGAGAAGTTTAGAAGCTTCTATATTGACCATGTGCCATGTTAGCAAAATGCGCATGCAGATGCATTGGCGTCTCTCGCTACTTTATTGGCCCTTCCAGCCGGAGCCATAGAGAAAATACTCATCTACAGTCAAGACTTGTACTGCCTAAAATTCGCCTTTGAAGAAAGTCAAACTTCAAGAGGAAACCTTCAAGTCAAAGAAGTTTTGGAGACTTCAATAGGTCCAGAACTCAGCGATTGGTGATTCACATTCATTGACTTTGTCCTATACATCATCCTGCCTAACGGCCCCAAGGAGGCAACCGCCATCAGAAGAAAGGCTCCTCGATTCTACGACAATGCGATTACGTGAACATTATATTGTCGATCGTATGATGGAATCTTACTCCGTTGCCTTTAAGACAAAGAGGCACAAGAGACACTCAGATAAGCTCACAGCGGCATGTGCGGAGCTCACCAACTCGGACCCAAGCTCGGAGACCGGCGTCAAAGGCTTGGCTATTATTGGCCGAAAATGATCCTTGATGCCATCGCCTATGCTAAGTGACTTTGTTCATCAAGAACCGGGACATCTTCATCCAACATCTTCTTCATGTCTATTTGAGACATGGGGAATGGATGTTATCTGACCCATCAGCCCTCAAACATCCAAAGGATATCGCTTTATTTTGGCCATAACTGACTACTTCTCTAAATGGGCAGAAGCTATCCCCCTCAAGGAAGTGAAGATGTCAAACACGATCAGGCTCATTAAGCATCACGTCCTGTACCGCTTTGGCATACCATAATGAATCGTCCATGATAACGGACCCCAGTTCGTTAGCCAAGCGTTCTAGAGATTCTGTAATAAATTCAGAATCCAAAGTGTGTCATCAACGACATACTATCTAGCTGCCAACGGTCTTGCAGAAGCCTTCAATAAGACAATTGGAAAGCTACTCAAGAAGTTTATCTCAAAAAGCCAACGCGACTGGGATGACAAAGTAGGTGAATGCTTATGGGCTTACCACACAATAGTGAGAACTCTGACAAAAGCCATGCTATTTTTCTTGGTGTACGGATGTGAAGCTGTACTTTCACTGAAAATCTAAATCTCATCCCTTCAAGTTGCCTTGACAACCAGGATGGTGGATGAAGAGAAGCGTCGATTGTGCCTCCAAGAGTAGGAAGCTTTAGATGATAAATGTCTGTAAGCCTAATAGCAAATCGAGCTCTATTAAGCTTAAATTTTCAGAGCTTTCAATAAGAAAGTCAGAGAACGGGCTTTCAATAAAGGCAACCTTGTCTTAGCTGTCAGAAGACCCATGGTCATAAGACGAAAGAAAAATTCCAACTCACCCAAATGGGAAGGACCATTTGTAGTACAGTCAGTCTACTTAAATGGAGGATACCGCCTCATAACTCCAGATGGTGATACGCTCATGATACCGATCAACGGCAGATTCTTGAAGAAGTACTACCCTTAAAAGGACTCTTCTCATGATCAAGTTAATACTACACCTCTGATCGAAGATTCACCATGATCAATTAGATGGATTAAGGTTTGAGATCCAAGATGTTAGGGAGAGCACCAAAGAAGCGCTTCCTCATTCAATAGATCACATTAGGTCAATGACGTCGAGCCAACCGAACATTATTGACATCGTGATGCATGATGTTAATATCGAAGAAACAAAGTAAGAAACTTCAGTTTTAGCTTTGTTACTCTTCTCAAAATCAAGTTAATACTATACTTCTGATTGAAGATTCACCCTGATCAATTAGATAGATGAGGGTTTGAGATCTAAAATGTTTAGGGAGCACCAAAGAAGAGCTTTCTCATTCAATGGATCACATCATGGTTGATAGACGCTGAGCCGGCCGAGTATTGTTGACATCGTGATGCATGATGTTAATATCGAAGAAACGAAGTTAGAAACTTTGATTTTAGCCTTTTCACTCTTCTTATGATCAAGTTAATACTACACTTTTGATCGAAAATTCACCCTAATCAATTAGATGGATTAGAGTTTGAGATCTAAGATGTTTGGAAGAGCGCTAAAGAAGAACTTTCTTATTCAACAGATCACATCATGGTCGATCAACACCGAGCCAACTGAACATTGGTGATATTATGATGCATGATGTAAACATTGAAGAAAAGACAAAGGTAAAATGTCAGTTTTTATCCTTGTCACTCTTGTCTAGTATATAGACATGCACCCACTTTTATATTAGATGAATATGTCATATTTTGAAGTCGACCATGCCTAAGCAATAGTTTTAGGCATTCTTATTTCTGATCATTCCTCTCGATCCAGAAGGATGGCTTCTCTAGCCTAACTTTTCCATATGTAATGGTAACATATCTCCCTGCTCTTGTTCGATCGATCGAAGCTTGACCCAATGACAAAGGACCTGAACAATCAGATGGTGGACTTGAATGAGTTTATCTGATGGCTTATCAAGCCAACTCATTGAAGAAGATTTGTTATGCATCTTTGAAGAACCTTTCCATTGTATCCACATTCATATCAAGATGTAATGATCGGTCGATTCTCATAGAGGATCGAATGAGTTTGATGGCTTATCAAGCCAACTCATTGAAGAAAGTTCGTGATGCATCTTTGCAGAACCTTTCCATTGTGTCCACATTCATATCAAGATGAGGTGATCGATCAACTCTCATGGAGGATCGAATGAGTTTATTTGATGGCTTATCAAGCTAACTTATTGAAGATGGTTCGTGATGCATCTTTGCAGAACTTTTCCATTGTATCCACGTTCATATCAAGATGTGATGATCGATCGACTCTCATGGAGGATTGAATGAGCTTATCTAATGGCTTATCAAGCCAACTCATTGAAGAAAGTTTGTGACACATTTTTGCAGAACTTTTCCATTGTTTCTACATTTATATCAAAATGTGGCAACCAAATGAGGATCAAATAGGACTCCACGAGAAGGTTAATCTTCAGATAAAACCCCCGCAGAATTCATATCTACCTTTGTGGCCCTTAGCTTATTAGTAGGAGGCACACTACACTACATCCAACGCCTCTGATGGCTAAAGGATAGAGGAAACAGTTGGCATTTAAACCCAACAAAAAATCCTCGACAACTCATCATGATGAAGGAAATAGCACGGCTAGACCAACTCAAATGGTAGTTAGTAAAGGCACACTAAATCCGTTGATAGTTGAGGGTTTGCTAAAATCCTAAGGGATCTGATCCCGCCTTCCCCTCTGAAATCCCTTACCAATTACCGTCGATGGAATAGTAAGATCACAAAAAATTGTTTTTGTTTCTCCAGTGAAATAATCACTAATCGAAACCTATCATGTTAACATTATACCTCTAGCATACCCCACTGTTAGGTTAATATTATACCTCTAACAGAGATTTTCCTCAATTTTCCCAGCGGATAAAATTTTAACCTGTCAATTCTCTTCAATAGAATGATGAGTCCACAAAATTGCTCAAATTACAAAATTCTTCGGTCAAGTTAATATCAACCTCTGGCCAAAATTGCTCATATCGCGATATAAATCTCTGTTAAGTTAATATTACATCTACGTCAGTGATTCTCTCAGTTTTCCAACGAAAATGAGACATTCAAGCTAAGTAAAATATCACACCTCTAGCATCCATTTCATTGTTAAGCTAAATACTATACAAATGACAATGATCTTCTCTCGAGCTTTCTCATCGAAGCTGAGATGAACAATGCTAAATTAATATCACATTTCTAACATTCCTCCCGCTGTCAAGTTAACACTAAACCTATGAAAGTGATTTTCTTAGTTTTCTCAATAAAAACGAGATCTTCTTGCTGCTAACTTAATATTATACCTCTAACACACATCCTTGTCAAGTTAATATCACACCTCTGACAATTCAATTTGCTCAAACTACAAATTCAAAACGTCATGTTAACATTATACTTCTGATGGTAAAATTTTTCATAAATTCCCAGTGGATCAAACTCCATTTGTTATTCTCATCAATATAATAGCAAGTCCACAAAATTCACTCAAATCACAAATTCAATCCCTGTAAAGTTAACATCACACCTCTTATAGTAACCTTTTCAAATTCTCTAATGGAATTATCAAACTTTGAGTTGCTACGTTAATCATCACCTCTAACAATCAAATTCAAATCGTTTTCATTTGTCTGATTTTCAAATACAAAAAGAAAATAAAGACAAAATGAAGGCAAAATTATCACTTTTATTATTCATGAGCAAAATTGTAAAAGTGATATAAATACTCTCTTATTCATAAGACAGAGTGTTACAAAAAAAAAGTTAATCATGCTCAGCGAGAGACTTTATTTGGTCTTTAAGGCACTGGATATCCCTTTGGCGTGCTTTTTCGACCTTTGCTAAAGCCTGGGCCCTCAGCTCCTTGTCAGATAAAAAATTCTTTGCAGCAAGTTATGTCTGAAGAGCTTCGAATTTTGAATTATGGACATCGAGTTTCCGATGTACTCGACTTTTAGCAGCCTCGAGCTCCTCCACCCTCTTTTTCTCATTCGCAAGCTTCAGCTCATTGTCGCAGATTAAGGCTTGTACCTTAGCAATTGCTGCTCGAGCACTCGCTATCACACCTTTCGCACCCTTGGTGATGATCTCAGATCGCTGAAGGTCGTCTGTCAAATTTTGATAGCTGTCTTTGGAATCATCAAGACAACGAGCTTCCTCAGCTATCCGCTTCTCAATCTCCTTTTGCTCCCAATCCTAGTTGGCGCGAAGATTCTCTGATACCTATTGAGCATCAGCAACTGGACTGACTCTCTCCAGATTCCTAAAATCCCTCGAGTACGTACCTAGTTGTTCGACTAGCACTTGATGTGCTCTCTATCAATCAGAACCCCCAGTCTGTCAGATGTTATCGACTTGGTTCTCGAGGAGTGTTTGTGTGAGCTCGAAGAAACTTTGCCCAGAAAGCGCTAATTTAATGCAATACTTCATCGTGATGAAGAATTGCTTGACGATTTGGAGAGTCAGCTCTTCCAGGTTGTCTATAGTTGGTATCAGCATCGAAAGCACTTCCTAATTCAGTCTCTATGATTACAATAGAGACAGTCTTAGAAGTTGAAGGTGGAACATTTGTCCCTCCCAAAAGTGCAGGAGCCAGATGGGTTGAAAGTTACCTCATCACTGAGATCACCATAGGAGCTTCAGGATTAGGAGCTGTAATAATTTCCTATGTAGCAACCTTAAGAACAGGCTCCATAGTGATGACTCTCTCCATTGAAACCTCAACAGGAAAGTCCTTTGCACTAGTGCCCATAATAAGCTCTTCTGCTTGAGTGATGCAATGTCATCTACAGACATTACAATGATATCAGCGATATTACCAAGAGTGAGAATACCAAATTCTGATATCTTACCCGGCTAAAGAGATGTAGATAGCAAATTCTCTGACAGCTCTCCTAGCTGGGAAGATTTCTCAGCCACAGATGTTGTACTTATAGAGGCCACTCGGTGCTAATCTTGAGAATTTTTGTGCCTTCTGGCTGAGTCAGTTCCTTAATCATTTCAGCAATGCTCGAGGAGGTTTCTCCTTCAGCGGTAGTGGTAGCCCCTGCAAAATGTTATACAAGCAGGTGTTAAAATGTCATCCAAGCAGGTGTTAAAATGTCATTTATTAAACCCATAGGTGGGAAAAGAAAGGATATCTTCAGTGGTAGCAGTCTCCCTAGGTGACAGGACTGTCTCTGGGGCAGCAACATGCATTTCCTCTTCTGTCATATGCGAGAATTGACTAGCATCTGGAGAAACAGTATAAGATCCCATATCATGGCCATCTTCAGATGATGAAGACAATACTTGAGCCAAGGGAGCCTCAGCAATTGGAACTTTCCCACTAATCGGTCTAGTAGTCGGACTGGGTTCAGGGATCTTCAGGGCCGGTATTATAACTTTTGGAGAGCTCGGTTTCATTTCAGCTCCTTCGCCTGAGGTCATCAAGGACGCTGATGGAGCTTCTAACTGAGGCTCCTCTGTAACTTTTAACCCTTTTGAAGCAGCAGGGCCTCTACTGCGCCGACTATGAATGAGCGGAGGAGCCACCTCCTCTTCTTTCTCAGACTCCATATGGCCCAACCCTGACTGAGAAGCCCCAGCAATGGAACTTTAGCATTAGGCTCTCTTCGTGCCTTCTTCTAACTTGAACCACCTGTAGAGGAGGAAGGATGGGCACGCTTCGCTAAGGCTTGGCGAGACTTTCTTACAGAGCGTTCCTCTGCAATTTCAACAATGCGCCCTGCCGCTTCATATGTACTAGCCTCTTTCTCAGCCTCCAAGTACTCATTCATTCCTTTCTTATGAACAATCTTGGATCCCATACAAGCATTGTAGGTGGACTAATAGCTTTAATGCATGAGGCGTTCATCCTATAATCTTACACCATATTGACAATAACATATCAGGTGCAAAAGCTAAGGCTAGTATATAAATTAGGTGATCACTGGGGAAGAATAAAAGTTGCCCCGTCCCTCCGGCTATTTGCCCAAAGGCCATTAGCTTCAGTTTTAATGATAACAAAACATATGCAGTTATGTTTTTAACAATTTTGTTTAACAAAATTTTATGTTAACTATTTGTTGCATTTCGGCTCCATCACAAGACTCACACATTTTAGAAGCCAAGGAGATGTAGATCTCAGAGCTTAAGCACATAGAAGAGCTCAAGGATCAATTATACTAGAGAAGACTATTTCAAGATTTATATTTTTTTACTTTTTGTATTTTAGATAGGATTTATAGTCATTTGTTAAAACCAAGATGATATAAGTTGATAGCTTTTGAGATTGACACACACAAACACACATATTTCACACTCCTTTGTGTTTTTAACAAAAGTTCATAATTATACTCTTTATCGTTTCCAAAATCGAGTTTCAGAAAAATAAGTTTCGAAAAAACAGGATTTTTGATTTAGAAAAGAATTTTGTCAAAATATGATTCTAACTTTATTTTGTGTTGATCCATGTTCACACACTGGTTCTTCAAGTCCCTAGAACTCCATTTTACATTTAAAGATTAAAATTTATTTTATCAGAAAAAGAATGGTTTCAAAAAGATTTTCATAACTTGACTTTAGCCCTTCGTCGGTCGATCGGGCGGTCGATCGTAGGCAGAGCAAAATTTCTCTGTTGGTCGACTGAGCGGTTGACTGACATGTACCAAAGTGCATGTGTGCACTTCGGTCGACTGGCAGTTGACCGACTGCAAGAGCTTTGCTCTCGGTTGGGCCCGGTCGACCGACAGAGAGTTTAACTCTCTGGTTGGGAACAACGGTCGACCGTCCGGTCGACCGCTATCCCCAACAGTCAAAAATCTGACCGTTGGCGATCGACCGGGCGGTCGATCGACAGAAGAATTTTCTGCTGAATTTTTTCCAACAGCTATATTCTATTTTGTCTTTCTCTGCGTCTTTTTCCAACGGCTCTTTTGGGTTTTCTACTCATGTTTTCATCAACTATAAATTGTAGGACTATGAAAAAACTCAGTAACAAGATTTTTAAAGTTTAGATCAAGTTTTTACAAGTTTTAGCTTTTTCATAAAAGATTTCATTTTGAGCAAAATTTCCAGAATTCTTGTTTTTGGCTTGAGCCCTCACCCTACATCTCTACAAGCTATTTTCACTATACAATCCCAAAGAGTTTCACCTCCTCATATTGGTTATAGGATTGTGCTTGTCATCTATTTGTGATCAAGTGTAGATCACCGTTTTCCTTCTATTGAGAGTTGTAGAGGTTACGGTCTCAAGTGAGCTAGTGAGCTCTGTGTTGGTGTTGCGGCAACGCGAGAGAGGACTAGTGAGTCTGTTGAGTTCTAGTGAGAACTTGAAACAGTTGACGATCTAATGAGATCGGTTATAGTGAAAATCCTTCATAGTGTGAAGGCGAGGACGTAGAACAGTGGCTCGAACCTTGAAATAAATTATTGTGTTTGTGATTGCTTACTCTTTCTCTCTTTAATTACTTGCACTCTAATATTATCTACTTATTTGCAAGAATTTCTTAAGTTGTATTTGATATTTGCCAAGTTGCTAGCAAGTGATTTTTAATTCCGTATTATTTGCCATTTACTGTAGCCATTACCTATTCACCCCCCTTTTAAGTGATTTTCAATTCGTATCAGAGCCTAACCCTAGTTTTAATTTAACCACCTTAGGGAGATACATTCATTGTTGGCCCAGAGGCCTTCCACTCTAGTTTTGATGATGATCAACTCATGTAGTTATATGTTTACTAATAATCTTGTGATTGTGAGTTTCAGATCATTAGCAAGATATTAGTTGATGATTAGCTTCAACAAAGAGTTTAGAAGCTTATCATGGTGATTCCGGTGCTCAAGCTTCAAGATCTTTCCTTTGCACTCGGTGGATCACGCGTTTGGGAGCAAGTCTACTTGAAGATGGAGGTTATCAAGAAGACTTAGGTATCCTAGTTTAGATAGTGTGTTTAGATCCATTTGTAAAGTTTAGTATAGTTGATATGCTCAAGTGCACACAACACACATGGTTTATGTTTTAGCTTTGGTTTTCATGAATAGTTTGATCAAAATAAGTTTAAATAGTTTTTATGTATATTAGATATGTTCTAGATATACATACATGCTTTTAACTTCCTAAACAAACTTATTTTGACTTTCCTATTCATGTATTGAAAAATCCAAGTTTGATAAAATACATGTTTTGATTTTTGGTAAAAATGTTAAGAAACAAAAATGGTTTCATATGCTTGATATTTGAGTAGAAATGTTTATCACATGTTTATATATCAATGCAATATGGTAAAAACATTTTTGGGATTTTTACAAGTTATTAAAAGATTTTTCAAAATATGTTTTAACCAAGATTTTGACCCAGTCCTGTCTGTCAGGCCAGGTCGGTCGACCGAGAGTTCGACCGAACCATGGGCCGGTTGATTGATCGGGAAACTAGCACTCAAAAGTGTGTATTTATGTGAAATCAAATGAAAAGCTCAAATGTGCTAATGTACCCTCGATACTTCCGTTATAGCAATGGCTCAACGGGTCGTATCCACAGGGAAGGGAGGCGATAGAAGCATTAACAGTCTTTAGTCACGTCAGATGTTAACAATTCTTCTATGTTGAAAGAATGAAAAAGAGAATGAAAAAGAAAAGAAAATGAAAACAAGCATGTGGTAGGTGAGGAGAGCGATGAAAACGTCGATAAGAAAATAAGAAAAGGAACTTGAAAACGATTTCTAAAACAAAGGTAAAAGAAAACTCATGGCTACTAACTACTAAGTACTCCACTAACCATACTAACCTCTTCGAGATAGTTGCCTCACATTTGGATCCTCGGCCATCACAATCCTTATCTTCAAGAAGCAATACAAAGCATGGCTCATGGATGGTTCACAACAATCAAAACATTGCAACAAGAATAAGCTATTACAAGCATCACTCATTACACTACTAGCATGAAATCAAAGAGCATGAAAATAAAAGAGAGTTAGCTTGGTTAGCAAGTTAGCAAGTTAGCAAGTTAGATTGTTAGAATCCATCATCTTTTACCATCAATGGCTCTTGTAAGAACAAGGCCTTGTAGATGCAACCCGATTCATGTGGATTATCAAGTAAGTGGTTAGATGGTTAGTGGTTAGTAGTTAGATTGCCATGAAAAGAAAAACTAACTAGAAATCATGTAGAAGGAGAAGGAGATTACAATGAAAGAGAAAGGAGGTACCTTTACATAGAGTGTCACTCTCTATTACATCAATCCCTCACTTATCTCTCTCTAGAAATCACTCAGCCCTACTACAATGATCTAAGAAAAAGAAATGAAGAACACTCACCTACACTAAAATCTAGATCTACTCCTAAAAACGAAGACTGCTCTCGCTCTGGCTCTCTGCAGGGCTATTTATAGGGCTCAGAAGTAATTCTCTCGAACCCGGACAGGTGGCAGGAATCTGGGGCTCAACAGCCCCAGATCTGCCGCAGATCTGCGGCTAGGATTAGGAAAACGCGGCAAAATCTGGTCCATTGGATCCTAGATTTCTGTTACGAATTTGTTATGAGTTTGTTATCCACGTAGACCTTCTAGAAGTGTGAGCTGGCGCATAGAATTCTCCAGATCCTGGGCTCAAACTTGGGCTCTTTTTTTGGGCTTTGAATTAATCTCTTTTAATTATTGCTAATTAAAGAGATTTTGGGCCTTTTCTCCATTTGAGTGTGGACCTGCAAAAATATAGAGAAGATGGGTAAAAATCATATTGTTATTTGCAAAAATGCATGAGAATGATATGGTAAAATATGCAAAATTGGATCACAATCACACCCCCACACTTATTCTTTTGCTCGTCCCGAGCAAAACAAAGAAAAGAAAAACTATACTACTAATTTTATTACACCACTTTCGCAGGTGACGCGATTGCACTGAGCACGTGCAACAAGCCGTTAAACCTCTAGGTTACCCTAGAGGAGGAGTGTTGTCCCCTGAGGGTTTTCAGCGGATTACACCCACAAAATCCTTAAAGAAAGAAAACAAATGTTAGTGTTTTTGAAAATTCATTTTGAAAGAGAGATATGTTTTCGAACTATTTTTGCAAAAATATAAGTGATCTAAGGTCATAAGTCCACCTATAATCATTCTTCCTTAAACTTAGTCTCTATGCAAGATCTTGTCTTCAATTAAGGTAAGAATTCAAAATTGGATTGAATATTTTATCCTTCATAAAACCTAGATAGTATGCACACCGTGACAGTGAAGATTTCTGGGATTTCAACTCTAACCATAAAGCCATTTATTTATATATATTTATTTTCTTTTTCTCTTTTTTCTTCCCTTAGTTTAGGCTTTCTAGTTCACCCATGTAACGAGCCTATAACCGATGACTCCCAAACCAGTCGGTCTTAGGGCACCAGATGAGAAAACATCCCTCGGGTTTAAGGACTCGAGTGAAAAAGGCCACGAAACTAAAGGGGATTATTTATTTTCTTTACCACCGTTAGGCGTGAATAATCATGCTTCTTGAGGCACAATTATCCAGCTTAATAAGTGATGTTTTATTTATATATATATTTTTTCTTTTTTTTTATTTTATGGCATTTTGGTCTTTGTTTCCATCCTAAAAAATGTGTAAGTGTGAAGTGCATACTATCTAAGGTAAAAAATTCAAGATAAAAATATCTCCCCAATTTTACTTACTTAGCCTATAATTTCAAACAAGATCTATTATTTCAACTAGATTTAAGATGTCATAATTAAGGCTTTCTTAATTTCTAAGATACATCTTAATTTTCTTAAAAATAGATCAAAACTCTGTCTCTTATTTCAAAAAGTTTTTAATGAAAGAGAAAATTCCTATACAAAAGAGAAGATCATAAAAGAAGTGTAAAAGAAAGAAAATCTAAAAACTCTATGTTAGTAAACCCTCCCCCACACTTATCTCATGCATTGTCCTCAATGCATCGTGATATATGTTGTTGGCCCAAGGTTACAATCACCCGTCTTTAGTGTGTTGTGATGATTACAAAACATATTAGTTATTTGTACTAATATTATTTGTTGTTTAAGTGTGTTTCAGGTTTTCTATCTTGCATAGGTATTTTCTTTCCTAAAGGAAGGTGACTTGGACTCAAGATAACTCAAATTGGGCTCTGATACCAATTGAAAAGACACCTAGAGGGGGGGTGAATAGGTGTAATTGCTAATCTAGAACTAAATGAAAACTTAATGCTCTAAATGCGGAAGCTAATGCAAATGTTGCACAAACTTAATACAATACAACAAGTGTAGCCGAATTCCCTTTGCAGGGCTCTGGACTAACTCCCCTTGATTCCCCTTGAAATGGGTCGAGGTGCTATGTGAAGCTCTTGTTAGATGAGTATAAGTTAGGCACACACACACAAGCAATCCAAGCAATCAAGGATATAGCAATATGGATTATGCAAGGCACAACACAAGCAAATAAATATGACAAGATGAATTATGCTCAACACAAGCAAATATGATATGAATGAAGTATGATGCTTTGCACAATATAAATGAGAGAGAGTTAGAGAGACAATGGATCAATCGCAAAGACCAAGATATGTTTCGAGGTTCGAGCACCTTGCTCTACATCCCCGCCTACACCACCGTGTAGGATTTCCAATCCACTATCTCCCACCGAGGGAACCTCTACCGAAGAGGATTTGTTACAACACTAGGAGTACCAAACTCCTCTCTCAAACAACAACTCTCTAAAACTCTGATAAAGAAGACAGGAAAAACAGATTTTTAGACTTGCCCAAAGTTGGGATATCAACAACTTTGCAACCCTATCAAGATACCATGAAGGTGGCGCCGTCACCTTCGGAGATGACGCCAAGGGTAAAATCATCGGTATTGGTAATGTAAAACTTGGCACATCCCTTTATTGAGAATGTAGTTTTAGTTGACGGCCTCAAGCATAATCTCTTGAGTGTTAGTCAATTATGTGATAAAGGTTTTGATGTAGTTTTTGATAATGTTGTTTGTAAAGTAATTGATAGAATTTCTAATGCTTGTGTGTTTTCCGATTTTCGTGAAAGAAATGTTTATATGATAGATATGTTAAATATGTCTTGTAATATAACATGTTTAAAAGCTCTCGATGACGACTCTTGGTTGTGGCATAAAAGATTAGGCCACATTTCTTTTGACCATATATCTAGGCTTAACACAAAGGAAATGGTGAAAGGTATTCCTTGTTTGAATTTTGAAAAAGACCGAGTTTGTGACGCATGTCAATTTGGGAAACAAACTAAGTCTTCTTTCAAGTCAATTAAGGATATCATGACATCACGTCCTTTGGAGTTAATCCACATGGATTTATTTGGCCCTACACAAACCAAAAGTCTAAGTGGGAATAGATTTGCATTTGTTTTAGTTGATGATTTTTCACGTTTTACTTGGGTTTTCTTTCTTGAGCATAAAAATCAAGCATTTTCGTATTTCCAAACTTTTAAGAAAAGAGTTGAAAAAGAAAAAGATGTTTCGATTTTAAGAATAAGAAGTGATAGAGGAGGTGAATTCATTAATCAACCCTTTACCACTTTTTGTGAAGAACATGGAATAAAGCATGAACTATCTTGTCCTAGAACTCCACAACAAAATGGAGTAGTTGAACGGAAAAATCGAACTTTGCAAGAGATGGCTAGGACAATGCTTAGTGAATACGGTCTACCACATTATTTGTGGGCCGAGGCCGTTAATACATCATGCTATATATCAAATCGTGTTTTCTTGTGTAAAAATACTACAAAAACCTCTTTTGAAATGTACTTTTCTAGAAAACCAAATGTTTCATATTTCAAGGTTTTTGGATGCAAATGTTTTGTTTTAAATACAAAAGATAATTTAGGAAAATTTGATCCTAAATCTTACGAGGCTATATTTGTGGGTTATTCTAGTACTAGTAAGGCTTATAGAATCTTCAATAGGTCATCATTGACTATTGAGGAATCTATACATGTTAAGTTTGAGGAATCTAACTTGTTTGTTAAGAATGTTGTAGAAATAGATGCTTTGCATGAAGGCTTGGAGAAAGTGACCTTGGAGGATACACCTACTATGGGAGACAAGCCAAAGGATGATGAAGGAAGTGAAGCTAAAATACAAGAGGCTCAAGGAAATGAAGATCAAACAAATGGAGAAGAGCCCACTCAACAACTTCCAAAGGATTGGAGATACAATCCACATCATCCCAAGGACCTCGTCATAGGTGATGTATCAAAAGGGGTAACAACTCGCTCTAAACTTCATGACTATTGTGGACATTATGCATTTATTTCTCATGTTGAACCCAAGAACGTCCTCGAAGCCGAGGCCGATTCATATTGGTTGCTAGCTATGCAAGAGGAACTCAATCAATTTGAGCGCAACCAAGTTTGGCACCTTGTTCCTAGGCCCCACGATAGACCAACAATTGGTACTAAGTGGATCTTTAAGAACAAGTTGGATGAATCGGGTAACGTTGTTAGGAATAAAGCTAGGTTAGTTGCCCAAGGTTACACTCAAATTGAAGGAATCGATTTTGAAGAAACCTTTGCACCCGTAGCACGGCTTGAAGCCATACGGATGACACTAGCATTTGCCTCATATAAAGATTTTAAATTGTTTCAAATGGATGTTAAAAGTGCTTTTCTAAATGGTTTTATTGAAGAGGAAGTGTATGTTGAACAACCCCCCGGATTTGTTGATCCTACACATCCGGATTTTGTTTTTAATTAGATAAAGCTCTTTATGGTTTAAAACAAGCCCCTAGGGCTTGGTATGAAAGACTTTCTTCATTTTTGATTTCAAATGGTTTTAAGAAAGGTAAATTGATACAACCTTGTTTACAAAACATGTAGAAAATGATATTCTTATTGTGCAAATTTATGTAGATGATATTATTTTGGTTCTACTAATGAATCTCTTTGCCAAGCTTTTGAGTCATGCATGAAGGATGAATTCGAAATGTCTATGATGGGGGAGCTCAACTATTTCCTTGGACTCCAAATCAAGCAAAAGAAGGATGGGATCTTCATCAATCAAGCCAAGTACACAAAGGAACTCATCAAAAGGTTCGGGCTTGAAGGATCGAAAGTAAGCAAAACTCCCATGGCAACAACTACCAAGCTTGACAAGGATGAACAAGGTAAAAGTGTAGACATTAAACTTTATAGAAGCATGATAGGTAGCTTGCTTTATTTGACAGCTAGTAGGCCGGATATTATGTTTTCCGTTTGTCTTTATGCACGTTTTCAATCTTGTCCTAAAGAATCTCACATAATTGCGGTTAAACGCATAATTAGATACCTAAAGGGCACTATTGAAATGGGTTTGTGGTATCCAAAAACCGGCCAATTTTCAATGACGAGTTGTTCGGATGCCGACTATGCGGGTTGTAGGGTAGATAGGAAGAGCACAAGTGGAACATGTCAATTCTTAGGTAATTGTCTTGTATCTTGGTCTTCCAAAAAGCAAAATTCGGTAGCCCTTTCAACCGCCGAGGCGGAGTATGTTGCAGCCGGAGCTTGTTGTGCACAAGTTCTTTGGATGAAACATACTCTCCTTGACTATGATTTACACTTTGATCATGTTAAAATATTTTGTGATAATACTAGTACTATTCACATGACAAAGAATGCAAATCAACATAGTAAAACCAAACACATTGACATTAGGTATCACTTTCTTAGAGATCATTATGAGAAAGGTGATATTGATATTGATTATGTTTCTACCGACTTTCAACTTGCCGATATTTTTACTAAACCTCTAGATTATGCTAGATTTTCATTTATTGTGGTGAGTTGAATGTTTGCGTGATAGATTCTTAAAAATTTCTATTTTGGTGTTTGTTTGTTTTGATTTTAACCCTTTTTGATGTATGACAAAAAGGGGGAGAAAAAGAAATAAGTTTGCTTATAGTTTGAGTTTTGTTTATTTACTTGAGTTTTGGGAGAAAAAGATTAAAACTATAAGTTTAAGAGAAAAAGTATAAGTTTAATTGGTATATAAGATTAAGTTTGATTTCAATTGGTATTTAAGTTTTTGACAAAAATATTGTGTTTTCAATGTTTTCAATGCTTCATGTATCTCACTCATAGTTATTTTTTACATAGCATTGTTTGAGGGGGAGCTTTCCAAGCTCTTCTTCCTTATTTGTTTGTTTAAATAACTTATATGTTTTGTCATCATCAAAAAGGGGGAGATTGTTGGCCCAAGGTTACAATCACCCGTCTTTAGTGTGTTTTGATGATTACAAAACATATTAGTTATTTGTACTAATATTATTTGTTGTTTAAGTGTGTTTCAGGTTTTCTATCTTGCATAGGTGTTTTCTTTCCTAAAGGAAGGTGACTTGGACTCAAGATAACTCAAATTGGGCTCAAGATGCAAAATTGAAGATCAAGTGGAGAAAGCCCCTCTTGAAGCCTTGAAGTCCTTAGAATTTTGTAAGAATAGAATGTTAAAGTTTGAGTATATGATATTTGGCTCTAGGATACACACACACATTTTTCCTTACAAAATTCTATGTTTTAAAAAAATGTTTGTTTCTAAGTTTTATGCCTAAGTTATATATACATGTATCCAAACTTGTTACAAATTGAATATCTTGTTTAAAACATGTGTATAGACTATTTTTGCATAATACTTAGTTATAAGTATCTCAAAATATTTTTTCACAAAAATTCCCAACTTCAAATTCCTGCCAGTTTTTCCCTGTTTCAGATTGACCGGCCGACCGCCCGGTCGACCGGCGCCTGTGTCAGGACGTGCACGTTTGTGCACGTCTGTCGGTCGACCGGACCGGTCGACCGACTGTAAGCAGGCCACTCTCGGTTTGTTTCGGTCGACCGCCCGGTCGACCGCACTAAGGAAACTGTGTTTCCTTTGAGGAGACGGTCGACCGGACAGTCGACCGGAGCCCAACGGCTCTTTGCCAGCAAGGCGACGGTCGACCGGACCGGTCGACCGCCAAGCCTGCTGCTGGCCAACGGCTCTTTCCTCTTTGGGCAAGTCTGAAAATTTGTTTTTTCTTTCTTCTTTATCAGAGTTTTAGAGAGTTGTTGTTTGAGAGAGGAGTTTGGTACTCCTAGTGTTGTAACAAATCCTCTTCGGTAGAGGTTCCCTCGGTGGGAGATAGTGGATTGGAAATCCTACACGGTGGTGTAGGCGGGGATGTAGAGCAAGGTGCTCGAACCTCGAAACATATCTTGGTCTTTGTGATTGATCCATTGTCTCTCTAACTCTCTCTCATTTATATTGTGCAAAGCATCATACTTCATTCATATCATATTTGCTTGTGTTGAGCATAATTCATCTTGTCATATTTATTTGCTTGTGTTGTGCCTTGCATAATCCATATTGCTATATCCTTGATTGCTTGGATTGCTTGTGTGTGTGTGCCTAACTTATACTCATCCAACAAGAGCTTCACATAGCACCTCAACCCATTTCAAGGGGAATCAAGGGGAGTTAGTCCAGAGCCCTGCAAAGGGAATTCGGCTACACTTGTTGTATTGTATTAAGTTTGTGCAACATTTGCATTAGCTTCCGCATTTAGAGCATTAAGTTTTCATTTAGTTCTAGATTAGCAATTACACCTATTCACCCCCCCTCTAGGTGTCTTTTCATATGTATGCATGAAAGAAATAGAGAGGGAAGGAAAAAAATTACCTCAAGGTGGTGGTTCCAGTGGCGGTCTGATTGGTCCACAAAATGCGGTCCAATCATTCTTACGTGGAGTCCGGAGGAATCCACCAGAAACCTCCATGATACAGCCCACTAAAAAGATGTATGCATGTGTGATTTTTATTAAAAATGTTACCCCATCTAATTTCCAAATTTGCAAAATAATCTCGGAGTCAAATTTATCAAGATCCTTGTCCCAGAATGGAGTATGAAAAGATGGAATGATTGATTTGGACTCAGGAGGCACAGGAACTAATACCGACTCAGGAAAAATACTTAAGTCAAGTAAAGGTTCGGGAGTCGAAATTGGTTCAGGAAGTGTGTCGAAATCAAGAAGATCAAGCTCAGGTCCAAATTCATTTCCCCATGATGGAACGTGACTATCTAAGATTAGTGATTCAAGTTCAGGAGGGTTGGGAATCAAAACTGACTCTAAAATGTTACTCAAATTGGGTAACAATACAGGAGTCAATAATGATTCAGGTATTTGAACTAAATCACAAACTTGAGGGTCAAAGTCACATTCCACATTGAGTTCAATTCCACAAAAATGTAAACTTGCCAATTTATCAATGGGACTTTCAAAAGTATGAAATTGGTCAAGTTCAATATGATCATCATAAAATTTTGGTGATTCAATTTCATTATGGATAGGCACTGGATCCAATACTGACTTTGGAAATGGAGTGAAATCAGATAAAGATACGGGAGTCATTATTGGATCAGGAAGTAGAATTGAATCATCAAGTGGAAGTTCAGGATCATATTCATGTTCAAGTTCAATTTCAGGAAAAGGAAAACTTGCCAAAATGTCAATGGGATCTGAAGTTTGGACAAGTGTAGGTGGTCGTGCTGAAATTGAATCATGATTTCCAAAATGATAGGAGTCTTGGGTCATATCAATAGAGTGTGGCATAGTTGGATTGGTCAAAGGTTGATAAGATAGAGTTTCCTCATTCCTATAGATGTTAACCAATTAACTCAATTGTTCATCCACCTTATTGAAAGACTCGGCACGTGTTTTTTATATTGTAACAAAGACTCTTGCAAGATGTTTATACTCTTTTCTAAACGTGATATTTCTACAAATGGCTGCTCTAGAATGGGAGTATAAGAATCTTGACTTTGGAAAGTTTGTGAATAATGTGAGTCACACATGTGTGGAGATTGAAGCTTGGACTCACACAAGAGTTCTTTACTTGTTTCCATGACAAATGGTTGTTCATTATGAAGAGGTGGAACTGAGTAAGACTCTTGAAAATACTGTGGAATTGGAGAGGCCAATGTTTTTGGAAGTTGTTGCTCGGCCCTCTGTAGATTGGCTTCTAAACTCTTTAGTAACTCAGATTTTTGTTCAAAAAAAGGAGTATAAGAAGCTAAATCGGGGAATGAATATTGTGGATAAGGTGAATATGATGGACAAGGTGGACATGGGGGACAAGGAAGTTGAAAATTTAACTCAGGGGACTTGAATCCCCAATGACTCTGTGACGAGTTGAAATTATTTTGGAAATTATAGTTATTAGAATGTGGGTATGGGTTGTATTGATTCGGATAAGGCCAACCCGGTGTATTTGGTTGGTGCATATTGTAAAACGCCGGGTTGGAATTATCTGAATCATATGGAGTTGGTGTGAAATATGGATTCATGTTAGGATTGAAAGAATTGTTATTGTTGAATGCCATTTCACACAAAAAATCACAAACAAAAAGAAAAAAATCAAACAACAAACAAAAAGAAAAATCAAAACCAAGCCAATAGGAGAGTTGACCTAGACCTAGATGTGGATGTCCCTAGGGGCCAACGTCTATTCAAATTTTATTAGGGCTTGGGTTGTGTGAGTGGGGAGATGATTTTTGGGCCAAGGAAGGGTAATAAAATCCCCACCTTATCTTGTTTGGGTTTTGCCCTTAAGTTCAATTTTTGCAAGTGTGCAATATAGACAAGAATATAACACAAAGCGATAAATCACCCACGTGTTTGTCCTATGCTATATGCAATGCCATATGTACATCTCCATCCAGATCACAACAACAGAACAAAATACAGTATACTGGAATTGAATTGACACGTGCCTAAATGCAAATGTCTAAACAGTTTTAAAAGCGTCCAAATACCGTATTTTAGTTCTTTTATTCTTTTGTGGTGTGTAGGCAAGCAAAGCAGAAAGATAGCAGCACAAATCACTAGCTATTACAAGATACACATCCCAGAACAAACAATATACAGAATTATTGCACAATGGCCGCGGTGGCGCGGCAAAAGTCGCGGTTTCGCGGCTTTCCTTCCAAATCTGGGGCCCTGCTTTCTAGAGCAGGGAGAGGCAAAACTAGTTTATGTACTGCAATGTTAAGCACCTGAAAATATTGCCCTGCACACCAAAATAGAGAAGACAAATGTTAACAAAAACGTGACATCAAAACCATTCCCTTCCCCGGCAACGGCGCCAAAAATTTGATCGATCGGGAAACTAGCACTCAAAAGTGTGTATTTATGTGAAATCAAATGAAAAGCTCAAATGTACTAATGTACCCTCGATACTTCCGTTATAGCATTGGCTCAATGGGTCGTATCCACAGGGAAGGGAGGCGATAGAAGCATTAACAGTCTCTAGTCACGTCAGATGTTAACAATTCTTCTATGTTGAAAGAATGAAAAGAGAATGAAAAAGAAAAGAAAATGAAAACAAGCATGTGGTAGGTGAGGAGAGCGATGAAAACGTCAATAAGAAAATAAGAAGAGGAACTTGAAAACGATTTCTAAAACAAAGGTAAAAGAAAACTCATGGCTACTAACTACTAAGTACTCCATTAACCATACTAACCTCTTCGAGATAGTTGCCTCACATTTGGATCCTCGGCCATCACAATCCTTATCTTCAAGAAGCAATACAAAGCATGGCTCATGGATGGTTCATAACAATCAAAACATTGCAACAAGAACAAGCTATTACAAGCATCACTCATTACACTACTAGCATGAAATCAAAGAGCATGAAAATAAAAGAGAGTTAGCTTGGTTAGCAAGTTAGCAAGTTAGATTGTTAGAATCCATCATCTTTGGCCATCAATGGCTCTTGTAAGAACAAGGCCTTGTAGAGGCAACCCGATTCATGTGGATTATCAAGTAAGTGGTTAGATGGTTAGTGGTTAGTAGTTAGATTGCCATGAAAAGAAAAACTAGCTAGAAATCATGTAGAAGGAGAAGGAGATTACAATGAAAGAGAAAGGAGGTACCTTTACATAGAGTGTCACTCTCTATTACATCAATCCCTCACTTATCTCTCTCTAGAAATCACTCAGCCCTACTACAATGATCTAAGAAAAAGAAATGAAAAAGAAATGAAGAACACTCACCTACACTAAAATCTAGATCTACTCCTAAAAACGAAGACTGCTCTCGCTCTGGCTCTCTGCAGGGCTATTTATAGGGCTCAGAAGGAATTCTCTCAAACCCGGACAGGTGGCAGGAATCTGGGGCTCAACAGCCCCAGATCTGCCGCAGATCTGCGGCTAGGATTAGGAAAACGCGGCAAAATCTGGTCCATTGGATCCCAGATTTCTGTTACAAATTTGTTATGAGTTTGTTATCCACGTAGACCTTCTAGAAGTGTGAGCTGGCGCATAGAATTCTCCAGATCCTGGGCTCAAACTTGGGCTCTCTTTTTGGGCTTTGAATAATCTCTTTAATTATTGCTAATTAAAGAGATTTTGGGCCTTTTCTCCATTTGAGTGTGGACCTGCAAAAATATAGAGAAGATGAGTAAAAATCATATTGTTATTTGCAAAAATGCATGGGAATGATATGGTAAAATATGCAAAATTGGATCACAATCACCGGTTGACCCGTACGGTTGACCGACGTGCACAGAGCCGTGCACGTCTGACACGCAGTGGGACGGCCGACCGGGCGGTCGACCGTAACTGAGAGCAGTGCTCTCTGTTTATTTCGGTCGGCCGGGCGGGCGACCGGTTTGCTCCAACGGTCGGATTTTTGACCGTTGGCGGTCGACCGGGCGGTCGACCGAAGGTCTGTCAGGCTGACAGCTCAGCCTAACGGCTAGTTTCTGGTTTGGCCTATATAAACCCCCTTTCTCTAGGGTTTTGGCCAAGCTTTTCAAGCTATATTTTTCAGTGTATTTAAAGTGTTTAAAAACAAGTTTTAAAAAGGTTTTAGAGCTTCAAAAGATCAATCTTATTTGTTTTAGAGTTTTTGGAAAAATCAAAGAAAATAGAAAAATTTGGAGATTTGCATTGTTCTTCATTTCTATCATTTACAAGAGTTTTCCCAAGTATTTTTCTTTGAGTTTTTGTTTTCCAAACTCTAGTTTTTCCACACTTGAGCTTATCTTCTATCCTATTCTATTTAGGATCTTTGTTTGTGGAAAGAGGAAAGAGAGGAGTTGTTTGTGGTTGAAATATACCACTTGTTGTAAAAACCCTCATTTGTTGGTTGCTCCCTCTTTGGTAGAGGTTGAGGTTATTGTATTGGATTGGAGTTTGCTCCCTCTTTGGTAGAGGTGGAGAATTGTGTTTGCTCCCTCTTGTGTGAGGTGGAGCTTGGTGGTTGTAAACCTCTTAGGTAGAGGTGTTGGTTGTTTGGCTAAGGGCCTACCCCTCGGTTGTGAGGTGGTTGTTTGAGAGAGGAGTTTGGTACTCCTAGAGTTGTAAGAAATCCTTCTCGATGAAGGTTCCCTCGGTGGGAGATAGTGGATTGGAAATCCTTCACGGTGGTGAAGGCGGGGATGTAGAGCAAGGTGCTCGAACCTTGAAACATATCTTGGCCTTTGCGTTTGATCCATTGTCTCTCTAACTCTCTCCCTCTTTACATTTGTGTTGTGCATAGCATCATTCTTATTGCCATATCATTCATATCTATTTGCTTGTGTTGTGCCTTGCATTTGATTCATATTGCTATATCCCTTATATGCTTGGTTGTTTGTGTGTGCCTCACTTATACTTAACCACAAGAGCTTCACATAGCACCTCAACCCATATCTAGGGAAATCAAGAGGAGTTAGTCCAGAGCCCTTCACGGGGAATTCGGCTACACTTGTGTGTTGTATTAAGTGTGTTGCAAATTAGTTTTAAGCTTCCGCATTTAGCGCATTTAGTTTTATAGATTAGCACTTACACCTATTCACCCCCCTCTAGGTGTTTTTCATTCATTTGGCTATATTTATTTGTTGTATTTGTTATTTGTTTATGCACTTATACTTGTTTTCATGGCATCACAAGACTTCTCTAGCATCAAGTCCCTACCCAAATTTGATGGGTTAAACTTCCCCATTTGGAAGGTCAAAATGAACTTATTCCTTAAGTTCTTAGGAGTTAGAGTTGCCAAGGCCATTACCAAAGAATTTGTTGAACCTCGCGGTGATGAGGATACATGGTCTGAAGCAACCATTAAAGACTATGAGGCCAATGCTAAAACCCAATATGCACTTAAACAAGCATTAAATAATGATGATTTTTCTCGTGTAATTAATTGCAAATCTCCTTATGAGGTTTGAAATGATCGCATCATTACTCATGAGGGAACGTCGAAAGTCAAGAGATCTAAGTTGACTTACTCCATTCTTAATATGAGAATTTTTATATGCTTGAAAATGAAAGTATAGATGAGATGCTCACTCGGTTCACCAAGATCTCTACTGGTTTATCTTCTTTAGGTGACACCATTGACAATGACCAAAAGATCCGGGAGGTCATTAGAGCTCTTCCCAAAGCTTAGGAAGTCAAGGCAACAACCCTCAAGAAGCTCAATGATAGAGAGGAGATGGATTTCTCCAGCTTCATTGGAAATCTCAAAACCCATGAGATGAAAATGAAGGTGAAAGAAGAAAGGGACCCCAAAGAAGAAAGCGATAATTTCAAGGCTACTCTATCATCTATTGATGAAGAAGAATCGTCAGAAGACGGTGATGAGAATTTTGCCTTGCTAATTAGAAAAGTGGGCAAAATGTTTTACAAGAAAGGAAGACAAAGTAACTTCCGAAGAGGAAGACATCCAGGAAGATTTGAAAAGAAGGAGGAAACAGGTCCTTGCTTTCATTGCAAGAAGACGGGCCATCTAATTGCGGATTCCCCCTCACTTCAAGCCACTACCTCCAAGAACGTGCATAAGAAAAAGAAGGCGATGGTAGCCACTTGGGATGATTCGAAGATGGATTCTGAAGATGAGATTGACGCCACACACGTTTGCTTCATGACAAACAGTGAAGAAGCTTCCAAGGTAAATCTCGAAACCTCCTTAGAAGATAATGATTTAACCATGGATGAACTAGCACAATTTTTTGAAGAATTACAAAATAGATATGAATTGTCTCTTGCACAAAATAAAAAAATGAAAAAGGAAAATAATTTTCTAAAGAATAAGCTAGAAATTGTCTTTAATGAAAAAATGACTTATCCGTTTCTTTTGAGAAAATAAAAAAGATTTTGAAAAATACAAACTTATTTGTAAGGGTAAAAGCCCAAATATTACTTATAACAAAAATGAATTTTTAGAAATCCAAAAACGTATTGATGTTTTGGATACCATCTTGAAAAGTGTGCTTTTGGTATGAAAAAATTTGCATCTATGTTTCTAAAGGAAAAAACCCAAAGGAAACATACGTCCCATACATCTAACACACACCATGAAAAACATGTAGACAAACATCAACATAAGCATGCTTTCATGTATGGCAAAGTGTACACATGTGCACATT
Source organism: Agave tequilana (assembly GCA_038442645.1). Classification (NCBI taxonomy): domain Eukaryota; kingdom Viridiplantae; phylum Streptophyta; class Magnoliopsida; order Asparagales; family Asparagaceae; genus Agave; species Agave tequilana. Next base: position 214,200 of record JAVJIF010002647.1, read on the forward strand.
GAGGCCGGAAAGGCCATTTAGCTAAATTTTGTAATGCTAAGTTGAATATGCTAAATAAAAATATTTGGATTTGAGAAAGCACTAACCCTATAGGATCCAAAAAGATTTGGATACCAATGAACACACCAAACTTGATTGATGCAAGTGTGTCATTCTCCTCCAAGACATTGGGGGAGATGGTGCCTTGGTGGTGGATGCATCAAAGCTCAACGGATCAACCGTCATATTGCATCACTATCTAGAGGCACCTATTTTAGAGATTGCCCATTGTTTGGTAACTTCTCCACTTGAAAATTTCATTTCTAGCGATATCTATGCATGCATAGGATTAGCTAGTTTCTTTTCTTTCTGTGGTAATATACTTTAGTTGTATAGACATGCCTATTCTTATTTTTGCATCTTTCCTATAATTGAGCTAGTTTATTAACTTTGTTTTTATTCTTTACTAGCCCATGATTTGATCGCCCCATGTGTAGAATATTTTCCTTTAATCACTTGGTTGATAGATTTTTTTTGTTATATGTGCATATATATATATATATATATATATATATATATATATATATATATATATATATATATATATATATATATATATTTGTGTCTGGGTATTGTATTTAAATCATATTTAAGTAATAAATTAAGATAGCAATTATGCGCCTCAACTCTTATCTAGAGGAATGACGAGGAGAAGTTCAGAACCCATAAAGGGTATTCGGCTTCAATATCTTGTGTTAATAGCTTAATATATGAGTTAGTTATTGAAAAATATAATTGTTAATATAACTATAATAAAATAAAATAAAATACTTTATTTTATGTATTTTTAATGCCTATAAGATTTCTGGTATTATTTCCCTATTTTATGTGTAAAAATATACAAGGAAAATTATTTTTCAAAAGCCCTTAAAATCCTACTGGTTTTGGGCAGTTCTGGTCGACCGAGTTGACCTGGCATAAGTCAGGTCGACTGAAGTAGCCTGGTTTTCAAAAAAAAAAATTTTGGCCTGAAGCCGGTCGATCGACTGTAACCAAGATTGCTCTCGATTAGCCCCGATCGACCAGGCGGTCGACCGACAATCAGGTCTGACTGTGGATAACCCATTTATAAAAACCCTAAATTCCCAAATTCTCTTATTCTCTCCTCTTCTACCGTCACTCTTTCCTCTTCCTCCCCATTTTCCATCACCCTATCTCACTCTAATCCTCCTATAACACCTCTTTTCAAAAATCAAACCCTAAAAATTTGTTGGATCTCTCTTTAGCCTCCAGATCAATTGATTTCGAGGAGACTTTTTTTGGTTTCAAGGTTTAATCTCTCTTCTCTCTAAATCTTCTTGATTTCTTAGTTTTTCTAGTAAATCCTTCTATAATTTGTGCCAAATCTTTGTTTATTATCTCCAAAATGTCAAAAAGAGCTAGATCTGAGAAGGGTAAAACACTTGAATCATCCTCAAACCCCTTTCTCTCTCAAAATGCTTCACATAGATTTTTTGTACACAATAAACATGTTATCTCTGGTAGAACGGTGGTGCTTGCTTATTTTGAGCTCTTGAATCTTGCTACCATCTTGAGTATAAGCTCTCTTGAACATTTTGTTACAATTAAAGAACATGTCTATCCTAAATTTGTACACTACTTTTACTCTAATCTGACATTTCAAAATAATCACGTCAGGTCTAGGGTTTTGGGAAAGGATATAAATATTTCTATAGATCATTTTTCCCATCTTCTACACCTCTCCTGTGAGGTGGTAGATATTTATAATGTTGATCTTCACGAATTTGAGTATCCTGAATGTGAATCTACCCTCACCGCATCCTTATTACTTCATGATAATGAAGACCCTGCTCTAGTTAGGAATAAGGAGGTGAAGTATTATACTCTCACCACTCAAGTCCTAACCAAGATCGTGTTCTATAATCTCCTGCAAAAATTCAGGAGAATATAGTCATGCACGGGGTTCTGCTCCCCTCTTGATCTATTACCTTCTGAAAGGCATTAGAGTTAACATTCCAAAACTCATCGTTGATTACATGTCCTCCGAGCATCTCCTGCTCCCAAACTGGCACTTGCTCTTTGGGAGCTCATCACCCACCTCCTAAAGCAACTAAAATTTGATCTCTCAACAGAACGGACCATCGAACCGTCAGTTGACATCAATAGCACTTTTTTTAAGAGGATGTTTGCTAAGGAGCGTGTTACTGCTCCTCAGCCCCCTCCAATCATTCCTGCTGTTGTTCTTGGATCCTCCTCAGCCTCTTTTGCATCTTTTGATCCATATTTAATCCTTTCTGCTCAGCTTTGGGAGCATGACCTGAAGATGTCTGCAAACTTTCAGAGGATGGAGCAAAGAGTTGATAATGATCTACAGTACATCTGCACCTCTATTCGGTATATTTAGACCTGTGTCGATGACACCTGTTTAGACGGGAAAGGTGTTGTATTGTGGAGTATAATTTGCACACAAAATATATTTAATAAAAAGAGATAAGGTTTAGAAACAACCTTTGTGCTTGATCACTCCACAAATGTATGAAAGATGATTAATATACCCTTTCTTATCTCCGTTATAGCATTGGGCTATACCGAGTCGATTCTCAGGGAGAGCTCGCGATGGAAGCTTTACGATAGGTAGTGAAGATATAAAACAAAGATTCCTCTTTGTTATTTACACAAATGCAAGAAACATGGAAAAGAAAATAGAAGAATTGGTGGATATGTTCATGATGGAAAATGAAAAGAAATCAAAATCAAGATTTGCTTTGGACTAAACTAAAGAATGAAAACTTGATGAAGACTTTTAAGGTGAAGAAAACCATGGCTAGCTAACCTTACTTCCTTGCTAAAAACTTCTAAACTCCGTGATGGTGAATGCGTACCTCATGTTGATTCATCGGCATAGATTTATCTTGCGTGTTGGTCTAATTACTTTCCCACTTGGATGACGGGTGATCATTCTTGGACTTGTCTTGTAGCCTCATAGATGTCATTGGCCTACAAATTAGACTTTCAATAATGAAATCAAAAGAGCTACACTCAAGGGATGCTAAGGAAGAAGATACAACATTCATTAAATGAAGTAAAGAAGTTGTACAACAAATAGCATATTGGTGATCCATCTCCATGTTCCATCAAGGCACTTGTTCTAGACAAGGCTCTAAATGAGGCACACATGAATCATATGGAGAATTACAACAAGATACTTGCCAAGCATGAAAGTAACCCATCGGAGAAGAGAAGATCATACACTTTGCAAGATTAAAGATAGTAATCACCCATGAGTTAGTAGTTAGCAAGGTAAGTTGTTAGCTAGCCATGAGAAGAAAGAATTAGCTACTAGCCATTACAAAAGAAAAGCAAAGCATGAATAAAATTGCAAGTAAAGTAAAACTAGAAGTAAAGAAAGCAAGAGTTACTAGAAAATGCTCAAGTAGAGAAGAAGAGAATGGATCAATCCTTGCTTCACAAGTTGTCACTCCTTGGTGTACACAAGCTTTCACTCTCTTACAACTCTCTTTTGCAGAATTTCTAGGGAGGAAGAAGAGGGAGACTAAAACCTAGAGAATACTAAAACAAAATACAAGACTTTCTCCTAATTTCTTCTCTCTTCTCTGTTCAGTCTTTGCTCGCAGGTCCAGGTGCAGTATTTATAGCCTTCAGAGAGAAGCTTCGAGAGCCAGGTTGTTGGCGCAAAATCCGGGATCCAACAACCTCTCAACTGCCGCAATTTGGCGGGAAAATCCCGGAAATTGCGGCAATATCTAGTCTGTTGAGCAACAGCTTCTTGTTGAGAGTTGGTTGCGAGGTTGTTATCCACGTGGCCTTCTAGAATCTTGAGTTGTTACGTAGAATTCTCTGGATCCTGGGTTTAAACTTGGGCTTTATCTTGGGCTTGGAATTAATCTCTTTAATTATTGCTAATTAAAGTGATTATTGGGCTTTCTCTCATTTCAGTTGTGGACCTGTAAAAATATAGAGAAGATGAGTAAAAATCATATATTTATTTGCAATATGCATGGGGATTATGTAGTAAAATATGCAATATTGTGTATCAATCACACCCCCACACTTATTCTTTTGCTCGTCCCGAGCAAAACAAAGAAAAGAAAAAAAAACTATACTACCAATTTTATTACACCACTTTCGCAGGTGACACGATTGCACTGAGCATGTGCAACAAGCCGTTAAACCTCTAGGTTACCCTAGAGGAGGAGTGTTGTCTCCTGAGGGTTTTCAGCGGATTACACCCACAAAATCCATAAAGAAAGAAGATAAATGTTAGTGTTTTTGAAAACGCATTTTGAAAGAGAGACATGTTTTCGAACTATTTTTACAAAAATATAAGTGATCTTAGGTCATAAGTCCACCTATAATCATTCTTTCTTAAACTTAGTCTCTATGCAAGATCTTGTCTTCAATTAAGGTAAGAATTCAAAATTGGATTGAATATTTTATCCTTCATAAAACCTAGATAGTATGCACACCGTGACAGTGAAGATTTCTGGGATTTCAACTCTAACCATCAAGCCATTTATTTATATATATTTATTTTCTTTTTCTTTTTCTTTTTCTTCCCTTAGTTTAGGCTTTCTAGTTTACCCTTGTAGCGAGCCTTTAACCGATGACTCCCAAACCAGACGGTCTTAGGGCACCAGATGAGAAAACATCCCTCGGGTTTAAGGTCTCGAGTAAAAAAGGCCACAAAACTAAAGGGGATTATTTATTTCCTTTACCACCGTTAGGCGTGAATAATCATGCTTCTTGAGGAACGATTGTCCAGCTTAATAGGTGATGTTTTATTATATATATATTTTTTATTTTTGTTTTTATTTTTATTTTTATGGCATTTTGGTCTTTGTTTCCATCCCAAGAAATGTGTAAGTGTAAAGTGCATACTTATCTAAGGCAAAAAATTCAAGATAAAAATATCTCACCAATTTTTCTTACTTAGCCTATAATTTCAAACAAGATCTATTATTTCAACTAGGTTTAAGATGTCATAATTAAGGCTTTCTTAATTTCTAAGATACATCTTAATTTTATTAAAAATAGATCAAAACTTTGTCTCTTATTTCAAAAAGTTTTTTTTTATTTCTAAAAAAGAAAAAGTAAAATCTAAAAGAAAATAGAAAATCTACTAAGAAAAATAAAATCTAAAAAGAAAATGAAAATCCTAAAAATAATAATAAAAGGTCTAAAAAGAAAATGAAAAATCCTATGTTAGCATCTACCCCCCATACCTATCTTATGCATTGTCCCCAATGTATGCAAGATGAAATGATGCACGAAATAGGTAAAGGATAAAACTACTCCCTCCGTCGCTTTGGACCAGCGGTGGTGCTAGGTCCAGCCGACTGTGATCTCCTCAACCTGGCCTCAATGCCATCTAACCTGGAGGATTGCTCCTCCACCCTCTTTCTCAGCTTCACTTGTCCCTTAAAGATTTTCTTCATGCCCTTCCAGATGGAGGACATGAAAGCTCGTGACTCTGCTGGGGCTCCTGCCTCCAAAACTCAGGTTCATCTTCTGCATCAAAACTCTCCTCTGAGGAGGACTCTACCGGTACATCCTCTGGCTGGACAGTAGGAGTCCAGACTGCATGCAAACAACTATTATACGAACTGGTAGGCCTCTCAGGTGCAACAAACACTCGGTCGAATGAATCAAATACATCAGCTGGTAGGAAAGTCCTACACAAACGTGTAATCAATATGGGATGGGAGTATTTGGCACCGCGTGTGCGTGAGGAATTTGCGAGAAGTGCGTGGAAGATGACTTTATTCAAACAAACCGTGTGTTGATGAGTCATTAAATCATGTATTATTTGTAACACAGGTCTGTTGAAGGATGATTGATGCTCAAGCCCTAAAATGTTGCGTTGGATCCAACGTCCAACGCAATGAATATTTCTAAAGGTCGTACTGGCTTTGAGCCCACGATCCTACTCAGTACAACGAGCCCCCATAACAGTCATATACTCAATCAAAGGGAGAGGCTCGCTGTGATGTGTGATGGTTGGGACATTGGTGACTGCCTCAAGAAGAGGAAGCGTGACAAGTAAGTCTCCTTGGGCATGTGTACAGTAAACTGATATGCTTGTGAATCAATAGATGTTTGGTCAATTGAGTGTGAAACATTGTCACCAATTCGGGACAATAGAATGCATCGGTCTCAGAGTTGTCATACACTAATGTATACCAGTTCCAAGCCCTAATTCTCTCTAAAAACACATACCCATAACCATTTGTATCACTTAATATCCGCCCAAAGTCTTTCTCAACAAAAATTGGAGGTGCCATAATATGAATTTCAGATCAAAGCGATAAAAAGAAAAGATCAGAATTCGAACCGCCCCCGAAATTCGTGGGGGGTAAAATTTCGATCTCTGCAGTGGGTTCAGGAAGCTCTGAATGAAGATGTAGCACCAGATCGCCAACAAGCGCTTGAAATCGATAGGATCAGACTCTGGCGGCGCGCAGGAGGCTTTAACTTTGCCGCAAATCTCGATAATTGCCGTGGAATTGCGGCAGTATAGAGGTTTCAGAGGAAGGGAAAAATTTCAGTGGCGGCGCTGGAGAAGGATTTTTTTAGATCTGAGATGATTTTTCTCGTGTGAGGGAGGAAGGGTGGGGTGGAGAGATATTTATAGGAGAAATTTAGAATCCCACTTCTATCCCTAGGTTAAAAACGAATTTACCCTAGGGATTTGGAAGTTTTGAAGATAGGTTTGACCCTAGGGACTTTGAATTTAAAGAAACCTAGGAATTTCGAAAAGATTTTGAATTTGGAAAGTGTGGAAACTCTTTTAAGCATAAATGTCCCTCCTTTATTTTTATAATTTTTTTTTAATTTTTTATTTACAAAATTTTAAAAAGAAAGAAAAAAAAATAATTTACAAAGATTATGTACAAGTGGGTTCACTGCCTGGGCTATCTTTTGGCCTTTTCCCTCTGGCCCGTTTCCCATCATTCCAGTGTGTTCTTTTTCTCGGGTTTAAGTGGGAAACGTGACGCATTATTTTTTTAACCCTCGGCATTTCCAGTTTCAATTCATTATTGTCCATCCATATCTCACCATAGTGTTCACCAAAAAATTCATCCTTACCACCTTTCTCATTTAGCACATCATTTTGTCCTTTATTCAGAAATTCAAGCTCATCTCCAAATAATTCTTCAAAACTCAAGTCAATATCCTCTTTCAAAATTGTACAATCAGCTAACTTACCCCGAGTTGACTCATCTAGACACATGATCTCATCAGCAAACAAGTCTTCAAAGGATATATCAATCGGAGGTTCGGATACAGTCACAGTTGGCTCATTGAAAGTGAAAATATCCAAATCAACTTTCCCCTTTTGAAAGGGTACTCGGATAAGAGAATCACTAGATTGTGACTCATCTTTTGGATCTTCACCTTCTTCCTCACAATCGTTACTAATGAAGCTAACCTCAAATGTTTGATCTTTTGTTTTACGAGGTTGTGTGTGGAAGACATTGTGTTCATGAGTCATGTTACCAAAAGTCAACCTCATTGATCCATTTCGGCAATTAATGATGGCATTTGCAGTAGCCAGGAATGGTCGTCCTAGAATGACCGGAATTTGAGTCCTTTGATTGGAATTTGACACAGGTTTTGTTTCAAGGACTACAAAGTCAACAGGATAAATGAATTCTCCAACTTTGACAAGGACATTATGAATTTCTCCCTTGGGTCTAGTGACAGAGCGATCAGCCAACTGGATAGTCATTTGGGTAGGACGGAGATCACCTAACCCCAATTGTTGGTACACAGAGAAAGGTAGGAGATTGATGCTGGCCCCCAAATCAAGAAGTGCCCTATTAATGGTAGTCTGTCCTATGATGCATGAAATGGTGGGGCTCCCTGGGTCTTTGTATTTAACAGGAATTGGACCAGTGAGCAACTCATTGATGGTTGATGCAAGGAAGACTTTCTTAGGGACTTGGGTCTTTCTCTTCTTGGTGCACATTTCCTTCAAAATTTTGGCATATGATGGCACTTGTTGTATGGCATCAAGAAGAGGAACATTGATTTGGACCTTATTGAACATATCTTTTATTTTCTCCATATGAGCATTGGACTTGTTATTTTTAAGCCTATTTGGAAATGGTACAACAGGCTTATAGGGTTGCTCATCTATCTTTTCTTTACCCTTGGCTTTGGAAGTGGATGGCTCTGTACTAGAAGATGGGTTGTCAGAAGTAGGTTGTATTGGGACAGGAGGTGATGGCTTTGGTATTGGATGAGATGGTGGACTAGAAACCTTATTATCTATTTGTTTTCCAGATCTCAGGGTATGAATAGCATGACATTGACTGGGTCCTGAATCTTCCACTTCATTCAAAGGGAAGTGATGTTTGGGAGTTGGCAATGGCTGACTTGGTAACATTCCTTTTTGTCTTTCATCCAATTGCCTAATTTGGACCTTCATTTTATTCAACTCCTGCTCCTGGTTCTTTGTAAAGGTTTCTAACATTTTTTTCGACTCGGATATTTCTGAATTATTTTGGGGTAGATGTATTGTGGAGTATAATTTGTTTAGACGGGAAAGGTGTTGTATTGTGGAGTATAATTTGCACACAAAATATATTCAATAAAAAGAGATAAGGTTTAGAAACAACCTTTGTGCTTGATCACTCCACAAATGTATGAAAGATGATTAATATACCCTTTCTTATCTCCGTTATAGCATAGGGCTATACCGAGTCGATTCTCAGGGAGAGCTCGCGATGGAAGCTTTACGATAGGTAGTGAAGATATAAAACGAAGATTCCTCTTTGTTATTTACACAAATGCAAGAAACATGGAAAAGAAAATAGAAGAATTGGTGGATATGTTCATGATGGAAAATAAAAAGAAATCAAAATCAAGATTTGCTTTGGACTAAACTAAAGAATGAAAACTTGATGAAGACTTTTAAGGTGAAGAAAACCATGGCTAGCTAACCTTACTTCCTTGCTAAAAACTTACTAAACTCCGTGATGGTGAATGCGTGCCTCATGTTGATTCATCGGCATAGATTTGTCTTGCGTGTTGGTCTAATTACTTTCCCACTTGGATGACGGGTGATCATTCTTGGACTTGTCTTGTAGCCTCATAGATGTCATTGGCCTACAAATTAGACTTTCAATAATGGAATCAAAAGAGCTACACTCAAGGGATGCTAATGAAGAAGATACAACATTCATTAAATGAAGTAAAGAAGTTGTACAACAAATAGCATATTGGTGATCCATCTCCATGTTCCATCAAGGCACTTGTTCTAGACAAGGCTCTAAATGAGGCACACATGAATCATATGGAGAATTACAACAAGATACTTGCCAAGCATGAAAGTAACCCATCGGAGAAGAGAAGATCATACACTTTGCAAGATTAAAGATAGCAATCACCCATGAGTTAGTAGTTAGCAAGGTAAGTTGTTAGCTAGCCATGAGAAGAAAGAATTAGCTACTAGCCATTACAAAAGAAAAGCAAAGCATGAATAAAATTGCAAGTAAAGTAAAACTAGAAGTAAAGAAAGCAAGAGTTACTAGAAAATGCTCAAGTAGAGAAGAAGAGAATGGATCAATCCTTGCTTCACAAGTTGTCACTCCTTGGTGTACACAAGCTTTCTCTCTCTTACAACTCTCTTTTGCAGAATTTCTAGGGAGGAAGAAGAGGGAGACTAAAACCTAGAGAATACTAAAACAAAATACAAGACTTTCTCCTAATTTCTCCTCTCTTCTCTGTTCAGTCTTTGCTCGCAGGTCCAGGTGCAGTATTTATAGCCTTCAGAGAGAAGCTTCGAGAGCCAGGTTGTTGGCGCAAAATTCGGGATCCAACAACCTCTCAACTGCCGCAATTTGGCGGGAAAATCCCGAAAATTGCGGCAATATCTAGTCTGTTGAGCAACAGCTTCTTGTTGAGAGTTGGTTGCGAGGTTGTTATCCACGTGGCCTTCTAGAATCTTGAGTTGTTACGTAGAATTCTCTGGATCCTGGGTTTAAACTTGGGCTTTATCTTGGGCTTGGAATTAATCTCTTTAATTATTGCTAATTAAAGTGATTATTGGGCTTTCTCTCATTTCAGTTGTGGACCTGTAAAAATATAGAGAAGATGAGTAAAAATCATATATTTATTTGCAATATGCATGGGGATTATGTAGTAAAATATGCAATATTGTGTATCAATCAACACCTACAGTAGGAACGCTTGGCCTGTTCCACTTCCGAGAGGCCACTCACATCCCCTTCCCACGACAGGTCCTCCGTTTGGTACATGGGTACCTCCTCCAGCTCCTTCTGAGACACCTGCACCTCTAGAAAATCCAGACTTTCAGGGAGATTGACCCTTTTTGTTGGATGACAAAAAGGGAGAGAGATTTATGGAGTTATCTTGGGTGTTTTTATCTCGGGTGCTTTTGTTTTTATTTTTACTTGAGTCTTTATTTATGTATTTTTGGACATGTAGTATTTGGAGTATTTGGTGGACATGGACATGTGTTTGTTACATTGTAGTATTTGATGGACATATATTTTTGCATGGTATGTATCTTGTTTTGATGTTGGCATGAACCTCTGTATGGACATATTTATTTTATGATATCTCTATTTGGGAAGTTATGCATCTCTTTCTTTCTACTGATATATATGATACATATCTTCTGCGCGTGTGGTATGTGGTATATTTAGTGTTTCCTTCATAAACCAACCATCTACCTCATATTTATTTTATGATATCTCTATTTGGGAAGTTATGTATCTATTTCTTTCTGCTGATTATTTGATACATATCTTCTGCGTGTGTCTAATGTGGTATATTTAGTGTTTCCTTCATAAACCAACCATCTATCACTTATATTGGAGGTTGGACGCTATTAGATGGATGGAGGAAACCGTTTGTGTATACACCATTATAATTCTATATTTTTGGTATACATAAATGGGTTGCATAAGAACTTGATTGATGTATCTTATTCATATGCTTTATTGATGCATTTAACTTTTATCTCACATTCTGATATATGCATGTGTTAGGGGGGAGCTTCGCTTGAAGTCGCTTCCCAAATTATTTATGATAACTCCATATGTTTTTTCTGAAATCACCTAGAGGGGGGGTGAATAGGTGATGGCTATATGAAATGTGCCAATAATGCGGAATTAAAAATTCTACTAACAAATTGCTTAAATTAAAAGACTAGCAATAAACACAATAAGTAGTGCAAGAAATAAAGGAGTTGAGTTTAGAGAAAATTCGAGCAAACGCAAACACAAGTATATGTTTCCAAGATTCGAGCCACGCTCTACGTCCCCGCCTTCACACTTGAAGGATTTTCACTATTGTTGATCCCACCGGATCGCCAATACAAGGACACACTTGTCCTATCACTTGTGATGCCGCACCACCACCCGGAGCACACTAGCTCGCCTTGAGGCCGATGCCTCTACAACTTCACACAAGAAGAAAATGATCACACTTGATCGAAAATCGCTCACTTAGCACAATCCTATAACCAATATGTAGATGTAGAATTTTGGGATTGTGTAGTGCAAATATCTAGAGTGAAGTAGAGGTATAGCTTCAAGAGGGTGTATGGAAATTTTGGCTTTGAAGATCTTTTCTCAAATGAAAGGCTTGAAAAGCTTATGAAAAATCTCTTGTCAAATTTTGTCTAAAAATTGTTGTCCCATCAAGTTGAAATGACCCTCTATATATAGGGGTTGAAAAACTGGGTTAAAACAGCAAGAGAGATTCGTTGGGGTGAGATCCCAACAAAATCTGTAACGCCCCGATCCCAATGATACGGGGACGTCACTGCGACGCATATACGTAGGTCAGATGGTGCCCCCACGTATATACGCTAAGCATAAGTACAACAAGTATCAGAGTACAACACACACAGCGTGGTATAATCATATGCCAACTTATAAAATATAAATACAAAGTTGCACAAGTTATGATAAGCAAAATTGCTTTACAAGTGTCCTTTATCACAACCCAAGTCCAAAAAGAACGATATACAATTAAAAATACAAAAGTGCTCACGTAAGGATGGAGATCCGTGAACCCAAAAGAAGTGTCGGGCAGGATAGATCTAGAGCTGGTCAGCCTGCTCTCCTAGGTAAGCCAAGTCCTCTGTGGAAGGCTCCACTTCGTTCCAGGCCTCGGAATCTGAATATGCAAATCCAAAGGGTCAAGACATAATACAACAAATGATAGGTAGCCAAGTGACAAGGGTTATGATCAGGGATAAATGAAGTAATAATAACCAGCAGTGAATATCAAGCGATGCAATTTCTATAAGAGAAAGTCATATGCAATAACTACAGTTAACGTCTTATTATTATTACTTGTCTTACTGTGATATCTAGCTATGTGACCCAGCGTCCCAGAGCACATAGATCCATATCATAGTAAAGCAAGGTGGTTATTGGAAACAGCGGTTGTATTGACGAACTATGTTTACAGTGGGTCCCGTGCATGCCCGGGACCACGGCCCAGTATTGTTCCGTTGCTTGAAGACGGAACCTGCCGCTAGGCTAACAGGAGGGTCTTATGTATGCCCTTGTCATGACAGTAAACAGGAAAGGGAGGAAGCACTCCCCTCGGTCCCCTGGAGTACCGCAGGTAAGACCGGAAAATATAGTGCACAACCTAATACCACTGTAAACACGAACACATATCGATATTCCGCATATTTCCCCCTGCCCCCATGTAAGTTGGTATATTTTATATAAAGGTCGGGTATATCATGCTTGGTGTTTGAGTGATAGCATGAAGGGTGGTGATACTTCATATTTAACAAGTTAAGGAATAGCAATATATAACAATAAGTCATGAAGCCTAATGAAGCAAGATCTATCAGGTAACATGTCATGCAGTGCAGGTATGAAGCATAAACAAGACTAAAACATCATACATATATCAGGGAAATATCAAAAATCAAAAGGAAAAGGAGTCTGAAATCTGTCCCAGAATTTGGCCTAACGGTCGACCTCCGGTCGACTGCCGGTCGACTGGGATTTACAAAGGCGGTCGAATGCCGGTCGACTGCCGGTCGACCGTACAAAGTGCGTGAACTCCAGGTTTTGGCCGGTCGACTGTCGGTCGACTGGTCCACATCAATTTCCTAAGCCGGTCGAGTGGTCGGTCGACTGCCAGTCGACCGCCAGCTCAAAATTGTGCACGCTGTGCACATCGGTAGAGTGACCGGTCGACTGCCGGTCGACCGATCCTCTGAAATAGGCTGCTGCTAGGTCAGAAAATCCAGATTTTGTGTGGGTTGATTCTAACAGTTTAAAGGTAGGATTTTTATGCTATAAGGGGACCTGATCTATCATCACAAGTACACTAGAACAGAGAATAGCCATGGTGATTAATATGTCCACATGGGTATGTTGGATTTAAGTGTTAATGACCTAAAAATAGGATTTTTATGTTATAATTGTACAAGGATCTCTACCCTAAGCCTATGGAATATTAATTAGGTCTTGGTGAGTAAAGATACTCACAAGGATGGGTTAAATCTGAAGCTTGATCCAAGGGAAGAGGTGTTGGCTTCAATCCACCACTTGATGTTGAAGCTAGGGTTGAAGAACTTGTTCTTGGAGTTGCCTTGGGAAGAGATGGTTGAAATTGAGCTCCCTTGATGAAGCCCTAGTGATCTTGAGGTGGAGATGAAGAGGTTGGGTGTTCACTTGGAGCTAGGGTTTGTGAGGAAGAAGGAGATCTTGGAGAGTTTCTTCTCTTGTGAAGAAATGAAGGAGAAAGGGGAAATTTGCAATTGAATTGAATTTATAGTTTTGGGATCTTTGCAAAGAGGTTGGGATTATGATGGAAGTGGAGGGTTTTCTTGCAAAAATGTGGGGGTGAGGTGTCCCCTCTTGGACACATGGCCGGCCATGGGGAGGAGAGAGAGTTAGTGGGGTTAGGTGAAGTGTGAGTGGGAAATGAGGTGGCACATGAGGTGGAAAAGGAATTTTGCAAATTTTGGAAAAATGTCCGAAATTCAAGTATCTCGGATTGGTCTGAAAATTTTACCAAAAATCAAGAAAAATATTTGAAGACTCATGGTGAAATCCGTTTGAAGAAATACTGTATAGATTTTTAATTAAAAATCCCGGAATCAGTTATTTACCGACTCCGAAAGAATTTTCATAAATTTATAAAATCCTCAGAAAAAGTGTATAAGTAAGAAATATGATTCTAAGCAATAAAGTCTAAAGGACTTTCTAAAAATTCCTAACAGTTTGGAAGATAAAAATTCAGAAATCGGCCAGCGGTACTGGCCGACACCGGTCTTGAGGAAATTCATTTTAATTCCAGATAATTCCAGAAAATCACATAAAATCTAAAATATTGGAAAATGATATTTGAAATTAAAATCGGTCAAATACGGAAGGTAAATCGGAAAATACGATCGAAAGACTGAATACGTAACTAAGCACGTATTCCGGGAAAGGGGCATTACAATCTACCCACCTTACAAAAATTTCGTCCTCGAAATTTCATAAGGTGAAAGATAACAGGAAAAGCAATAGATAGATATGGATACAAGGAAAGATAACGGTAGAAAAAGTAGAAGGGAAGAGTCGTACCCAATCAAGAGGTGAAAAGTTGAGGATAACGCTCCCGGATAACGTCCTCTCGTTCCCAAGTGGCCTCTCCTGGTGCATGCCTGTTCCAAGACACCAATACTAATGGAATAGCTCTGTTCTTCAGTGTCTTGACACTCCTATCCAGAATGGCCAACGTCTGCTCTTGGTATGAAAGATCCGGTTGTAGCTCCAGCTCGGAATGGTCCAGAATATGGCTGTCATCCCTGACATACTTCCTCAACTGAGACACGTGGAAGACATTATGCACCTCGTCCAAAGATGGCGGTAATGCCAATCTATAGGACACATCTCCCACACGATCCAGGATCTCGAATGGGCCAATATACCTTGGACTTAGCTTCCCACGAGCACCGAACCGGATCACCCCCTTGGTAGGTGATATCCTCAAGAATACATGATCTCCAACCTGGAACTCCAATGGCCTTCTCCGAGTGTCTGCCCAACTCTTCTGTCTACTCTGAGCAGCCCTGAGATGATCTCTGATAACCCTGACCTTCTCTGTCGTCTGTATCAGGATCTCTGGTCCCAAAAGACTCCTCTCACCGACTTCATCCCAACAAATCGGTGATCGGCACTTCCTTCCATACAATGCCTCAAAGGGTGCCATCTTAATACTTGCCTGATAGCTGTTGTTATATGAAAATTCCGCCAAGTGAAGATGGTCCTCCCATGACCCTCCGAAGTCAATCATGCAAGCCCTCAACATATCTTCAAGGATCTGGATAGTCCTCTCAGATTGTCCGTCTGTCTGAGGATGATAAGAAGTACTGAATTTCAGACGAGTTCCCAGACTTTCTTGGAGACTCTCCCAGAAATGAGATCTGAATCTGGTGTCTCTATCTGACACAATACTAACTGGAACTCCATGCAGACGAACCACCTCCTCTGCCTCATATTCAACTCCTCTTGTGAGAAAATATACTTGAGGCTCTTGTGATCTGTGTATATCAACACTTTGTCTCCCAGAAGGTAGTGTCTCCAGATCTTCAAAGCAAATATCACAGCTGCCAACTCCAAGTCATGAGTTGGGTAATTCCTCTCATGAGGCTTCAACTGCCTAGATGCATATGCTATAACATGATCATGTTGCATAAGCACACACCCCAGGCCTTTACCTGATGCATCACAGAAAATGACCATCCCTCCTCTTCCTGAAGGGGTCCTCAAGATTAGAGCTGTGATAAGCCTCTGCTTCAACTGCTCAAAGGCTGCATCACACTCTTCCGTCCATATGTATCTCTCCCCTTTTCTGGTGAGCCTGGTCAACGGAGCTGCAAGTCTAGAGAAATCCTGGACAAAGCGCCTGTAATATCCGGCTAGTCCAAGAAAGCTCTTTATCTCAGTCACCGTCTTCGGAACTGGCCAATTCTTCACTGCCTGGACTTTACTAGGATCAACTGAAATTCCTTCTGCTGAAACTATGTGTCCAAGGAAGGCTATGCTGTCCAACCAGAATCCACACTTGCTCCTCTTGGCATGAAGTTGCTCCTGCTGAAGAGTCTGCAACACAATTCTCAAGTGCTCTGCATGCTCCTTGTCATCCCTTGAATAGATCAGGATGTCATCTATAAACACAACCACAAACTGATCCAGGTAAGGAGAGAACACTCGGTTCATCAAGTCCATGAAAACTGCAGGGGCATTTGTGACTCCGAAAGGCATAACTAGAAACTCATAGTGGCCATATCGGGTCCTGAATGCCGTCTTCGGAACATCCACCTTCTTCACCCTCAGCTGATGGTAACCCGACTGCAAATCTAACTTAGAAAATACACGGGCTCCATGAAGCTGATCAAACAAATCATCAATCCTGGGCAAGGGATATTTGTTCTTGATGGTGACCTTGTTCAACTCCCTATAATCAATACAAAGCCTCTTACCACCATCCTTCTCATTCGCCAAAAGCACTGGAGCTCCCCATGGTGAAGTGCTTGGCCGAATCAATCCCTTGTCCGAATACTCCTGCAGTTGCTTCTTCAAGATCTCCAACTCTGACGGTGCCATCCTGTACGGAGCCTTGGATATAGGAGCTGTCCCTGGAACTGTATCAATGGAGAACTCCACTATCCTCTCCGGCGGAAGCCCTGAAATCTCAGCAAAGACTTCTGGAAATTCATCCCACACTGGCACTCCCTTCTGAACCTCCGAAGTGGTCATCTGAATCTTCTTCTTAGCAGGCTTCACCTCTCCGCTAAACTGGAACTCCGGCTGATGAGGGATTCTGAAATTGATCTTCCTCCCTCTACAGTCGATCACAGCATAGTACTGACTGAGCCAAGTCATGCCTAAGATCACGTCGTACCCTTTGGTGTCTAGTACGAGCATGTCTATGGCCAAGATCTTCCCACAAAGCTCCACTGGACAGTCAGCACAAACTCTAGAAGATACAACTACCCCATTCCCTGTACTTATCTCCCACATGTGGTCTAAAGCCTTAACAGGTATGGAATGAACAGTCACAAAATGGTCGGAGATATAACAGTGGGATGCACCCGAATCGAAGAGAGCGAGAACAGGTATAGAATGAACTCTGATGTTACCTGTAATCACCTCCTCTGAAGCCTCAGCCTCCTCTGCTGTCAGGTTGTAGGCCTGACCTCTGCCACGCCCTGCTGCTGTCCGGGCTCCTCTCTGCACTGGGCGAGCAACATGCGGTGGAGGAAGGGGAAGAGCTCTCCTCATCACTGGTCCCTGGTGCCTCTGCCCAACTGGCCCTGGTAGTGCCCTCTGTCCATTCTGCCCTTGAGGTGCCTGCAAGGTTGATTAGCAAACCCCATTCTCCTGTGTGGACAGGTCTCTACGGCATGGTCTCGTGCTCCACACACCAAACACAATCCATTTGCCCTCCTGCAATCCTGCTGAGAGTGTCCTGGTTTCTGGCAAAAGTTGCAGATAAGACCTGGTCGAGCCATCTGGTAAGGAACTGCTCTGAATGGTTGCCTGGCCTGAACCTTCGCTGCCCTGGACGGTCCTCCTCTACCCACCGGTACAAACGGCCTCTTCATGGCCTGGTCCTTCCTCTGATCTCCTTGCTTCTTCTCAAACCCACGCTCCACCTCTCGAGCGCTGGTGAGAACTTCTGCATAGGTCTTCAGATGATGGGGCATTAGGAACATCTGAATGTCCATTTGCAGACCTTGCTGGAACCGGCTTGCCCTCTTCTCCTCATCTGCTATCATGTACGGGGCGAAGCGACTCAACCTGAGAAATTCTGCAGCATACTCATCTACGGATCTATCCCCCTGTTGAAGCTTGATGAACTGCTCCTCCATGTCCTTCTGAGCAGTGGCGGGAAAGAACCTGCTATAAAAGCTCTTGGAGAACGTATCCCAAGAGATAGGCTTCTTCAAGCGAGCCTCCTCTGCAAGCCACCAAGTCCTGGCTATGTCCTTCAGCTGGATCTTAGCTACCTCCACTTGGCTCTCCTTAGGCACCCTGGCGGCGTTCAGCAGATCGGTGGTGTCCGTCAACCACTGTTCAGCCTCCAATGGTCTCTCGACTCCCGTGAAGACGGCCGGTTGCAGCCGCCGGAAGTCTGACACGTTCCCAGGCCTTTGCTCCTTCGGAGCTGCCAACTCCTGTCTGAGGAGCTCAGTCTGCTGCTGCTGATTCTCCATCTGCTGTTGCTGGTTTCCCAGCATAGTCTGAATGATCCTCAGGATATCAGCACCCTCTCCTCCTACGGGTCCATTCGGTACTTGCCCGACATTGTTGCGACCCGAACGTCTCTCCATACCGAAAGGGATAAGATCTGGAATTGGAAACAAATGAAAGGAGTTTAGGACACGAGGAAATGAATCAAGGACGGAATCAAGGAGGACTAGATAACTTTGTACATTGTAGTTGGCATTAGCAAATTACTAGGATTTGCCACTTGATTGTACTTTTAGGTTTGAGAGCCTAGGCTCTGATACCAACCTGTAACGCCCCGATCCCAATGATACGGGGACGTCACTGCGACGCATATACGTAGGTCAGATGGTGCCCCCACGTATATACGCTAAGCATAAGTACAACAAGTATCAGAGTACAACACACACAGCGTGGTATAATCATATGCCAACTTACAAAATATAAATACAAAGTTGCACAAGTTATGATAAGCAAAATTGCTTTACAAGTGTCCTTTATCACAACCCAAGTCCAAAAAGAACGATATACAATCAAAAATACAAAAGTGCTCACGTAAGGATGGAGATCCGTGAACCCAAAAGAAGTGTCGGGCAGGATAGATCTAGAGCTGGTCAGCCTGCTCTCCTAGGTAAGCCAAGTCCTCTGTGGAAGGCTCCACTTCGTTCCAGGCCTCGGAATCTGAATATGCAAATCCAAAGGGTCAAGACATAATACAACAAATGATAGGTAGCCAAGTGACAAGGGTTATGATCAGGGATAAATGAAGTAATAATAACCAGCAGTGAATATCAAGCGATGCAATTTCTATAAGAGAAAGTCATATGCAATAACTACAGTTAACGTCTTATTATTATTACTTGTCTTACTGTGATATCTAGCTATGTGACCCAGCGTCCCAGAGCACATAGATCCATATCATAGTAAAGCAAGGTGGTTATTGGAAACAGCGGTTGTATTGACGAACTATGTTTACAGTGGGTCCCGTGCATGCCCGGGACCACGGCCCAGTATTGTTCCGTTGCTTGAAGACGGAACCTGCCGCTAGGCTAACAGGAGGGTCTTATGTATACCCTTGTCATGACAGTAAATAGGAAAGGGAGGAAGCACTCCCCTCGGTCCCCTGGAGTACCGCAGGTAAGACCGGAAAATATAGTGCACAACCTAATACCACTGTAAACACGAACACATATCGATATTCCGCATATTTCCCCCTGCCCCCATGTAAGTTGGTATATTTTATATAAAGGTCGGGTATATCATGCTTGGTGTTTGAGTGATAGCATGAAGGGTGGTGATACTTCATATTTAACAAGTTAAGGAATAGCAATATATAACAATAAGTCATGAAGCCTAATGAAGCAAGATCTATCAGGTAACATGTCATGCAGTGCAGGTATGAAGCATAAACAAGACTAAAACATCATACATATATCAGGGAAATATCAAAAATCAAAAGGGAAAGGAGTCTGAAATCTGTCCCAGAATTTGGCCTAACGGTTGACCTCCGGTCGACTGCCGGTCGACTGGGATTTACAAAGGCGGTCGAATGCCGGTCGACTGCCGGTCGACCGTACAAAGTGCGTGAACTCCAGGTTTTGGCCGGTCGACTGTCGGTCGACTGGTCCACATCAATTTCCTAAGCCGGTCGAGTGGTCGGTCGACTGCCAGTCGACCGCCAGCTCAAAATTGTGCACGCTGTGCACATCGGTAGAGTGACCGGTCGACTGCCGGTCGACCGATCCTCTGAAATAGGCTGCTGCTAGGTCAGAAAATCCAGATTTTGTGTGGGTTGATTCTAACAGTTTAAAGGTAGGATTTTTATGCTATAAGGGGACCTGATCTATCATCACAAGTACACTAGAACAGAGAATAGCCATGGTGATTAATATGTCCACATGGGTATGTTGGATTTAAGTGTTAATGACCTAAAAATAGGATTTTTATGTTATAATTGTACAAGGATCTCTACCCTAAGCCTATGGAATATTAATTAGGTCTTGGTGAGTAAAGATACTCACAAGGATGGGTTAAATCTGAAGCTTGATCCAAGGGAAGAGGTGTTGGCTTCAATCCACCACTTGATGTTGAAGCTAGGGTTGAAGAACTTGTTCTTGGAGTTGCCTTGGGAAGAGATGGTTGAAATTGAGCTCCCTTGATGAAGCCCTAGTGATCTTGAGGTGGAGATGAAGAGGTTGGGTGTTCACTTGGAGCTAGGTTTGTGAGGAAGAAGGAGATCTTGGAGAGTTTCTTCTCTTGTGAAGAAATGAAGGAGAAAGGGGAAATTTGCAATTGAATTGAATTTATAGTTTTGGGATCTTTGCAAAGAGGTTGGGATTATGATGGAAGTGGAGGGTTTTCTTGCAAAAATGTGGGGGTGAGGTGTCCCCTCTTGGACACATGGCCGGCCATGGGGAGGAGAGAGAGTTAGTGGGGTTAGGTGAAGTGTGAGTGGGAAATGAGGTGGCACATGAGGTGGAAAAGGAATTTTGCAAATTTTGGAAAAATGTCCGAAATTCAAGTATCTCGGATTGGTCTGAAAATTTTACCAAAAATCAAGAAAAATATTTGAAGACTCATGGTGAAATCCGTTTGAAGAAATACTGTATAGATTTTTAATTAAAAATCCCGGAATCAGTTATTTACCGACTCCGAAAGAATTTTCATAAATTTATAAAATCCTCAGAAAAAGTGTATAAGTAAGAAATATGATTCTAAGCAATAAAGTCTAAAGGACTTTCTAAAAATTCCTAACAGTTTGGAAGAAAAATTCGGAAATCGGCCAGCGGTACTGGCCGACACCGGTCTTGAAGAAATTCATTTTAATTCCAGATAATTCCAGAAAATCACATAAAATCTAAAATATTGGAAAATGATATTTGAAATTAAAATCGGTCAAATACGGAAGGTAAATCGGAAAATACGATCGAAAGACTGAATACGTAACTAAGCACGTATTCCGGGAAAGGGGCATTACAAAATCTGTCAGAAAAATAGAGCTGTTGGAGTCTGTCAGAATTTCTGACAGCAGCCGGTCGACCGGGCCGGTCGACCGCCAACGGTCATATTTTTGACCGTTGGGGGACTACGGTCGACCGCCCCGATCGACCCGAACAAACAGAGAGCACTGTAAGTGCCCCGGTCGACCCGAGCGGTCGGCCGACGTACACACATGCACAGCGTGCACGTCGGTCGACCGGGACGGTCGACCGGATCCTCTAAGTTCTGAAAAATCAGAACTTGCAGAAACCAGAATTTGGACTTTTGGTTTTGGTCTTTTGGTTTGGGGTTTAGGACCTTGTAAAAATAGGAGTATGACCATATGTCACTACCCTAACATGTTAAAACATTTGATAAAGTTTCTCTTGATAAAAACTTGTTTTTCTCAAAAATCGGTTTTTCCAAAACTTTAAAGTTTCTAAAAATAATTTTCCAAAACATGTTAACTATAAATCTAAGTTGGAAATTGAAATTGAAATTGTTTTTGAAGCCATAAATCAAACTGAAGTGTGTGTGTAAGTAACAATCCCATAACTCTACTTCTAATATCTAGTTTTGACAAAAAGTCTAAAAGAAAAGAAAAAATACAAATCTTGAACTTGACTTGGTCTTTTCTTTGTCTTGGTCTTTTCTTCAAAAACGTGTTCCCGAAGCTTTCTAATGTGCTAGCTTAGGAATGCAAATCTTTATGCGACGTCCAAACTTGTGAGTCTTAATAGTGGAGCCGTCAAATCAACCTGTTTAACCTGAAATACTTTTAAACAAAGTTGTTAAATACATAACTAAATATGGTTTGTTATCATCAAAATATTCAACGCGATATTGGGCTAATGGCCTTTGGGCCAACAATCTCCCCCTTTTTGATGATGACAAAACATATATAGTTATCACAAATATTTTGGGTAGAGACTTCAAATGAAGCTCCCCCTCAACACATGCATATATAAAAATATGCTCAAGCATAGACAGATCTTAAAGAAAATGGTGGGTGATAATTCACAACACATCCACAACACATATATCCATGCTAGATAAAAATACTCATGTCATAAAATAGAAATGAAACACACATGTCCACAAAGCATAACCAACATAAACAAGTACATGTCCACACAAACATAAATACAAGATAAAGATGTCCAACAACAGAAAATACTACAAAATATAAGTACACAAAATATGGAGTCTCTCTCAACAAATAACTCTCCCCCTTTTTGACATCATCAAAAGGGGCAGGTCACTCAGCACCATCTGAAGAACTTTCCTCAGCATCGCCTTCCTCAGACGAACTCTCTCCAGCGTCACCCTCTGCCATCGTCTCATCATCATCATCATCATCATCATCATCATCATCATCATCATCATGACCTGCCTCCTCTGGATCGATACCAGCAACTCCTGGGTGTGGAGGTGGAGCCACTGTAGGATCTCTGACTAGAAATGGAGGGCTGGAGGAAGGAAGAGGACGAGCAATGGTCGTGGGATCTGGACCAAGCATGTCGAACTTCGCAAATAATGTCCCAAATTGCGAATCCACGAATCTCATGGCGTTCGCAAAATAAGTCATGTCATTGCGTATTCCCTCGAAACGCGAGTCCATATCTGCGCGAAGGGCTGTATCACGCTGCTCCAAATCCGAACGAAGGGCTACATCTCGCTGCTCAAACCGCTGCTCAATCCAAGTCTGTTGCTCCTGGAACTGAGAGCGAATCTCTGAAGAAATAAAAGACTGAAACTCAGGAGATAAAGAGGGTCCTGGAACAGAGGAAGTCCCTGGGACGGAAGAAGACCCTGGGGCTGAAACTGGAAGGGGCTGCTCAGGAGGGGCTCGACGAATCTGAGCCTGCATCCTCTTCAAAAGAGTGCAGTCCAGGTTCACAGAGGGTTCGGAGGGAGTCTCCGAAGAGAGATCAAATCCTAAATGTTTAAGGAGATATGTAATGAGCATGCCATAAGGCAAATGCCTACCGTACATGCGAATCTGATCAGAGGCCATGTGAAAGGCAATGAGATGTGGGATATTGATCTTGATGCCTTTGAGAAGGCAGTAGACCATCAAAGGAACTGGCCCCCTAGCATGGCTATATTCGCCGGATTTAGGTAGTAAATTATAGAAAATAAATTTGGCTAGGACTTGGGCGGTGAACGTGAACTTGTTCACTTCCTCATTCCTAATCAAACCGGGATTGTCACTCCCGTGGATCAAAGAGGAGGCAGTGAGCTCAGACTCACCGTCCGGATACTCAAAATCATGGAGATCAAAGTTGTAAACATCAACTCCTCCAGAGGAGAGATGCAGAATATCAGCAAATTGGGATAGGGGAATGTCAATATCCTTCCCAAGAACACGAGACCTCACATGATTTCCCTCAAAAGCAAAATTTGCATAAAAGTAATGCACTAAGGAGGGGTACACGGGTTCCCTAATGGCCATGAATTTGTCCAAGGAATTTCTTTTTAGGATACGGGGGATGTGGAGATGTTCAAAGTCTTTTAGAATCACACATCTCCCTGAGATAACAGCTTTCTTAGAAAGAATGATGTATCGATTTTCAGCTAGTTCATTAATAAAAGGTCTTTTAGGTTTAGGAGTGAATGAAGAGGAGGGAACAATACTTTTTCCCTTATCAGACCTTGATCTTTTTGACATTTTGGGATAAAAATGTGATTTTTAGTTAGATTTTAGGGTAGATGTGGATATGGCTTGATCTAAGCAAAAGAAACCTAAATATTTTTGACAAATGAAAGGAAAACTAAGAGTTGAAGATCAAGATTTAGAGGAAAAAGGTGATTTTTACCTGAAGTGAGAAAACCCTAACCCTAGATCTGAAATCCTGGAAATCTGGTGGTGAAGAAGCCTTGAGACTGAAGATCCAACCTTCCCAGAGTGATTCGAGCTAGGATTTTGAAGGAATTTGGGAGTATTAGGGTTTGGAGAGGTTTTGGAGAAAAAGGGGAAAGGAGCTGCTCGTCGGTCTGGTGAGAAAAAAAGTGAGAGAGAGAGTGTGATTTAAATAGCAGATTTAGGGCTGAACTCGACGCACGGTCGACCGGGCCGGTCGACCCGAAACACCCGAGAGCTCTGAACTCAGAGCGGTCGACCCGGGCGGTCGACCCAGAAAACCCGAGACCACTGACAACAAAGTGGTCGACCGTGCCGGTCGACCGGCGACAGAGAACAAGAATTTGTTCTCTATCAGGCAATGTCGGTCGACCGGGGTTAGGAACCGGTCGGCCGGCGCTGCCCAAAAAAATTGTGAACAGAAAAAATTTTTAAACAAAAACTATTTTATAATTAAATAAGGTATATATAACATACAAAAATACAACAGTATTTTTAAATCTTCATTAGGTTATCATGTCAACCAAAATATTCACACAAGATTTTTCATTTGATTTTCATACAAAAACAAAGTTTTTAGAGATGTTGAAGCCGAATACCCGGTGACGGGTTCTGAACTTCATCCTCATGATTCCTCTAGATATGAGTTGAGGTGCGCAATTGCCATCTCTAAGGTATTTGCTCAAATATGAAATTTTACAAAAATTTATTTCTTAGTTTTGAACATACAATGTGTATATATAAATAGGCTAGTCTAGGCATGGCATGGACATACATTGGACATGGTATAAAAGACAAGATAAAAACATGGCATATACACAAACATGATAGAGATGTAAGTTTACACAAGCATATATCAATGTAGCATAAAAGTAACTAACACTCCTACACATGTGTATATATATCACCAAAATTAAAAACTTTTAAATGGAGAAGTTACCAAGCATGGGCAATCTCCAAAATAGGTGCCTCCATGATAGCGATGCAAATGCGATGTGTTCTTTGAGCTTAGTTGCATCCACCACCCGGGCACCGTCTCCCCTAAGTCTTGGAGGAAGAACTAGAGGGATACAACCCAAAGCACAAAGCTAAGAAAAGATTGGGTTACAACTTGGTGGTCACAACAACAACCACAAACAACTTCTTCTTCTCCCACACAAATATCCTATAGATATAAATAGTAGATTATAGCTCAAGTGTGGAGAAAACCAAGGGATTTGAAACCAGCAACTCAAAGAAAATCTTTGGGAAATAAATGAAACCAAGATAGAGAAGTTCAATTCAAAAGCTTTTCCCAAAACCCTTTTCTTTGATTTTTCAAACCCTAATGAAAACACCAAAAAGATTGTTCAAATTGAATCCAAAAACCTATTTTTATTGCTGTAAAAACACCTGAGAGAATGGAAAAATTCGCACAAAAATTCTTAGAGAAAAACTCTTACAAATGGGGTATTTATAGGCAATTATCAGAAAATAGCCGTTGACAGAAATTTGCCAGAAATAGCCTTCCGGTCGACCGGCCCGGTCGACCGTCCAACGGTCAATTTTTGACCGTTGGCAACTAACGGTCGACCGGCCCGGTCGACCGAATAATCCCGAGAGCAGATTATTCTGCTCCGGTCGACCGTCCCGGTCGACCGCTGACTGTGCCAGAAACGTGCACAGGTTTGTGCACGTCGTCGGTCGACCGTGACGGTCGACCGGCTACATGCGGTCGACCGTTACGGTCGACCGAACTAGCCTGGCAGGCAGCAAATGGGTCAGAAAACTGAGGTAAAAAATATTCCAATAAATCCCACAAAATCTCTAAAATTCCACAAAAATAGTTTTATCATTTTATATTGAAATACAAACTTGTGTTAAAAATCCTAACACAAATTTCAAACATATTTGACTATTTTTGTGTCATAGAAATTTTGCCAAAAACCAAAAACCGTATTTTCTAAAACCTTGTATTTTGAATAGAAAATACACATTGTCTAAAACTCATCCATGATACAAAAATATGATATTTAAACACTTTGAAGCATATTGTATATGAATAGAAATTCAATATACAAGAAACATATATATATCATGATTTTTTTCATTAAGTCCAAAAATATGTTTTGTTGTAAATACCAAAACATAAAACACATGGAATAGATTATCAAACAAAGTTTGTCTAAACAATTGAAGCATGCATGTATATAGAACAAATCTAATATACATAAACCATGTAAACTTGTTTTGATAAAAATCTATTCATGAAAACCAAGATCGGTTAAACCTAAAACCGAAAATCAAAACATGAAAGGTGTGTGTTGTGAACTTGAGCTTATCATACTATTCTAATCTTTACAATTAAGATCTAAACCCAAAGTAAAACTATGGATACCTAAGTCTTCTTGTAGAGCGCAATCTCCAAGCTAGAGCGCAATCTCCAAGACGGCTCGATCCAAAAACTCTTGATTCACCGAGCAAGTGCAATGTATGATCTTTGACGCTCGGGCTCTTGAATCAACATGTGAAAGATGTGTGGAAGCTTTCACCAACTAATATCTTGACAATATCTGAAACTTAAACATTGCAAGATTATTAGTACACATAACTACATGAGTTAATCATCATCAAAACTAGAGTGGAAGCCTTTGGGCCAACAATCTCCCCCTTTTTGATGATGACAAAACTCATGGAGTTATATATGCATGGATTAAAGTAAAGCTTCAAAGAAGCTCCCCCTTAACTCATGCATAGGAATAAACAAACAATAAGATGCATATAAACAGGGTTCTTGACATAAAATGAATATGCATATGAAACATGCTATTGATTCCAATTCTAACATGCTCTTGATACCAATGGATACTAATAAAAACAAAACTCATAATGCTCTTGATACCAATACCAATGGAGATGAAATGAACATAAAACTGGAAATGAACATAAAACTGAAAACTCATGCATATCAACTCCAATAAATCTTCTCCCCCTTTTTGTCAATCATCAAAAAAGGGTTAAAAAATAAAAGCAAAAACAATAAATTTTTCTCCCCCTTTTTGTTCAAAGCAAAGAACTAATAAAGGGTTAAATCAAATATGATACCAAAAAAATGTGGCAATGAAGTGTATTTTGATACCAATTGAAAAACAACAAATCAATTGAAATCAAAACGAGAACATATACCAATTGAAAACAAAAAAATGAAAATCTTGATACCAATTAGTAAGTAAACAAATAACCTACCAATTGTAAACAAACAAACTAGATACCAATTTTGGAATTAAACAATACTAATTTTGAATTTCCTTAAAAACAAATCTTGATACCGAATGAAGCTATTATTCTTTAAAACACAAGATACCAATTGAAATTTAACTCAATTGAAAATGATATTCATTTAAATCTTAAAATTATGATAAAGCTTGTATAAGGATACCAATTGAAAAACTCAAGCTTAATATAACCACAATTTGTGATATCTTGAAGCACAAATAAATCATCTATATATGTATGTATGAAATTAAGCATACATATATAAAACAAAACATATATGAGTAAACAAAAGGATGTCAAGATTGATACCAATTGAAAGAATTCAATGATACCAATTGAAACAACAATAGATACAAGTGTATATCTCATATCAACTGCCACCCAATCATGGTTCAAGATAAAAAGGATTTTCATTATAAAGCATTCAAGAACATGATCTCCCATCCAACCGCCCATTGATGGTAGGGGTTTTCAAAAAATGATTTGAACAATATAGTATGTTTGAAAGTCTCTACCAATTTGAAGAATACCAACTAGTTTATGAAAATTTGAGAACTAGTAGAAATCCTTCAAGATAAAACAAAAAGGATTTTTCATGAAACATGAAAATCACAAGATCACTAAACACTCAAAGTCCATAAAGCTCATATCATATTCATGAAAAACACATCATGAGAAACATAATAAAGTGAGTGAACAAGTGTAATGTGAAATACATTTCATCATGAAAATGGACAATTAAACTTAATATAGAAATTATCAAATCTTGATATAATAGTGAATCATGTAATTTATTGAAATCATCATATCAATTGAAATCACAATCAAACATGGAAATCATCATAATGATCTAAACTTCAAGGCATATGTATGTCATGTACAAACTAAAGTATACATACATATCCCAAACATGAAGAGTCCACAAAAGTATATGCATGAAGGCACGTGGCTCAAGGATGTATATGTATAAACAATAATTTGGACAAGATAGACATATACATGAAGTCAACCACAAGATCATAGAAACACATTAAAAATGAGGAATACAAGTCAAATGCATGAATCATCAAAACTAGACTATACTAGTACATCAAATGACTACAAATGAGCGTTCAAGCACAAATATATAAAGGTCTATTTGTAGCTCACTAGTTGTACAAGTATAAATCCTAGTCTTAATGAAACTAACATTCAAGCAAGTAATCAAATCATGAGGCATAAAACGGGTCAAAAATCAATATGATCATATTAATCAAAATATGAAGTATTAATGACCTTTTAAAACTAAGATGGATGTATGATGCAACGATCTCTCAAAACAAGACTAAGAGCCGTATACCCCGTGAAGGGTTCTGAACTCCATCCTCCTGATTCCCCTTGAATGGGTTAGAGGTGCGCAATGCAACCTTGTTGTATGAGAATTGATCGAACAAAGAATGAATAACGTGCAATGATGAAATGCACACAAGATATATCACAAACATCCATATAATCATCTAAACAAAAATCATGGAATCATGAACATCATATGATCATTATGCATATGCATGTGCATTAGATCTAGGGCATACATGTTAGCTTAAACAAGAAGTGAACACTAAATATAGATCCATATGAAACATGGGTGCTCAAGTAACTAAACATGTATATCTCAAGTCTAATGAACAAGGCATAATCATAATGAACATCAAAACACAACATGCTATAAATGAATGATCTAAAAAGCATGTAAATAATAAATGGGAGTTAGAGAATGATACCAAAACCAATGAAGGTGCATCTCTAGTTTTCCAAAACATGGTGGTCATCTCCACCTAATCTCCTTGAGAGTGAAGCATCCAAATAGTTCTCATTCAAGCTCGGAACGCATCCACCTCAAGGTACCTCCACTCTCACGTGATGCGAGAGCTCCCACCTACATCAAAAGCCAAAGAGGTGGTTTTTGGTACCCATTTTCTAGTGGGTCCACGGGGGTTAGTTTCTTTTCTCACCCAACCAAAATTAGTTGCTAAATTTTCATGATAAATGCGATCATAACAAATCTAGCAAGGTGGCCTTTTCGACCACAATGTGTACATGTGTACACGTGAGCATACATATGATGATGGTGATCATGAGAAGCAAGTGTATGCATAGATGGGTGTGCATGCAAGGTTGGAACTTGTTTCTTGCGAACCAAGGTTTCCAAACGTGTGTGATTCATGGCACAATGGCTCAAAGTGGAGCCCAAACAATCAACACTTTTCTTCAAATTATTTATATCATTTTCTATGCTAGAAAACAAAGTGGAGCATGCAATAGGTGTGCAAGAAATAGAAGCTACACTAGCATGGCAAACATGAATATCAATATCATTTTGCAAAGATTTATTTTTGATCAAAACCAAATCCAATTCTTTTGTAATTGAATCAATTTTATTTTTCAAAGTAAGATTTTCTTTAAAAACAAGATCCAATCTGGAAGACAAAACTTCATTGTGTTCTACAACATCATCAAAATCATTTTTGTTTTTCAAATCTTCAATCTCTTTAAGTGCAAGTTCAAGTTGAGATTGTAGTGAGTCACGTTCACTAGTGATCTCTTCTTTCTCTTGCAAAATCAATTCAAAATTAGAACATAAATCCTTTAATTCATTTTTCAAAACAAGATTATCATCTTTCAACAAATCATGTTCTTCTAACAAATTCTCAAGCTTTTGAACAAGTTCCATATTTAAAGTTTGAACTTCAAAACAACCATGGCAATAGGAACTAGAGCTATCATCAATATGAGAATCCGATTGTACCTCAAGGGAGTTCTTCCCTTGGACCATGAGGCATTGCTCTTCGGACTTTTCTCTTTTAGATCTCCTCATCTTGTTAATTATCCTTGGAAGCTCGGGAGACGTCAAGATGCTCCAAACTGCAAAAGCCGAATCATAGTGATCAAAAACGGGTAAAAGAAATTCATTTAGAGATGCTCTAAGTGCTCTAAGTGCTAATGCATTGGCCTTCTTATGCTTGCTACTATTTGGGAGGAATTCTATGGTAATGGCTTGATAAATTAGATGTCCTAGGTCTTTTAAATGTTTAGTCATATTAGCCTTCCAATCATCAAGTCTAAAATGGTCAAACATAGGAGGGCTAGCCATGAGTGCAAACTAGATGAGTGCAAAAGAAATGCAAATGAAGATTAGCAAATCAAGATCACACTCCTAGGTGGTTAAACCTAAATATCAGGAGCGCTAGCTCTGATACCAATTGAAAAGTCACCTAGAGGGGGGTGAATAGGTGACAATGCTAATCTAGTGAACTAAATGCGAAATTTAAAAACTAATTGCAATTACTATAATGATGCACACACAAGCAAGTACAAGATATAACAATTTGCACAAAGTAAAGAGAGAGAGCAAGAGTCAATGGATCAAGCGCAAACAAAGAGATATGTTCCGAGGTTCGAGCACCCAGCTCTACATCCCCGCCTTCGACACACGAAGGATTTCCAATCCACTAGCTTGTCCACTAAGGACTCCCACTAAGGGAACCTCCACCGAGGATTTGGGGCAATCACAATTACAAGGAGTTCCCAACTCCCCTCCTTACAAATACAACCTCTTCCTTGAGGCACAACTCCAATCCAACAATCTCAACCTCCTCCTTGAGGCAAGCACCAAACAATCACAACCTCCTCCTTGAGGCAAATTCCAAACCAATACAACGAACTCCCTATCACCAATCAATACAAGGATCACCTCTCAATTGTAAGATCACCTAGAGGGGGGTGAATAGGTGATGGCTATTCTAATGGTCACTTATGAACAAATAATGCGGAATTAAAACTAAGTTGACCAAATTTAAACTTCTTTTAATTGAACACTTATGTATAACACAAGAGTGTTGCCGAATTCCCCTTGCGAGGCTCTGGACAAACTCCTCTAGATTCCCCTTGAATGGGTTGAGGTGCCGCGTTGGCTCTCTTGGTTGAATACTAGTGTTAATAACAATCCCAAGCAAGTATAGCAATTATGAGCACAAAGGTATATCATGCATATAAGAGATAAAGACTATAAAGTAATGCAAGATATAAGAGACAAAGAGAGAGAGAGAGAGAGAGAGAGAGAGAGAGAGAGTAAGCAATCGCAAACACAAAGGGTTTGTTTCGAGGTTCGAGCACACTTGCTCTACATCCCCGCCTTCGACACACGAAGGATTTCCACTATGCACGATCCAACCGGATCTCTCCTTGGTGCCGCAACACCTACAAGCCCTCGGACTCCTAAAGTCCCTTACACACCACAAGCCCACCGGCTCGTCGAGGCCGCACCTCGTACAACAAGTCCGCACCCGAACTCAAAACACCGCGAGCACACTTGCCCGCTTCCTCAAATACAAGGATGAAATCTTTGGTGATCTACAACACTTTGATCACCAATTACAAACTCTCACTACAACACTCTCCTATAGGATAGATATTACAATGGAAGCTCAAGTGTAGTGTGAGAAATCAAGGAAAGAACTTTAGTGGAAAAACTCAAAGAATCACTTTTACAATCTCTTGATAAAATCCCTTTTGATAGGAAATATTGGCACTATATTTTGTGGAGAAAACTCTACTAAAAGAATGGAAATAACTGGACAAAAGCTCTCCTAAAATCTTGGCTCAAAACTATGACAAAACCCCCTTTTATAGAGGCCAGAAAAATCTGACCGTTGGGCTCTGTCAGAGCTTCCGGTTGACCGGTCCGGTCGACCGGCAACGGTCAAAATCCGACCGTTGCAGCCTCCGGTCGACCGACCCGGTCGACCGAGCAACTGGAGAAGAGAGTAAACTCTCTGTCGGTCGACCGGCCCGGTCGACCGATATTTCCTGAGAGCAAAGCTCTCTGAAGCGGTCGACCGGTCCGGTTGACCGTTCTCCAGTGCACACAGGCGTGCACGTCTGTGCACGTCCGGTCGACCGGTCCGGTCGACCGGACCAGCCTGTCAGGCCAGTTCTGGGTCTGCACAGTTAAGGGATTAGGAAATAGGTCTTTTAACTTAATAAAAATCCCATAAATTCACAGTAAATCTAAAAAATAGTTTTAATCACAATAAAAACTGTTTTTCTAAAAATATGTTTTCTAAACTTGTTTTTCCATAACTTCACAAAATACAAAAACAAGATATTTGAGTTCATTTTAAAGCATAGTGTGTATGGATATGATCCACTACACAATCAATATGAAATATCTATGTTTTTGACATTAAAGCTCTAATCATGATTTTGGTTTAAAGATATGAACTATGAAATACCAAAATCCAAGATAAATATTTTGTCACAAAGAAAAATCTTTTTCTAAATAAAATTCTTTTATGAAAGCAATTCTATCAAGAGTTCTATCAAGAGTGTGTGTGTGATATAGACTTGAGCAATCCACCAACTATCTATCCTTTACATTTTTCTAAAACAAAAACAAAATCTTATACCTAGACACAAGTCTTCATCTTCTTGAAGTCTTCACTTGAAGGCTTCTCATCTTCTTGACTTGGTCCAAGCTTGATCCAAAGCTCCTTGGATCACCCCGTGCTAGCTCCAAATCTTGACATTTAATCCTTTGTTGAGCTTTGCACCTACTAAGATCTTGATAAAGAATCTGTTACTAATTAAACAAGATCATTAGCAAATATAACTACATGAGTTGATCATCATCAAAACTAGAGTGATAGGCCTTTGGGCCAACAATCTCCCCCTTTTTGATGATGACAAAACTCATGAAGTTATATATGCATGGATTAAAGTAAAGCTTCAAAGAAGCTCCCCTTAACTCATGCATATCAAATAAGCAATAGATAAGGCAATGAGGCACGTGAATATGTATGCAAGTATGGAGATAAAACATGCAACAAGCATAAATCAAAATCTTTTTCTCCTATTTGCAATACAAATATATATATGCATAAATACAAATCTTATACAACCTTAAGTAAGGAAGACAAATACTTCTCCCCCTTAAGTAAGGAAATCATGCATATATCACAAATACATCACAAATACTTCTCCCCCTTTTGTCAATCATCAACAAAAGGTTCAAAGTAAAAGCAAATCAAAACAAATTTTTCTCCCCTTTTTGTCAAAAACAAAAGAATCAAGAAGGGGTAAATACAAATCAACCAATAAAGATTTATATGCGATATACATTCATGAAGAGGAAGACGTTAAGTTAGCTTCCCTACAATGTGCATTGCATGAAAGAGGGATGTGAAGCCCTAACTCACACAACACAACTATGTAATGCATAGAAGGAGATGTGAAGCTCCCCCTACACACGTATATCATATAAAGAAGAGATGTTAAGCTCCTCAATTATAATATACTCAACATGAATCTATATGTAAGAGAGATGTTAAGCTCTCCTTGCATATAGGAAATACAAAACAAATCAATTTTAATTTTTTTTTTTTTATCAAAACAAAATTTTGAACTTTTCCCAATAAAACAAATTTGAACCAATCATAATTTGTAATTTTGATACCAATAGAAAATAGCACTTGAAGATGTGTGATATCAAGTTATCATTGCAAAATCTTTTAATGTTTCAAACATATTGATATCAATTGTAATCATATAACAAATTTGAAGTTGAAGCATATTGATACCAAATGAAAGATCTAAAATAAAATCTTTTTATTTTTCATAAGCTTATGCATAGTTAATATAAGGTGTTAACTTAACTTAGCATAAACTTTTTGTGCTTTTAAGAATGTAAATCAATTGTAAAGCAAGCACATGAAAATCATATATATGTATGTGAATAGATAAGACCAATTTTAAAATTAGGGCATACATATATAGGAACCAAAATGTGAGTAATATACCAATTGTAAAATTAACATTGTAAGTCATGTATATACTCATAACCAAAAATTGGTAGGTTTTAAAAATAGTTATGTCTAAGCACTACCAAATTTGAAGAATAAATAACTAGTTATAAATAATTTTTGAAAAACTAGTTAAAGATCCTTCACAAGCATGAAATCATATGTTATTCATGAATTATACTAAATACATACAAGTTTAAGCACTCATAGTCCATAAAGCTCAAAAATTATCTTTTATCATAAAAGATGAGTGTTCAAAGGTTATGTAAATGGTATTTTCATGAAAATAGAAAGTGAAGCATGAATCTCATGAAAATCTTATTTTTCATCTTAAAACAAATCATATATTTTTCATAAAGCAATACTAAATACACAAAGATTTAATCACTCATGGTCTATAAAGCTCAAAATATTTTGTATCATAAAGATGAGTGTTCAAAAGATCATGTAAATAGTATTTTTATGAAAGTAGTCATTCAAGCTCAAAAAGATCATAAATCACATTTTGTTTTACACATGTTTTAATCTTTAATACAAATCAAAAACATGAAAAATCATCAATTTTTTTTTATTATTTATTTAAAATACTAATCTTCATGGTATATGTATGATTTATCCAATTCTAACAATATGCATACATATCCCAAATATGAAAAGAGTCCAATATATATTGCATGAAGGCAAATGACTCAAGGGTATACATGTATATTTATTAGATTTGAATTAAACACACATATACATGAAGTAAGATCAAAGATAGGAATAACAGGTATAAATGACGGAATCATCAAAACTAGCCTATACACATGCATATAGTGAATACAAATGAGCATGAAGTTCAAATATATATAAGTCAATTGTAGTTCACTATTCATATATGTATAAATACAAGTTTTGACACATTCTACATTTAAGCATGTAAATGCCACAAGAAGCACCAAAAAAAATATGAACATGCTATATGATACATGAAATTAAAAGGCATGTACATAAATGAAATAGGAGTTTAGAAATTGTTACCAACTTCAAAGCTCCTAGCATGGTGGTTGACCCACCAAAATTCCTTGATAGCGGTGCTCCAAGTATGTGTCATTTTAGTTCAATTGCACCCACCATCAAGGCACCAAATCTCTCACGTTTGTGAGAGCCCTCACCTACATCAAAATCAAAGGGTGGGGGTTTTGGTACCCATCTTTTCTTGGGTCCTTTGAGGTTAGTCTTGTTGTAAGGCACCCAAATTCTTATTCTTGGCAAAATTGAAATGACCTAATCTATCATAATAATATTTTCTTAAATGGCCTTTGCGGCCACAATGTGTACAAACGTACACCTTAGTATGCTTATGTGTAGGAGTGTGATCATGTTGTGCAACATAAGCATGAGCATGATGATGTGCATGAGAGGAAGGAGTTTGTTTCTTTGAAAACAAGGACTCCAATTTAGAATGATTGAATGCACAAGAGTTCAAGGTTGAACTCAAATTATTCATTTTATTTTTCAAATCTTTAATCTCATTAGTGGTGGCATGTAAAGCATGATGAGATATATGATCATTTTTCTTTTTCTTTTGTGAAACAAATTCTTTTTCTTTTTCAACAAATTTTCTTTTCAAAGTAATATTTCTTGAAAAAACAACTTCCTTTTGAGTTTCCACCAAAGCAATTTTATTTTTCAAAAACATATTCCCTTCACATAAATCATTTAATTTAGACATAAGGGAAACATTCTCATTTTTCAAAATATTGTTTTCTTTTTCAATACATGCTATTTTAGTTTTAAAAGAAACATTCTCTCTTAGCATGCAATCAAAATTCTTTTTCAAATCATTATTCTCTTTTTCTAAGCATGCAATGTTAGATTTAAAAGAATCTTGTTCTATATGCATGCAATTAATTTTCTTTTTCAAATTTTTATTTTCTTCTTAATCATGTCATATTTCTCAAGAATTGTTTGGCAAAATGAAGTGAGCTCATCATATGACATGTCCTCATCATCGGATTCGGAGTTTACCTCAAGGGGGTTATCCCCTTGGACCATATAGCATACGTTGGAGATGTCGCTTCCAACGTCCGAATCGCTCCCCGCATAGTATAGATCTTTCTCGCCAAGGGAGATGAGGGTGTTCCATACTACAAAAGCCGATTCAATGTTAGAAACCCTAGATAAATAGTCATTATTTAGGGTACATTTAAGAGCATGAAGGGCTTTAGCATTAGCCTCAATATTCTTACCATCTATACAATATGCATATTAGTAGTGGCAAGATAGACATGATTCCTAAGGCCTTGAGGTACAATGACATCTTAACCTTCCAAGTTTGGATGTTAAGAATATCAAAAGTGGGTGGTGACATAAAGTCCATGGTGTGTGTACAAATAAAGTGATTAGCCTAAAAGAAGGATCTTTAACTCTTAGGTTGTTAGACCCAATATCAAGAGCACTAGCTCTGATACCAATTGTAAGATCACCTAGGGGGGGGTGAATAGGTGATGGCTAATCTAATGGTCACTTATGAACAAATAATGCGGAATTAAAACTAAGTTGACCAAATTTAAACTTCTTTTAATTGAACACTTATGTATAACACAAGAGTGTTGCCGAATTCCCCTTGCGAGGCTCTGGACAAACTCCTCTAGATTCCCCTTGAATGGGTTGAGGTGCCGCGTTGGCTCTCTTGGTTGAATACTAGTGTTAATAACAATCCCAAGCAAGTATAGCAATTATGAGCACAAAGGTATATCATGCATATAAGAGATAAAGACTAAAGTAATGCAAGATATAAGAGACAAAGAGAGAGAGAGAGAGAGTAAGCAATCGCAAACACAAAGGGTTTGTTTCGAGGTTCGAGCACACTTGCTCTACATCCCCGCCTTCGACACACGAAGGATTTCCACTATGCACGATCCAACGGATCTCTCCTTGGTGCCGCAACACCTACAAGCCCTCGGACTCCTAAAGTCCCTTACACACCACAAGCCCACCGGCTCGTCGAGGCCGCACCTCGTACAACAAGTCCGCACCCGAACTCAAAACACCGCGAGCACACTTTCCCGCTTCCTCAAATACAAGGATGAAATCTTTGGTGATCTACAACACTTTGATCACCAATTACAAACTCTCACTACAACACTCTCCTATAGGATAGATATTACAATGGAAGCTCAAGTGTAGTGTGAGAAATCAAGGAAAGAACTTTGATGGAAAAACTCAAAGAATCACTTTTACAATCTCTTGATAAAATCCCTTTTGATAGGAAATATTGGCACTATATTTTGTGGAGAAAACTCTACTAAAAGAATGGAAATAACTGGATAAAAGCTCTCCTAAAATCTTGGCTCAAAACTATGACAAAACCCCCTTTTATAGAGGCCAGAAAAATCTGACCGTTGGGCTCTGTCAGAGCTTCCGGTCGACCGGTCCGGTCGACCGGCAACGGTCAAAATCCGACCGTTGCAGCCTCCGGTCGACCGACCCGGTCGACCGAGCAACTGGAGAAGAGAGTAAACTCTCTGTCGGTCGACCGGCCGGTCGACCGATATTTCCTGAGAGCAAAGCTCTCTGAAGCGGTCGACCGGTCCGGTCGACCGTTCTCCAGTGCACACAGGCGTGCACGTCTGTGCACGTCCGGTCGACCGGTCCGGTCGACCGGACCAGCCTGTCAGGCCAGTTCTGGGTCTGCACAGTTAAGGGATTAGGAAATAGGTCTTTTAACTAAATAAAAATCCCATAAATTCACAGTAAATCTAAAAAATAGTTTTAATCACAATAAAAACTGTTTTTCTAAAATATGTTTTTCTAAAACTTTGTTTTTCCATAACTTCACAAAATACAAAAACAAGATATTTGAGTTCATTTTAAAGCATAGTGTGTATGGATATGATCCACTACACAATCAATATGAAATATCTATGTTTTTGACATTAAAGCTCTAATCATGATTTTGGTTTAAAGATATGAACTATGAAATACCAAAATCCAAGATAAATATTTTGTCACAAAGAAAAATCTTTTTCTAAATAAAATTCTTTATGAAAGCAATTCTATCAAGAGTTCTATCAAGAGTGTGTGTGTGATATAGACTTGAGCAATCCACCAACTATCTATCCTTTACATTTTTCTAAAACAAAAAATAAAATCTTATACCTAGACACAAGTCTTCATCTTCTTGAAGTCTTCACTTGAAGGCTTCTCATCTTCTTGACTTGGTCCAAGCTTGATCCAAAGCTCCTTGGATCACCCCGTGCTAGCTCCAAATCTTGACATTTAATCCTTTGTTGAGCTTTGCACCTACTAAGATCTTGATAAAGAATCTGTCACTAATTAAACAAGATCATTAGCAAATATAACTACATGAGTTGATCATCATCAAAACTAGAGTGATAGGCCTTTGGGCCAACAAGAAGATCCACCTGCATCATCTAAATTGGTGGGTCTCTTGGTACCCATATCTTTTTGGGTCCTTTAGGATTAGTACCGGGACGAACCCAAACATATTTATTATGCACATTATTTTTAGCAAAACAAAACTTTTCTAAATGGCCTTTGCGGCCACAATGCGTGCAAATGTAAATTCTACTGCTACCATACATGTATGCATGTTTATGTGTGTGTGCATGTTTCCGTGCATGTGCATGGTGAGTGTGTTTCCCTTGGGTTACTCCCTTAGGAAATCTAGATGCAAATTTATTTAGATCAAAGGCACACTTTTTAAGGGTGGAATCTAAATTATCAACTCGTTTTTACATTTCCACAAAATCATTTTTATTACATGATGCAATAGGGGTTTTACCTTTACAAGCTAGTTTGTATTTTTCAAAGTCAATTTTTTATTTCTTAAAAGCACAAGATAAATCATTTTTCTCTTTTTCAATAATATTAATTTTATCTTTTAAAGACTCATTTTCCCTTTTTAGTTTCTTGTTATGAAATTGTGAAATCTCATACCTATGTTGTAGTTCTTCGAAAATTGAGCTAACTCATCCATAGTCAACTCATCCTCATCCAAAGTGTTATCGATTGTTACCTTCGAAGCATCGTCTCCATGTGCCATGAAGCACATGTGTGTGGCGTCGTTCTCCTCTTCGGATTCCGACTCCGTGTCATCCCACGTGGCCACCATCGCTTTCTTCTTCTTATGGCCGTTCTTGGAGGTGGTCGCTTGAAGAGCAGGGCAATCCGCAATAAGGTGTCTGATCTTCTTGCAATGGAAGCAAGGACCGGGTTCTTCTCTTTTCTTCTCAAATCTTCCTTGAGGTCTCCCTCTTCGGAAGTTACTTTGCCTCCCTTTTTTGTAAAACATTTTGCCCACCTTCCGGATGAGCATGGCAAAATCTTCATCGCAATCATCCGATGAATCATCCTCTTCATGGATGGTTGGAGTGGCTTTGAAGGCGAGAGCTTTCTTCTTCGGCGCCTCCCTTTCTTCTCGAACCTTCATTTCCATCTCATGCGTCTTGAGATTTCCAATGAAGCCGGAGAAGTCCATCTCCTCCCGATCGTTGAGTTCCTTGAGGGTAGTAGCCTTTACTTCCCATGCCTTGGGAAGAGCTCTAATGACCTTGCGAATCTTTTGGTCATTATCGATTGCGTCACCTAGAGAAGATAAAGCATTAGTAATCTTGGTGAAACGCGTGAGCATGTCATCAATGCTCTCATTATCAAACATGTAAAAATTCTCATATTGAGAACGTAGCAAGTCAATCTTGGATCTTTTGACTTGTGACGTTCCCTCATGAGTCACAATAAGAATGTTCCAAACTTCAAATGCGGATTTGCAATTTATGATGCGTGATAAGTCATCCTCATTTAAGGCTTGGGTTAATGCATATTGGGCTCTAGCATTAGCTTCATAATCCTTGGAGGTATCCTCGGACCATGAGCTCTCATCAGTGAGGGGTTCAACAAATTCTTTAGTAATGGACCTAGCAACCCTAACTCCTAAAGATTTAAGGAAGAGGTTCATCTTGACTTTCCATATGGGAAAGTTCAAACCATCAAACTTAGGTGGGGACTTGATGCTAGAAAAGTCAAGTGATGCCATGGATGAATAGTATAAAGCACAATGAATGAAGAATGCAACAAATATAGCCAAATAACAAGGATCTCCCTAAGGTTGTTAGACCAAATTGTAGGGTTAGGCTCTGATACCAATTGAAATCACCTAGAGGGGGGGTGAATAGGTGATGGCTATATGAAATGTGTCAATAATGCGGAATTAAAAATTCTACTAACAAATTGCTCAAATTAAAAGACTAGCAATAAACACAATAAGTAGTGCAAGAAATAAAGGAGTTGAGTTTAGAGAAAATTCGAGTAAACGCAAACACAAGTATATGTTTCCGAGGTTCGAGCCCACGCTCTATGTCCCCGCCTTCACACTTGAAGGATTTCCACTATTGTTGATCCCACCGGATCGCCATACAAGGACACACTTGTCCTATCACTTGTGATGCCGCAACACCACCCGGAGCACACTAGCTCGCCTTGAGGCGATGCCTCTACAACTTCACACAAGAAGAAAATGATCACACTTGATCGAAAATCGCTCACTTAGCACAATCCTATAACCAATATGTAGATGTAGAATTTTGGGATTGTGTAGTGCAAATATCTAGAGTGAAGTAGAGGTATAGCTTCAAGAGGGTGTATGGAAATTTTTGGCTTTGAAGATCTTTTCTCAAATGAAAGGCTTGAAAAGCTTATGAAAAATCTCTTGTCAAATTTTATCTAAAAATTGTTGTCCCATCAAGTTGAAATGACCCTCTATATATAGGGGTTGAAAAACTGGGTTAAAACAGCAAGAGAGATTCGTTGGGGTGAGATCCCAACAAAATCTGTCAGAAAAATAGAGCTGCTGGAGTCTGTCAGAATTTCTGACAGCAGCGGTCGACCGGGCCGGGACCGCCAACGGTCATATTTTTGACCGTTGGGGGACTACGGTCGACCGCCCCGGTCGACCCGAACAAACAGAGAGCACTGTAAGTGCCCCGGTCGACCCGAGCGGTCGGCCGACGTACACAATGCACAGCGTGCACGTCGGTCGACCGGGACGGTCGACCGGATCCTGTAAGTTCTGAAAAATCAGAACTTGCAGAAACCAGAATTTGGACTTTTGGTTTTGGGTTTTGGTTTGGGGTTTAGGACCTTGTAAAAATAGGAGTATGACCATATGTCACTACCCTAACATGTTAAAACATTTTGATAAAGTTTCTCTTGATAAAAACTTGTTTTTCTCAAAAATCGGTTTTTCCAAAACTTTAAAGTTTCTAAAAACAATTTTCCAAAACATGTTAACTGTAAATCTAAGTTGGAAATGAAATGAAATTGAAATTATTTTTGAAGCCATAAATCAAACTGAAGTGTGTGTGTAAGTAACAATCCCATAACTCTACTTCTAACATCTAGTTTTGACAAAAAGTCTAAAAGAAAAGAAAAAATACAAATCTTGAACTTGACTTGGTTTTTCTTTGTCTTGATCTTGACTTGGTCTTTTCTTCAAAAACGTGTTCCCGAAGCTTTCTAATGTGCTAGCTTAGGAATGCAAATCTTTATGCGACGTCCAAACTTGTGAGTCTTAATAGTGGAGCCGTCAAATCAACCTGTTTAACCTGAAATACTTTTAAACAAAGTTGTTAAATACATAACTAAATATGGTTTGTTATCATCAAAATATTCAACGGAATATTGGGCTAATGGCTTTTGGGCCAAATTTTCATCATCAAAAAGGGAGAGATTGTTGGCCCAAAGGACATTAGCCCAAGTTTTGATAATAACAAAACATATATAGTTATATTTTTAACAATTTTGTTTAACAAAGTTTTAGGTTAACTATTTGTTGCATTTTGGCTCCATCACAAAACTCACACATTTGGAAGCCAAGAAGATGTAGATCTCAGAGCCTAAGCGCATAGAAGAGCTCAAGGATCAAGTACACTAGAGAAGACTATTTCAGAATTTGTATTTTTACTTTTTGTATTTAGATAGGATTTATAGTCATTTGTTAAAATCATGATGATATAGGTTGATAACTATTGAGATTGACACACACACACACACATTTCACAATCCTTTGTGTTTTACAAGAGTTCATAACTATACTCTTTATCGTTTCCAAATTGAGTTTCAGAAAAACTGGATTTTTGATTTAGAAAAGAATTTTGTCAAAATATGGTTCTAACATTATTTTGTGTTGATCCATGATAACACACTAGTTCTTCAAGTCCCTAGAACTTTATTTTGCATTTAAAGATCAAAATTTATTTTATCGGAAAAAGAATGTTTTCAAAAAGATTTTCATAACTTGACTTTGGGCCTTCGTCAGTCGACCTTACGCAGAGCAAAATTGCTCTGTCGGTCGACCGAGCAGTTGACCAACACGCACCAAAGTGCATTTGTGCACTTCGGTCGACCGGGTGGTCGACCGACTGCAAGAACTTTACTCTCGGTTGGGTCCGGTCGACCGGCCTAATTGACCGATAGAGAGTTTAACTCTCTGGTTGGGAACAACGGTCGACGTCCTGTCGACCGTTGTCTCCAACGGTTAGAAATCTGACAGTTAGCGGTGGATCGGCCGGTCAACCGACAGAAAAATTTTCTGCTGAAATTTTTCCAACGGCTATATTCTGTTTTGTCTTTTCCTGGGGCTTTTCCCAACGTCTCTTTGGGTTTTCTACTCATGTTTTCGTCCCCTATAAATAGTTGGACTATGGAAAAACTCAATAACAAGATTTCTAAAGTTTAAATCAAGTTTTTACAAGTTTTAGCTTTTTCATAAAAGATTTCATTTTGAGCCAATTTTCCAAAATTCTTGTTTTTAGCTTGAGCCCTCCCTCTACATCTCTACAAGCTATTTTCACTACACAATTCCAAAGAGTTTTACCTCCTCATCTTGTTTATAGGATTGTGCTTGTCAGCCATTTGTGATCAAGTATAGATCACCGTTTTCCTTCTATTGAGAAGTTGTAGAGGTTGTGGCCTCAAGTGAGCTCCGCAGTTGTGTTTTGTCACCGCGAGAGAAGACTAGTGAGTCCATTGAGTTCTAGTGAGAATTAGTAAGCAGTTGACGATCTAGTGAGATCGGTCATAGTGGAAATCCTTCATAGTGTTGTAGGCGAGGACGCAGAGTAGTAGCTCGAACCTCGAAATAAATCATTGTGTTTGTGATTGCTAACTCTTTCTCTCTTCTAACTACTCTCTCTTTAATTACTTGCACTCTAATATTGTCTACTTATTTGTAAGTATTTCTTAAGTTCTATTTGATATTTGCTAGGTTGCTAGCAAGTGATTTTTAATTTCGGATTATTTGCCATTAAGTATAGCCATCACCTATTCACCCCCGCCCCCCCTCTAGGTGATTTTCACCGGCCACGTGGAAGTACCACGCTCGTGCCCCTTTAAATAGATGCCCGCTAAAGTGGAGACCTGTACTCAAATTTCCCACATAGAGTTGATCATTCCCAAATTGACAGGTGAACTGACTTGCCAGATATGGCTCGATCGTGTAGGTATCACCTTGACGAAATACGAGATATTCTGGTTGAATATTAATTAGCCAACAGAAGACACCAGTCGATATAGTGGTATAGCCATCTGGACCTGCAATCCAGGAAGCGGTCCCCATATGACGTATCATGAATGTCAAGAAAGCACCGAACCAGCTGGTAGTTGGAGCTGCTTTGAATGATTCTCCTAATATAGAATATACAAGTATGGTGCCAAGTCAAGCGCTCT
This sequence comes from Agave tequilana, assembly GCA_038442645.1. NCBI lineage: Eukaryota > Viridiplantae > Streptophyta > Magnoliopsida > Asparagales > Asparagaceae > Agave > Agave tequilana. Next base: position 258,113 of record JAVJIF010002647.1, read on the forward strand.
AACTTCTATAGAAACAACACAGTCATCAGGGATGGACAATGCATAACATACCACGCCACCAAGTAGGTATAGGGAAGTTCAACTCTGGGATTAGCACCTTGACTTCAAGGTCACCATGCTGATCAATAAGCACATTGCCATCATCGTCTACCATAGCTTCTACCTTATAGAACGTCTTGCTTAATGCCTGAAGCTCACTCTGAATGCACCCTACCATCGCTGGAAGAAGGGCAATACTTCGGGCAAATGCCAGTAGGACAGCTGGGTATACCACATCTACCACTATAACTTCATGGGGAAGTGTCGGCACGATGCACCATTTCAACCACAACGTCAAGAATACAACTAGAAAAGCTCTGTTAGAAATAGGAGTCTTGGCCTGATAATGAAAACTTTCAAAGAATGTGCCTGGTCTGAAAGTATCCTCAGCCGATTCTATGGTATACGAGGATGTTGATGCATTACTCCTCTCCTTAATCTTTGCATTCGTGCTTGGAGCTAGGCGTGTCAATTGGTCAGCCTTATCTCCCAGACCATTGAAAAGATAATTCACGCAGGCTATTTGTTTAACCCCTCCGGATCTCAAACCAGTGGTCTCAGCACAAATGTGAAAGTGACACAACACTTCCCAATATGTCCGTACATACCAATGAAGCGTTCTCCTCCATCAGGTGCAATTCTTCAGCCGACGGGACAAATTCTTCATAAGGAATGTTCCCCATTGCTAATCCAGAGACTTCATACATTTCATGGAAAGCAAATTCCTTCTCCTCGACTGGGGTGAAAATGTGCAAGTTTTCAGATTATAACGCTCCAGCATGGCAAAAAAATAATTTTATTGCTTTGCGGGATGCCATACTGAATAGCCCGGACTGCGGCATAGAGGCTGGTCTGTAGCAGCTCTTCCTTTAGATCTTCAAGGATAAAACCACCATCCTTGACTACCAATATTTGTCCGAAGAGTAGACGCATCCCAATGCTCGAAATTCACCTTTTGGGAAATTAACTTTTATAGCCATAAACTGATTAATGAACATGGCCGCTTGTTGGGGAGTCTCACCCACGAGATACCCCACCTTCGACGAACCCGACAGCAGTCCGACTACATTCCTACCATGACCCGCCGGGATTGCAGTATGATGAGAAATCTGCCTGAGGGAAACTCCAAATTGCTTCTCTGTCAAATCCTATTCCATCGATCAAGGAAGGGATATCGATTGAATAGAGGACAAGGAAAACATCCTCTCCATGTTCGGGAGAAAGAAGCGACGTTCTCTAAGCCGATGAAGCCATTTGTAGCTGCTGTCAAGCATCACCTCTGCATCCTCATTGATGGAGTCTCCAAATAAGAAATCCGACCTTATTAGCAATGTACGAACATCCGATTCAAATCTCCCGTCTGTGATGAGCTCTCGGAGAGTTAGCGAGCTAGATTGACTTAACTTAGTTTGTCGCTCTCGATTCTTCCCAGTAAAAGTCGGCACAGTTCTGTTGAGGTCAGAGACAATGTTCGGATCCGATCCACCCACATGACCAAAATGACATCTCTTCGCCAAAGGATTCAAGGAGTACCTCACTGCAAAGAAAAGAACACAAAGTTAATACTTTGAAGACAGTGAAATTACACAAGTGTTGGAGTTCAAACGTGGAGCTCAACACATGAGATCTGTGTTCTACAACTAAAACGTGAGGCTTACACGGAGCCCGCGTCTAGACTCCACAATTAGAAAATTTTCTAAATCTTGAGACTCAAACGCGAGTCTCACATATGAGACTTGCGTTCAGAAGTCTAAAGACGCGGAGTCCCCTGGACTCATGTTCAGTTTGCAGACACAAGGGTCGCTTTGGTAAAATAGAAAAATGCCATTGATCACCAGACCCGTGTTCTGCTCATCAACGAGAGAACCGCGTTCACAAATCAAATGCAGACCAGTGAGATCCGCGTTGACTGTTCAACTTCAACAGAAGTTTCAAAAACTTCAAAAAGAAGTTAAGAGATAGTGTCTCTTTGTATTATTAATGGCGGAAGCCATTCCACTTACCAGAAATAGGGGCTTCCTGAGGAGAAGAACCACCCATGGCGGTTGGCGCAGCGACGACGCTTGAAGAAACAACTGTTTGCTTGAGTTTTGGGGCCATCTCCATGGTGAAAATCTTTGAAAAGATTGAAAAATCTCAAAGCTTTATGGGTTCTGAGACGCGGGTATGATTGAAAGAGAAAAACAATCAAGTGAATTGACTGTTGAAAGACCTAAGTCTTTTATAGGCCCTTCAATAGCCGAGATACGTGACGCCTATCTCGAGCTTGATCTGAGCCAGACACGCGTCCAACGCGGCACTCGCATCCGCGTCTGGAAGCATCCAACGCGGTCTTCGCGTTTGAAATTGAGAGTCGCATCTCAACAACAACTAAAAGTCGTGTCTGAACAATAATTGAGAGTCGCGTCTCTATGGCAACTGAGAATCACGTCACAACTTCATTGGAGTTCGCGTCTATACTTGATCAATATGGCAATCACGTCTATGAAGGCCGCATTCTCTCACATACAAAGAGTATGTCCTTACTTCTGCAATCAGTTTAACAGTACACTGGTAAAAGCAATCGAAAACTCTACCGGTTCAATTGTACACTGACAAACAAACCAGAGCTCACACAAGTGCAAGACAGAGTTTCTAAGAACTCATGACGATCTTCCCTGGAGGCTTCAAGCAGTTCAACAGTACTCTCACGAAGACCAGAATCCAGACACGATTAGGCTCATAGCATCTCGATGTTGGTCATATGCCAAGTGTGGATCTAAAATACAATGTCAACACTCACACAAGGATATTAGAATTAAAGAAATAAACGTACTTGCAATAAGGAAAATAAATCACAGAAAAGTTAAGCAAACGCAAACACGAGTGATTTATCCTGGTTCGGTCCACGTGACCTACATCCAGTACCCAAGCCACCCGCTTGAGATTTTCCTTTATCCTTTGACTTTGTACACCCAAAATTAACACCTTGTATCCCACTTAACATATCCCACTTGACAAATCCCCTTTGCCAAATGTATACAACTCTTCTTACAACCAAGAAGACCATAACACCTTGTACAACTTCTCTTCTACACCAAGAAGACGCTCTTGTACAATGCTTCCTTTGAGTGATTACAAACTTTCCTATAAGCCTTGAATCAGTACGTGATCGTGGACAAGGGCTATTATAGGTGGACTTTCAGAAATCTTCACTTTGGAGTAGGAATTTGGTGAAGAAACAGAAAGTGGGAACAGTTTTCAGAAAACTAGAATTTTGGCAGAGTTTTGGTCAGAAAACTTTCTATTTTAATTGGTATTTTAAACCTAAGATAACAACCCTATATATAGCTGAACTCTATGGTTAGTTAGGGTAGTTATTAGGACCATTTTGACTGTTTAAACATTGGATAACGTTGAAGGAAATACTAGAAAACAGAAACTGTCCAACAGTCAGAAACTGCCATTAGTCGTCAGAAACTGCCATTAGTCGACTTGAGATATGGGCTTAGTCGACTAGGGTAGGCAAATTTCACTGAGTTAGTCGACTAGTATTGGGACCAAGTCGACTAGGTCAAGTTGAAATCAAAAGACAAGTTTCTGGAAACTGAAACTAGTCGACCAGAGGAAACTATAAGTCGACTATACAAGTCTATTAGTCGACTATGTATACTGTTAAGTCGACTAATAGTGACAAACAGAGAGTTGGGATCTTTCAGGACAAAAAGCTAGTCGACTAGGGAAATATATAAGTCGACTATACCATGTATAAGTCGACTACAAAAGACTATAAGTCGACTAATAGACTATGATGTGTGTGTGTGTGTGTTTCAAGGCTTTTAACATGCTATCAACAATTACAATACACATCATTATCAACTCTCTTTGGGAAGTCTTGATCATGTAGAACTCTTGAATAGGCTTGAGATAGAGCTCCAAATGATATGGCTTCACAAATGTATCATCAAAATTAAGTTCCAACATTCTCCCCCTTTTGATGATGACACTTTGTGTGCACAAATACTCCCCCTGTAGAAAATAAGTTATATGTTCTCCCCTGCAGAAAATGGATTATAACAGATATAAAAACACTTGTGTTCTACCCCTGCAACAAATATATCATAACATGTATATGTTGGCCCAGAGGCCTTCCACTCTAGTTTTGATGATGACTATGTGTAGTGGATCATATCCATACACTCTATGCTTTAAAAGAGTTTAAATATATTGTTTTTGTATTTGGAGAAGTTTGGAAAAATAAGTTTTGGAAAAACCAATTTTGAAAAAATACAGTTTTTGTTTTTTAGCCAAAATTTCCAAGTTACAAAAATAGTTCAAATTGTTTGTAACATGTCTTGATTTTGCTCAAGCATGTTTGATTATCAAAGTATAATGTTAAAACTATTTTTGTAGATTTTTCATGATTTTATGGGATTTTATTGAGTCAAAAATAACCAAGTTTTTAATCCCAGAAATCTTGTCCTGGCTTCAGCCGGTCGACCGGGCCGGTCGACCGAAGCTTGAAGTCGGTCGACCGTCTCGGTCGACCGACGTGCACAGACGTGCACGCCAGCCTTTGCTGGAGGGCCGGTCGACCGGGATGGTCGACCGTCCAGAGAGCTCTGCTCTCTGGAAAGTCCCGATCGACCGGCAGAGAGATTTGCTCTCTGTTCCAGGGTCTCGGTCGACCGGCCGGTCGACCGCTGCCCCAACGGTCAGAAATCTGACCATTGGCGGTCGACCGGGCGGTCAACCGTTAGGCCAACCTGGCTCCAACGGCTAGTTTTTTCTAGCTCTATAAATTGGGCTTTTTGGGGCTGTTTTCTACAAGATTTTAAGAAGAGTTTTGGGCTAGTTTTTCTCACTCATTTCAGTGGTTATATCCACAAGTTTTAGACCCAAATATTTCCAATCAAAAGGGGAGTTTATCAAGAGTGTTTTAAAAGTGATTTTCTTGAGTTTTCTTCCACAAATTCCATCCTTGTTTTCTCACACAACACTTGAGCTATCCATTGCTATATCTACCTATAGGAGTGTTATTGTGAGAGTTTTTATTGGTAATCAAAGTGTTTAGATCACCAAGAGATCCTTCTTGTACTTTGAGGAGGCGGACTTGCGGGTTCGCGGTGTTTCGAGTTCGTGTGTGGACTCGGTGTTTGAGGTGCGGCCTCGGCGAGCTTGTGGGCTTGCGGTGTGTGAAGGGACTAGAGAGTCCAAGTAGTTCAAGTGTGAACTCGCCTTGTAGGTGTTGCGGCACCGAGTGATCCGGTGGGATCGATTTTAGTGGAAATCCTTCATAGTGTTGAAGGCGGGGATGTAGAGCAAGTGTGCTCGAACCTCGAAACAAATATCCCGTGTTTGCGATTGCTCTCTCTATCTCTTTGTCTTTATATCTTGCATGCTTATCTTGTGTTCATCTTTATATGCTTGATATATATATTTGTGTGCTTATCAAAGTATTTGGTATATATGCATGCTTTGGAAAAAGGATTTATGTTTATGCATATATGTTTTGTGTTTGCAAATAGGAGAAAAAGAATTTGATGTGTTTTATGTTTATCTCCATGCATTTGCATACATGTTTATGAGCTTTCATTGCATATTTTAGTTGTTTATTTGTTATGCATGAGTTAAGGGGGAGGTTCTTTGAAGCTTAACTTTAATCCATGCATATATAAGTTATATATGCATGGATTAAAGTTAAGCTTCAAAGAACCTCCCCCTTAACTCATGCATAACAAATAAACAACTAAAATATGCAATGAAAGCTCATAAACATGTATGCAAATGCATGGAGATAAACATAAAACACATCAAATTCTTTTTCTCCTATTTACAAAACACAAAACATATATGCATAAACATAAATCCTTTTTTCAAAGCATGCATATATACCAAATACTTCTCCCCCTTTTTGTCAATCATCAACAAAGGTTCAAAGTAAAAACAAATCAATAAATTCTTCTCCCCCTTTTTGTTCGAAACAAAGAACTAACAAAGGGGTCAAAAACAATTAAAAAAAATGTTCTCCCCTTTTTGTCTAAAACAAAAATGATGTAAATAAGGGGTGACAATCAATTAAGATACCAATTTTTGGGAAAAACACATAAAATCTTGATACCAATTGAAATTATTCAAATAAACATCTTGATACCAATTGTAAGTATTTGTCATTAAGAACATATGATACCAAAACAATTTTCATTTTTCAATCATTTTTCATCATAAAATATGGGAGTAGAAATCAACGGTAAACAAAATACCAATTGAAAGATAAAATACGAATTTTCTCCCCCTTTATGAAACACCAAATAAAACTATGCATAAGCTTGTTTAAGATACAATTGAAAACTAATCAATTGAAACAAGATATTCATTAAAAAAACTCAAGCTTTGCATAAAACATGTATGGGTGTATGAAAAATGAGTATCTATCAAAATAGATGATACCAATTGAAAGCATACATACACAAAAACAATATATGAGTATACAAGAAAAATGTCAATATTGATACCAATTGAAAGAATCCAATGATACCAATTGAAACAATAATAAGATCAAATGTATATCTCATATTACCTACCACCCATTTCATGCTCAAGTTTAAAATGATTTTCAATATGAACAAACAAGGCATGGTCGCCCATCCAACCGCCCTTCGAAGGTAGGGGTTTTCAAAAATAGGTTTGAAAAATAGTGTATGTTTGAAAAACTCTACCATAACGAAGAATACCGCAACTAGTTAAATGAAAAACTAGTACGAAATCCTTCAAGTAAGGAATAAAACACAAATATTTTTCATAAAACACATGTAAATCACATGGCACTAAAACACTCGAAATCAATAAGGCGCATATCATACTCATGAAAAAAAATCATGAGAAACCATTAGAAAATGAGTGCACAAGTATAATGTGAAACATGGCATCATGAAAATGGGCAATCAAGCTCGATATTCCTTAAAACATGAAAATCATCAAAACTATATTTTCATTAAAAACAATTTATACTTCAAGGTATATGTATGTTTTGACAAAACAAGAAGTATACATACATATCCCTAAACACAATTGAGTCCATAATAAAGATTTGCATGAAAAGCAAATGACTCAAGGGGTATACATATATATCTTAAGGTTTGGCAAAATAAACATATACATGAAATGAAAACACATGATTATAAAAACATGTCAAAAATGGGAATACAAGTTTAAAATGCATGGATCATCAAAACTAGACTATACTAGCACATCTAATGGGTACAAATAATCGTTCAAGCACAAACATATAAAAATTTATTTGTGGCCCACTATATGTACAAGTATAAATCCTAGTCTTAATGAAAACTAACATCCAAACATGTAATCAAATCATGATGCATAGAAAATAAAACTCATAAACATGATCATTATGAATATGCATGTGCATTAGATCTAGGACATACATATTTGTTAAAAACAAAGTAAGAACACATATATATAGATCCATATTAAACATGGGTGTCTCAAATAAATAAACATGTATATCACTATTCTAATAAACATGGCATAACATAATGAACAATAAACAAGACATGCTATAAAACAAAGACATGAAAAGCATGCAAATAATAAGCGGGAGTTAGAGATCGATACCAAAACCGATGAAGGCACCTCTCTAGTTCTCCAAACCAAGGTGGTCCTCCCACAAAACATCCCTTGAAAGTGATGCATCCAAATAGTCCACATGAAGCTCGGAACGCATCCACCTCAAGGCACCATTACTCTCACGTCATGCGAGAGCCCACACCTACATCAAATACAACAGGGGTGGTCTTTGGTACCCATATCCTTTTGGGTCCATTGGGGTTAGTACCTTTTCTAACCCAAACAAATTTATTTGCTAAATTTACATCATGTATACGATCATAGCAAAATTTAGCAAGGTGGCCCTTACGTCCACAATGTGTACAAGTGTACACATGAGCATACATGTGATGGGTGTGTACGTGAGGAGCATGTGTATGCTGTGTAGGGTGTACATGCATAGATGGAACTTGTTTCTTTCGAAACAAAGATTCCAAACGTGTATGTCTAGAAACACCCTACACGGCATACACATGCTCCTCATGGTTTAAAGAAGAAGTGTGGCATGCAATAGGTGATGTGTGTGATACTACACTAGCATGGCAAACATGTGCATCAATATTATTTTGTAAAGAAATATTTTTCTTTAAACAAACATTTAAATCATTTGAAATAGAAATTATTTTGTTTTTCAAAGAAACATTCTCTTTTTGGATTGGGGGTATATAAATCCTATTCCTTTGGGATTTTGGTTAAGATTTTAAGAGCAAAATTTACAGAGTTTCTCCAGTGTTTTAAACAAGTTTTCAAAAGTGTTTTAGTGCCAAAAAGATCCATCTTATTTGTTTTTAAAAGTGTTTTGTTTATTTCAAAGAAAATAGGTTTTGGGAATTAGGTTTTGATCTAAAATTCTATATCTATTTGGTATTTTTCCCAAGAGTTTTTCTTTGATCAAAAACACTTTGTTTTTTCACACTTTAGCTATCTTCTATCCTATTCTATTAGGATTAATTGTTTTGTCGAAAAGATTAAGTTTGTGGTCTTTTGTGATCACTTGTTGTAAACCCCTTCTTTGTTGGATATCCCTCTTTGGTAGAGGTTGATTTGGGTTGTGGTTTGCTCCCTCCTTGGTAGAGGTTGAGATTGTTGGTTTGTATCCCTCTTCGGTAGAGGTGATTGTGGTTGTTTGGCTAAGGGCCTATCCCTCTTTGTGAGGTGGATTGTGATTGTATTGCCTCGGTGGCATTGTATTGGTTGAGAGAGGAGTTCGGTACTCCTAGTGGATTAGAAATCCTTCTCGGTGAAGGCGGGGACGTAGAGTTAGGGGCTCGAGCCTCAGAACATATCTTTGTGTTTGCGTTTGATCCATTGTCTCTTAACCCTCTCTCTCTTTATTGTGTTGTGCATCATTCATATCATTTATATCTTGAATGCTTGTGTTGTCCTTGCATTGATTCATATTGCTGTTCATTATATGCTTGGATTGATTGTGTGTGCCTCACTTGTGCCTAACCACGAGAGCTTCATATAGCACCTCAACTCTTATTCAGAGGAATCAAGAGGAGTTAGTCCAGAGCCCTTCACGGGGAATTCGGCTACACTCGTTGGTTGCACTAAGTGTAGTTGCAAATTATTTTTAATTTTCGCATTTAGTTTCTAGATTAGCAATATCACCAATTCAGCCCCCCTCTAGGTGATTTCAATTGGTATCAGAGCCTCCGCTCCTGATACTTAGGTTTAACCACCTAGGAGTGAGATCTTGGTTACTTAATCTATCATTTGCATTTGCACTTGCACACATTTAGTTTGCACTCATGGATAGCCCTCCAATGTTTGACATTTCTAGACTTGATATTTGGAAGGCCAAGATGAGTTGTTATTTAAAAACCCTAGGATTGCATGTTTTCCTTGCCGCTACCAAGAAATGTTATCTTGGTAACCACAATCATATAGGGGCCAATACACAAGCCCTTGAGGCTATTAGAAGCACGCTTTCTAAAGAATATCTTATGCTTGTTTCTAATCTTGATTCCGCTTTTGTAGTGTAGAACAAGTTGACCACCTCCACCTCCAAGCTTCAATTGCCAATCCAACCGGAGGAATCTAGTGGAGAATCCGAGTCACAATGCTTCATGGTCCAAGGGAATGACTCCCTTGAGGTACATTCGGAATCTCAACTAGATAGTGATGATACTAGTTCTTCATATGATGATCATGTTGACCCAAGCACTTTAAATGAAGAACTTTCTATAGTTTGTGAAAAATTAATAGAAAAATATAATTTGTTGAAAAAGAAAAGTCAAGGCCTTAACAATGAAAATAAAAATTTGCTTTCTAGACTTGACATGATTTTGTAAAAGAAAGAGGAGATTTCTAATGAGAGGGATTCATTGAAATCTCAACTTGATCTTGCACTTAAAGAAAATGAATTTTTGAAAAATAAAAATGATTGTGAAATAATTTTGAAGAAAAATGAAAACTTGTCTTCAAAAATTAATTTTGTTTAAAAGAGAATGATTCTTTAAAAATGAAAATTGATTCTATTTCTAAGGATTTAGAAATTTGTTTAAAGAAAAATATTTCTTTGCAAAATAATATGGATTCACATGTTTGCCATGCTAGGATAGCTTCACCTAGTTCATCTATTGCATGCCACACTTCTTCTTTGATTAAAAATGATATATCCTTGCTTAAGAAGAGTGTAGATTGTTTGGGCTCCACTTTGAGCCAATGTGTTGTGGGTCATACACGTTTGGAATCTTTGTTTCGAAAGAAACAAGTTCCATCTTTGCATGCACACCCTCCACGGCATACACATGCTCCTCACGGTCACACCCATCACCTGTATGCTCATGTGTACACTTGTACACATTGTGGACATAAGGGCCACCTTGCTAAATTTTGCTTTGATAAGATATATGATGAAAATTTAGCAAATAAATTTGTTTGGGTTAGAAAAGGTACTAACCCCCATGGACCCAAAAGGATATGGGTACCAAAGACCACCCCTATTGTATTTGATGTAGGTGTGGGCTCTCGCATGGCGTGAGAGTAATGGTGCCTTGAGGTGGATGCGTTTCGAGCTTCATGTGGACTATTTGGATGCATCACTTTCAAGGGATGTTAGGTGGGAGGACCACCTTAGTTTGGAGAACTAGAGAGGTGCCTTCATCGGTTTGGTATCGATCTCTAACTCCCGTTTATTATTTGCATGCTTTTCATGTCTTTGTTTTATAGCATGTCTTGTTTATTGTTCATTATGCTATGCCATGTTTATTAGAATAGTGATATACATGTTTAGTTATTTGAGACACCCATGTTTAATATGGATATATATATATGTGTTCTCACTTTGTTTTTAACAAATATGTATGTCCTAGATCTAATGCACATGCATATTCATAATGATCATGTTTATGAGTTTTATTTTCTATGCATCATGATTTGATTACATGTTTGGATGTTAGTTTTCATTAAGACTAGGATTTATACTTGTACATATAGTGGGCCACAAATAAATTTTTATATGTTTGTGCTTGAACGATTATTTGTACCCATTAGATGTGCTAGTATAGTCTAGTTTTGATGATCCATGCATTTTAAACTTGTATTCCCATTTTTGACATGTTTTTATGATCATGTGTTTTCACTTCATGTATATGTTTATTTTGCCAAACCTTAAGATATACATGTATACCCCTTGAGTCATTTGCTTTTCATGCAAATCTTTATTATGGACTCAATTGTGTTTAGGGATATGTATGTATACTTCTTGTTTTGTCAAAACATACATATATCTTGAAGTATAAATTGTTTTTAATGAAAATATAGTTTTGATGATTTTCATGTTTTAAGGAATATTGAGCTTATTGCCTACCTTTCATGATTATGTTATTCACATTTTATTTGTACACTCACCTTTCTTGTTTACTCATGTTTTGTTTTCATGAGTCATATTTATGCTTCATTGATTTTGATGTTGGCTATGATGTGAATTTCATGTTTCATGAAAAACATTTTTGTTTTATTCCTTACTTGAAGGATTTCGTACTAGTTTACAAGTTTTTCCATTTAACTAGTTGCGGGATTCTTCGTTATGGTAGAGTTTTTCAAACATACATTATTTTTCAAACCTATTTTTGAAAACCCCTACCTTCCAAGGGCGGTTGGATGGGCGACCTTGCCTTGTATGTTCTTTATTGAAAATCATTTTAAACTTGAGCATGAATGGGTGGTAGGTAATATGAGATATACACTTGATATTATTGTTGTTTCAATTGGTATTATTGGATTCTTTCAATTGGTATCAATATTGACATTTTTATATACTCATATATTTGTATGTATGTATGCTTTTATTTCATATAATATCAATTTCTATTAGTATCTAATTTTTCATACATATATAAATCTTGTTTATGCAAAGCTTGAATGTTTAATGACTATTTTGTTTCAATTGACTAGTTTTCAATTGGTATCTTAAAACAAGCTTATGCATCATTTTATTTGGTATTTCATAAAGGGAGAGAAAATTCGTATTTTATCTTTCAATTGGTATTGTGTTTACCTTTGATTTTCACTCCCTTACTTTATAATGAAAAATATTTACAATTGGTATCAAGATGTTTCTTTGAATATTTTCAATTGGTATCAAGATTTTATTTGTTTTCTCACAATTGTTATTAATGTCTTATTTACTTTCATTGGTTTATATGTTCACTTTCAATTGGTATCAAGATGCTACTTTGACATATTTTAAATTGGTATCTTAATTGATTGTCACCTCTTATTTACATCATTTTTGTTTTAGACAAAAAGGGGAGAACATTGTTTTATTGCTTTTAACCCCTTTGTTGATTCTTTGTTTCGAACAAAAAGGGGGAGAAGAATTTATTGATTTGTTTTTTTACTTTGACCCCTTGTTGATGATTGACAAAAAGGGGGAGAGGTATTTGAGTTTTTATGCATGATTGATGCATATTCATGTTTAGTATTTATTGCATATATTTATCGTTTATTGTGTTGCATGAGTTAAGGGGGAGCTTCTTTGAAGCTTAACTTTAATCCATGCATATATAACTCCATGAGTTTTGTCATCATCAAAAATGGGGAGATTGTTGGCCCAGATGCCTTCCACTCTAGTTTTGATGATGATTAACTCATGTAGTTATGTTTACTAATAATCTTGTGATGTTTAGTTTCAGATCATTAATCAAGATATTAGTTGGTGATTAGCTTCAACAAGATGGTTTGGAAGCTTTCACATGGTGATTCCAGAGCCCGAGCATCAAGATCATATATAGCACTCGTTGGAGTCAAGCTCAGTGGATCTTCATGAGTTTTGTCATCATCAAAAAGGGGGAGATTGTTGGCCCAGAGGCCTTCCACTCTAGTTTTGATGATGATTAACTCATGTAGTTATGTTTACTAATAATCTTGTGATGTTTAGTTTCAGATCATTAATCAAGATATTAGTTGGTGATTAGCTTCAACAAGATGGTTTGGAAGCTTTCACATGGTGATTCCAGAGCCCGAGCATCAAGATCATATATAGCACTCGTTGGAGTCAAGCTTGGTGGATCACGTTTTGGACCAAGGCGACTTGAAGACGGTGTTCCTCAAGAAGACCTTAGGTATCCATAGTTTAGCTTGTGTTTAGATCCATTTGTAAAGTTTAGATAGTTGATATGCTCAAGTTCACAACGCACACATTTTACATTTTATGGATATTGGTTTTCATGATTAGTTTAGATCAAAACAAGTTTAAATGGTTTATATGTATATTAGATGAGTTCTATATACATACATGCTTCATATCTTAGACAAACTTATTTTGATATGTCTATTCATGAGTTTTAGGAAAAATCAGATTTCCTATTGAAAAATCCAAGTTTGGTAAAATACAGTTTTTGGTTTTTGATAAAATTTGTAAGACACAAAAATGATTCAAAATGTTTGATATTTGTGATGAAATTTTTATCACATGTTTATATATCAATGAAAAATGATAAAACTATTTTTATGGATTTTTAGAAGATTTATGGGATTTATTAGAATATTTTTAAACAAGTTTTTCTGACCCAAATTATTGCCTGCCAGGCTCTGGCGGTCGACCAGTCCGGTCGACCGGATTCCAGAGTCGGTCGACCGACGTGCACAGACATGTGCACGTTGGCCAAGCACAGGGCTCGGTCGACCAGTCGGTCGACCAGCCAGAGAGCTTTGCTCTCTGTTTTTGGGCAGTCGACCGGACGGTCGACCGGGTTCCTCCAACGGTCATATTTATGACCGTTGGCGGTCGATCGCCAGCCGCGCTGGCTGACAAATTCAGCCAATGGCTAGTTTTTGGATTGGGGGTATATAAACCCCATTCCTTTGGGATTTTGGTTAAGATTTTAAGAGCAAAATTTACAGAGTTTCTCCAGTGTTTTAAACAAGTTTTCAAAAGTGTTTTAGTGCCAAAAAGATCCATCTTATTTGTTTTTAAAAGTGTTTTGTTTATTTCAAAGAAAATAGGTTTTTGGGAATTAGGTTAAGATCAAATTCTATATCTATTTGGTATTTTTCCCAAGAGTTTTTCTTTGATAAAAACACTTTGTTTTTTCACACTTGAGCTATCTTCTATCTAAACTTTACAAATGGATCTAAACACAAACTAAACTATGAATACCTAAGGTCTTCTTGAGGAACACCATCTTCAAGTCGCCTTGGTCCAAAACGTGATCCACCGAGCTTGACTCCAACGAGTGCTATATATGATCTTGATGCTCGGGCTCTGGAATCACCATGTGAAAGCTTCCAAACCATCTTGTTGAAGCTAATCACCAACTAATATCTTGATTAATGATCTGAAACTAAACATCACAAGATTATTAGTAAACATAACTACATGAGTTAATCATCATCAAAACTAGAGTGGAAGGCCTCTGGGCTAACAGTATATATATGATAAATATTTGAAGTATTGTTCTTATCAAACTTCTTATATGGTACCTGAAAGATAAATATTAGATGGTACCAATCATAAGAGTAAAGCATTAACTTTTAGGAGACCAAACCCAATTTGAATTTTGTTTCCATCTGTTAGTATATACATAATTGTATGAATTACATATATCATGTATGTATGATGCAATATAAGTATTTTTGTCAACAATGTCTAAGTTTATAGGAATCCATATAAACTTATTCTTAATTCTTTTTGAAATATTATCAGACTTTCTTTTCACAAAAGAATTATATGGATTACTAACATATGAAGATTTTTCAAAAAATCCAAGACCATAATGATTATGTGACATCTTTTGATATGATAACAAATCATTCAACTTTTCTTTTCCTTGATTAAATTTAGTCACATTTTTCAAAATCTCTTCATATTTCATTTTGAAAACTGACATGTCTTTATCTAACACAGAAATTCTTTCATTTAAAGACATAGTTTCCTTTTTAAGCAAAATATTTTCTTTTATAAAGTTCTCATTATCCTTTTTCAATGATGAAATCACTTTTCCAAAATCATCTTTTTGAGAATTTATAGAAGAAACTTGAGAGACATAACATGAATTTCTTTGAAAAGTTTTTCATTTTCCTTTAATAAAACTTTATTTTTCATTTTTTTCATTCTTTAGATCATTGAATAATTCATGGAATGCATCTAAAAGTTCAGTATATTGTACCTCATCTTCTTCTAGTGCCATGTAACAGATGTTGGCATGTTCAATGGTTTCTTCTTCGTCAGAGGAAGAGGAATCACTGTTTTTCCATGATGCTTGGTAGTCTTTCTTCTTTCTGAACTTTTTGCTCTTGAATTTACCTTTGTTTTTTAGCAATGGGCAATCCTTCTTCATATGACCTGTTTTATTATAATTAAAACATCTAAACTTACCTTACTTTAAGAATCTTCTGAATTTTCTTGAAAGCATTGCCATCTCCTCTTCATCGTCATCTGAATTGTCCGTGTCTGAGGATGTATGGAAGGCAAGTTCTTTCTTCTTTGAGAGAGATTGTTGTTCATCCTTCTTTCTTTCTTCGAGTTGCACTTCATATGCCATTAGATTACCAATAAGGTTTTCTAATGTCATTGTTGAGAGATCATTCGCTTCTTCTATTACAGTTGTCTTCTTCTCCCAATCTGATGTGAGTGCTCGAAGGATCTTGCGAACCTTTTCGACTTAGGTGTATTCCTTTCTAAGAGATGCTATAGAATTGATTATGTCGGTGAATCTTGTAACCATTTCTGAGATGGTTTTATTCTCCTTCATTTTGAAAAGTTCAAACCTGTGGACAAGAATAGAAATCTTAGATTCTTTAACCTTATTTATGCCTTCGTGTGTTACCTGAAGAGTGTGCCATATTTGATTTGCAGAAGTGGCTGTTGACACATGGTTGAATTCTTCTTCGGTTAAGGCACAGAATAAAGCATTCATCGCTTTGGCGTCAAGGTTCGCATTCTTCTTTTGATCATCACTCCAAGCGGTGTAGTTGATTGTCGGTTTGGTGTACGGTACTTCTACAATGTTCCAAAGTTCGTAATTGAGCGATTGCAAGTAGATCTTCATTCTACACTTCCAATAGTTGTAGTTGGATCTGTCAAATAGCGGTGGACGTTGTGTAGAAAGACTAATTGTGACGAAGGGAACTCCGTTGCCATCCTTGTATGTTGTTGACTGGATATGCAGGGCTCTGATACCAATTGTTGGTCCCGAGATGATGCCAAGTGTAGATCTAAAATACAATGTCAACGCTCACACAAGGATATTAGTGTTAAAGAAATAAACGTACTTGCAATAAGAAAAATAAATCACAGAAAAGTTAAGCAAACACAAACACGAGTGATTTATCCTGGTTCGGTCCTCGTGACCTACATCCAGTCCCCAAGCCACCCGCTTGAGATTTTCCTTTATCCTTTAACTTTGTACATCCAAAATCAACACCTTGTATCCCACTTGACAAATCCCCTTTGCCAAATGTATACAACTCTTCTTACAACCAAGAAGACCACAACACCTTGTACAACTTCTCTTCTACACCAAGAAGACGCTCTTGTACAATGCTTCCTTTGAGTGATTACAAACTTTCCTATAAGCCTTGAATCAGTGTGTGATCGTGGACAAGGGCTATTATAGGTGGACTTTCAGAAATCTTCATTTTGGAGTAGTAATTTGGTGAAGAAACAGAAAGTGGGAACAGTTTTCAGAAAATCAGAATTTTGGAAGAGTTTTGGTCAGAAAACTTTCTATTTTAATTGGTATTTTAAACCTAAGATAACAACCCTATATATAGCTGAACTCTATGATTAGTTAAGGTAGTTATTAGGACCATTTTGAATGTTTAAACGTTGGATAACGTTGAAGGAAATACTAGAAAACAGAAACTGTCCAACAGTCAGAAACTGCCATTAGTCGACTTGAGATATGGGGTTAGTCGACTAGGGTAGGCAAATTTCACTGAGTTAGTCGACTAGTATTGGGACCAAGTCGAGTAAGTCAAGTTGAAATCAAAAGATAAGTTTCTGGAAACTGAAACTAGTCGACCAGAGGAAACTATAAGTCGACTATACAAGTTTATTAGTCGACTATGTATACTGTAAGTCGACTAATAGTGACAAATAGAGAGTTGGGATCTTTCAGGACAAAAAGCTAGTCGACTAGGAAAATATATAAGTCGACTAACATCTATCTAACTAGATACTCTATGTATGCGGAAAACCAACTGGAGATAGATACACAACTTCGATAAAAATCAGATTTTTTTACCTTTTCACGAAACCCTAGAATGAGTTTATGACCAGATCTACTCCTCCAATGATTCCTTGAGCACTACTTGCGTTGTTCTGAGATCGACACACGATCCCACGAACAAGACTACCGCTGATCTGAGATCGACACACGATCTCCACCAAATCAGCACCCGATGCCCTCCGAATCGCCAGAAATCCCACGAAGAACCTGGGAAGCTCTGATACCACTTGTTGTGTGCCAACAACAACCACAAAGAGGAAACCCTAGATCTCCGGTGCAAAAGAACAATACCACCAACAGCACAAACACCCAATCTCAGAGAAAGAACACAAAACACAGATTTAACGAGGTTCGGCCTTGTCGCCTACGTCCTCGGGCAAGAAAAGAGGGGGTTTTATTATTTTTTTTTGTGAACCAATAAACTTTTACAGCAACGGGGATCAAGAGAGTTCTGCCTCTTTGCTATACTCTCCTCCACAATCGCACACAAAACCCTAGAAATCCAAAACAGCCCTTAAATAGGCTTCAAATCAGCCCTTCCTGAAACAGCCCGACCCGACGGTCGGTCGACCGGCCGGTCGACCGACCCTATGCACCGGTCGACCGGGCCGGTCGATCGAGAGTTAGGCACTTTCAGTCAGTCGACCGGGCGGTCGACCGCTTTCCTTCTGCGGTCGACCGAACCGGTCGACCGCTACTGCCTTATGCACTTTGTGCACGTCCGTGCACTATGGTCGACCGGATCGGTCGACCGTGCGCTGCTTCTGCCGACGGTCGACCGCCCGGTCGACCGTGCGCCTGCTTCTGTTGTGTTGCTGTTTCTGCTGCTGCTGATTTCTGGAATTTATGGATTTCGTCATTCGTCGACTCTTCCTCAACTTCCTCCCCTACAAAATCAACAGCCATCAACAGTTACTTATTTGTTATTTTGATAATACAGTTTTAATGCATATGTGTTTAAGCATTTCTTTTGTAATTTTGATTTTTATTTAAGGATTAATCTGTCGTTATCCCAAAACAGAAAAAAGGAAAAAAAAAATAGTGAAAGATGCTTAAAACCAGACAAGGAACATGCATAGCACAAAAATCTCCAGAATCATCTCAACATACAAAAATCTGGTCTCAATCCTCAAGTAATATTCATCCCAATATACCAAAAAACAGTCCCAAATGTTCTTTACATAACTTTTCTTTCTTCCCTTTTTTATCTCAAAAACTTGAACACAACTTATTCTGACAAGAAACAGATACAAGAAATATATCTTCAGAGAAAAAGCACACATACACATACACATAAAAATCATTGCACAAGAATTACTTTGAATATATCAACAATGTGACTGTTATTACAAACTTCTACGGAACAAGAATTTAAGAGAGAAACATTTTGGATAGCTTATCTTGTAGGTTATCAATGAAATACAAATATGAAATTCTCCATGACCTGCAGTAGATGAAAATGCCCAAAATCCCCAAGACCCGATTACGAAACCCAACCCCAGGCTTAGACACAATTCTATCATTTCCATGTTGCCTTCATCATGCTTTGCTCCATATCGACCCCCATCGCGACCATCATCATCAGTTGAACAATTTTTGCTTAGTGGTGCTCCGCAGAGATCATAGTTGCCGCTATAGATTGAAGCGTCATTGAGGGTCTGCAGCTGATAGCCAGATGGAATTCTTCCAGAAAGGTTGTTATTCGATAAATTCAAGTAATTCAAGAACATCAATGAAGAAAAACTTGGAGGAATTGAACCAGAAAGGTGATTGTAGGACAAATCGAGTGATTCTAACCAATTCAAGCTACCAAACGACTTAGGAATGTTCCCATTTAGTTGGTTTCTTGACAAGTTCAAAAAAACCAATCCAGAAAGACTTGTAAGCTCTTCAGGGATTTCAAGGGTAAGGTAATTACTCAAAATATCTATTCCAACTACAAGTGAAAGTGTCTTCTCAAATTCAAACTCTCTTCCTTTCCAATTTACTGAAATGGTTTCAACATAGCCAAATGGGGCCCCAATGCTGTACATGCCAGGGTTTTTGACGGTCATGGAGTGCAAGTTGCCAAAACTCGGAGGTATACTCCCACTAAGATTATTGTTTGCAAGATCCAAGAGTTGAAGGGAAACAAGTTGGGAGAATTGTTGAGGAATGCTACCATTGAACATATTTGATCTTAGTCGAAGAATCTTCAGCAATGAAAAGCTCTCACCCATCCATGCAGGAATTTGTCCGTGGAATCTATTCTCTCCGAGATCTAGAACAAGAAGATTCTTGCAATATCTTAGGAACGAAGGAAGTTCTCCACTGAAATTGTTATTGTTCAGGTGAAGTGACTCGAGAGAAACCATAGAGGCTACTGAACTTGAAATCTCTCCAGACAAATGATTTTTGGCCACATTCATCACTACTAAATTCTTCATATCCGACCAAAAATGAGGCAGACTACCAGAAAAATGGTTGTCATTTGCAATGAAGAACTGAAGGGACCTAACAAAAAGAGCAGGGGGCAAATCACCAGAGAGATTATTATGGGAAATATCAAGCTTCTCGAGCGTCTGTAGCTTCACCAAATTAGAAGGTAACTTTCCTATATCCAAAAAAAAGAAAAAGATAAAGAAAAAATTAAGTAATTTTTCCAGACAGAGAAATCCAAAAGAAAGCGAAAATTAAGAAGCCAAATTGCTTTGTTGGTTAATATCATACCTGACAAATCGTTATGGCCTAAATCAAGTATCCGTAGGAGGTTCAGATTACCGAGCTCGATAGGTATATTGCCAGTGAACTTATTTCTGGATAGATCGAGATTCCACAACAATGTGATGTTACCAATGTTTGGAGGAATTTCTCCTGACAACCGGTTACTACTCAGATTAAGGCCCAACAACTGATTCAAATCCCCAACTCAGGTGGAATTATGCCGACAAGAAATTCGACGACAAGTTCAAATTCATCAGCCTTGTCATTTTACCAAATATGGTGGAATTTCACCTGTGATCTTATTTCCGACTATGTGCAAGAACCGAAGGCTTTCACATTGCACCCAATCTGACGACAGTGTTCCTGTCAACTGATTCCCAGATAGATCCAAGTAGTTGAGTGATGGATGAATCCCAAATGCTTCAGATATGTCACCACTGAAATGGTTCCCTTCTAATCGAACTCGAACCAGTTCAGTACAATTTCGCAAGCAATCTGGCAGAGGCCCAGAGAAGTTGTTCTTGTTCACAGTTAAGTACTGAAGTTGAAGCCTGCGCAAAGCTCAGGCGGCAGTGGCCCGAAAAGTTATTGTCCGAAAAGCTCACAGTGTTAAAGAGCTGATGCTTGCCGAGATCACGAGGGACAGTCCCCGTCAAATTGTTGGTGAATACCTAAAGAAACTGAAGGTTTTCGAGTCGAGAAATGGTGCTTGGCAACTCCCCTTCCAACTGGTTGGTGTTGACATCGAAGGTGCTCAAAGAAGTCATGTTACCGATCTCTGCAGGAATCGTGCCAGTGAGGCTGTTGAAGAACAAGCACAAATCCGTGAGGTTAGTGAGCTTCCCAATCTCAGGTGGGATCGGACCCGAGAATGAGTTGTTTGAAAAGTCCAATACAACCAAATTGATCAAATTCCCAATCTCTGACGGAATTGGGCCTGAAAAGTTGTTGCTGAAGAGGTACAGGTACGTCAACTCCGTCACCAGTCCAATCTCAGCTGGAAGCTTTCCAGAAAACAAGTTGTCTTGCACTTGAAAAACAACTAATCTAGGCCAGTTCCTGAACAAGTCTCCTGATATCTCACCGGACAACAAATTGCTCGAGATCCCGAACTCCGACAATTTAGTCAGGTTGGCGAAAGAGGGCGGCAAGCCACCAGTTAAACGATTAAGCGACAGCTCTATGTATGTGAGATTGGTGCACAGGCCAAGCTCCACTGGGATGCTAGAGTTCAGCTTAGCAAGCTTAATATCAATCCGTTCAAGATTTCGCAACTGGCCTAATGACGATGGAATCGACCCAACCAACGAATTGTTGTACAGTTCAAGTATTCGGAGATTAGACATGGTTCCAAGCACTGGAGGAATTCCTCCGGTGAAGTTGTTGTCCCCGAGACGAAGATCTTTGAGCTTCGACATCTTTGTCAAGAACACTGGAACGGGCCCTTGGAACGAATTTGCCGACAGATTCAGATACTCTAGATTAACTAAATTGGTCAACAGTTCAGGAATTGAGCCGGTTAAATTGTTTTGGGACAAGTCGAGGTATGTCAAGTTTGTGCAATTCAGAACAAATGACGGGAATTCGAGAGTTAGAGAGTTGAGGTAGAGAGACAGGTAGGTGACTGAAGGCAGGGGACTGAATTTTGCGTAGTCAGGATTTTAAGTAATTTGAGCCGAGATCGAGGTGATGTACCTTTGCAGCTTGCTGAGCTGGTACGGGATTTCTCCAATCAAGTTGTTGTTGTAGAGACGGAGATCGCGGACCTCTGAAAGATCTCCGATTTCAGGGGGCAGAGTTTCTGCAAAGCCATTGGTGCTGAGGTCCAGTGTGACTAGGTGGGGTGCAGATGAGACGTTTGAAGGAATGGGGCCCTGGAGGAGGTTGGTGCTGAGGTTGAGGAGGGCGAGGTTGGGCAATGAGGAGAAGGGGAATTCGGCGAGGGTGCCGTTGAGGTTGGCATTGGAAGGGTGAGCTGGGTGATTCTGCCGGCGGGGTCGCAGCCGATGCCAAACCATTTGCATGGGCTGTTGGTAGTTGGTGTCCATGAGGTGAGTGAGTCAGGTTGAGATAAGGAGTTTTTCCATTTGAGGAGAGCTTCAGCCTCTGTTTGAGCTGTGATTTGGTGAGAGGTGAGAGAGAAGAAGAGGAGGAAGAAGGAGAGGGAGGGAGCAAGTTTCATGGCTTGTTGGAGGGAAAAAAATGGTTTGTTGGTTCTTTGGCTTACATGGAAAATGGAGCAAGTGTTGGATTGGTTAGAGTTTTAAGTGGGGCTATTTTTCAAAGAAAAATCCTCAAATTAAAAAATTTTATAAATATCAACCTAATTAATTTCAAAAACTGACCTCTAACATGTCACGTTGGTGGCGAGGTGGTTCTCCCCGCCAGCGTAGAGCCCACGCTGGTGGGGACAATTTTTTGCTTCGTTCAGGGTTCGCAACCCTAGATGAAACAAATTTTTTTTGCCTGTGTATTGCTTCGTCCGGGGTTGCCAACCCTGGACAAAGCAATATTTTTTTTTTTGAATTTTGGCCTCGTCCGAGGTTGCCCACCCCAAACAAAACATACTTGGGCAAAAAATTGTCCATGTCTGCTTTGTCCGGGACTAACACCCAGACAGATAAATTTTAGTTTTTTATTTAACTTTTTTGTTTTGTCCATCAATATTTTACATCAAACTGCTTAGCTTAGTTGGTAAAGTAGAGGACTCAAAATCCTTTAGTTGCACATCCAAAATTTTTAGATTTTCTTTTTCGATCAACAAGTAAAAAAATTGCCATTGCCGGGGATCAAACCCGGTTCATTCGCGTGGCAAGTGGGAACACTGACCACTTTACTACAATGATATAATGTCAATAACTTTCTTTTAATTCTATTTGTTTGTCCGAACAAGGAAAAAGGTAAAAATAAATAAAAAAATTCAAAAAACTTATTTTTCGTTCGTCTGAGGTTGCCAACCTCGGACGAACCAGACTTGGCAATTTCTTGCCCAACTCAGTCTCGTCGAGGGTTGGCAACTTTGGATGAGCCAAAATTTGAAAAAAAAAAAATTATTTCGCCCGTCCAGGATTGTCAACGCCGACAAAAAAATACATAGCAAAAGAAAAATATTCATCCGTGGTTGGTAACATCGAACGAACCAACAATGACCCGAGCCATGCGAGCGCCACACTGGCGGAGGAAACTGCCTCACTGCCGATGTGGCATGTCAGTGGTCTAAATTAATTTAGGAAGGTTGATTTTTAAAATATCTTTTAATTTGAGATTTTTTTGGGGGAAAAATTGTCCAATAAGTGTAGATGTGAAAAGAGGAAGAAGCAGAAGATATAGAGAAGTCAAAATTTTGGTTTTAGTTTGAGGAAGGGAGAGAGGGTGAATTGTGCAATGGTATGTGGCAGGGCTGTAGTGGGACCCAGCTGGGAGTACTAGGAAGGTTCCTTGACGGTTGACTGCTAGATTTTTGACTAGTGGATTTTGACAAAGCCAAGATTTTTAAAATATTTTTCTTATTTTTTGTTTTTTTGTTTCTTTTTATACAGGGTATCCTAGGGGGCTTCGCCCCCAAATTAATCCCTGAACACTACATGCAGACCCCCTCCACATGTGATGGGTTAAGTACGGGGCCTAGCCCCATGGAGGAAATGTCCTCCTCCTGGGCCTCGAACCGGCGCCGGTGGGAGCAATCGTACTGGCTTGCCGTGAGGCCACAAGCGGAGGACAAATATATTCTTAGCTAAAGGGTGTGTTTGACTACTGGAATACAAAGTGAAGAAAAGGAACAAGTCAGCTTTCAGCCTAGAAAAGCACTTTTCCTTTTTTTTTTTCTTATTTGTTAAGAGGAAAAATATGTTGAAATGAGGGGGGTTCAGCAAATTTTCATCATCACCCATATTTTGTTGCCTCAGAAAGTAAGAGAAGAAAAGTCACATGGTCCCCAAAGTTTATAATATAATAACATCTCCCATCAAGACATAATCACCACCCAAGCTTTTGTGATATACTTACCACCAATTAGACAAAAGAGCTTGTGACAACAGTTAAGATCTCAATTAAAGAAATGAATAATACAAATCAACGGTCACAAAAAGCCCCTAATGGCTATGAAAATCCCAAGGGCTACTTGAAGGGGATTATAACAAGCAGCATCAGCAAGTGAACACCCAAAAATAGAGAGGATAGTCATTTTTAAATCCCAAAATGGAGATAACAACTGTAAAACAAAGGTAACTACAGAATAGACTCAGCAATAAAATATCAGTATCAATAAGGTAACAGAACAAACTCAGGAATAAGGCAACATCAGTTCTATAGCAAAAATAAAGAGGAGTAAGGCCATAAGGCAATTACACATCCATTTAGGACACGCCACATGTGTGCATTCCTATACAAGTCCCTAATAATGGATGATTCACGGTGAATGAGCCTTGGTCGACGATAAATCATATGAAAGTAGGCACTATAATTATGACAACAGTAGCTGCAACACCACAATACATGTGCAAGATAATTTCCTCTTACGACCATCCATCTATAAACTACACAACCCCATATCCATTGGTAAATTTAAGAACATCTTATTTTAACAAACTTCAAAATTCTTTTGACTATATATATATATATATATATATACACATACATAACTTATATAAATATACTTGTATAATTCTATTTATGTTCACATTTATTTCAAATAAATAAGTAATTTACAAACATAACCCAATGATATTTCACAATCCATACTTTAGGAATACATTATTTGCAACTTTATTAATCATCAAACAATGTCATAAATTAAAATTAATAATTTTATGAATAATGGTTAGGCATGAGGATCATAATATTAAATAAAGAAATTTAGTGTATTACACAAGTAGCCAGGGAAAAAAATTCAACTAACTGAGAATATTGAAAGCAATTTAATTCATCATAATCTTAATTAAAATCAATACAGTGAATAACAACAATCAGATATATAATAACTTAGAAATAAATATAAGATGAAAATATTAACATTCAAGTAGCCATCTCTATCAATGATATAGGTTTACCAAAGTTCAACTTAAATTTAAAGCACTATCCCATCACAGATAGGCCTTTCCATGAAAACTTGACTTGTTGACTTTGAACCTTCAGAACACGTTTTGTTCCTTGAAAATTTCGGCCTTGGACCAAGGTTTGTCTCTCCACTGACAGACTGAATGTGTGGTTGAATGACATTCAATGTGAATCGATGGCTGCATATGAAGTCTAGTAACAGCTTGTGGAACTAATTCATTACGATCTGTGAGTGCGCGATAACAGTCTATTTCTCTATTTATAGGAGTTTATCTTCCCACTACGATTAGGTTATTTTCATTTAATATGATAAAGAAATAAAGAAAACATTGGATTCTTTTGAGAGAATTATAAAATTATTCTTTTTACACTTGTAATGCTTCAAGCAACTATAAGAGATTTCTCAGTATGCTGTACTTTAGGAAAATTCTAAATGAATGATGCTGCAGTATGTTAATATGTTCTATCTTGAATGGCATTGAATTTTCTTTTCTTTTTGGAAAGTTAGTGGGTCTAAAAATCAAGATGACTTTCCCCACTTTTTCCCCTTAATAAGTTCGTTAGAGTGTTGCTTTTATAGATTTCTTAGGAATCTAATAATCACCTTAATGCTCTATTTGTGGCTCCACGAGGCAGCACTATGACACTCTTTTTCTTGAGTAGAAAATTATGCTAGTCAAATATTTTGTTAAGTTCCAATGAGAAAATGCAGAGTTTTTCTAATGTGAAAAAGATGTGAGCAAGTGAGAAATCACAATCAAATTGCTCGTCTTGAAAACAACTTGATGTAGGAGAGCAGGGCAACAAACCGCAAGATTTATATTAGTCGACTAATCATCAAGAATAGTCGACTAATCCTATCAGTAGATGACTTATTAGTCCAATAACGCTCTCAGTAGTTGACTAATCAATCTCAGTAATCGACTAGTTTTGTGAAACAAAGAGTAAGTAAATTTTTTGGACTTCTTACTAGTCGACTAACATCTAGTACGAGTCGACTAATACCGTTACCGATCTGCTATTCGATTCTGTTAGGAGTCTGTTTTCAGTTCTAATTGGATTCCAAATTATTTTTGTTTTACTTTTCTAGTTATATTAGACTACTACTTTTAAAGCTTATTTAAAGGCCAATATATTTTTATTTTGTACACAATAACTGTGATAAATTCAATTGAGTTTTTCCTCTTAAATTGCTCATAGATTCGAGTTGTTCTCTTTTCCTCGTAGATTCAAGTTTTTTTGCTCGTGGAATCATGTATTATCCCTACCTGAAGTTCCTTTAAGGGTTCATCGGCGCTAGAACGAGATCTAGTCAGCATCTTCACTTTGTCTGCATCAATTGACTGATCTTGGGCAATTTTCTGACGATGGCAAGAGACCGCGATGGTTTGCAATGTTTTTCAACAAGGAGAAGTACTGTTGAAAGAGACATCTGCACTATAAAATCTACCATGGATCTTATGGTCCAAGAGATCAAGAAGTTGTCTCATAAGATTGATGACTGAAGTCTAACCGATGGTACGTACAAAAGTACACATGATCGTCAATCAATTCAAGCTCCACCACAATAGCTACCACCAAAACAACTTTCACTCCAACAACACCACCACAACAATCACCACTACGTCAATGACCATCACAATGACAACCAAGACATCCTCCACGGGATTTTCAAAATGAAGACCTTTTCGATGAGGAAGAATTGAATAACCCCTTCTATCAAGAAGAAGACTTCAAAGATGAATCTTACGATAGAGGGATGGCTTACAAGCAAGGCCATAGACGATTGCCAATCCTAATCCTAACAGGAGAGGAGCATTTTCTTCTCCTAATCATGATACGAGTTACTAAAGTCCAAATGAATATAGGATGGAGATCAAGATTCCTTCCTTTAGTGGAAATTTTGATATCGAATCTTTCTTGGACTAGGTCTATGAAGTGGAGAAATTCTTTAACAAGGCTTCCGTCTCAGAAGAGAAGCATGCCAAGTTCATGGCATACAAGCTCAAGGGAGGAAGAGCTACATAGTGGGACCAATTACAAATATTAAGGGGACGTCAAGGCAAACCACCCGTCATGACATTGAGATGCATGAAGCAACTCCTTCAAGGTAGATTTCTTCTGCTCGACTATCAACAAACTCTATATAATCAATTTGAGCATTGTCAGTATAAAATCCCATTCTCAGAATAAGTACCAAGATATGTGTCTAGATTTTTCGATCATAATTTTTAATTTTTTCTCCCCTATTTATTTCTTTTGTTATTATTTATATTTTTTGATATCGAATCCAGGTTTCTGGACTTGGAGTCAGTCCTAGTCCGAACTCGGGACCCGATCCCAATGTACTACTTGATTTGGCCTTTTGGTAGTCAGATTTGATCGATTTTAGTTTCAAAAAGTGGTTGTCAATATTTTAGATTTTTCATGACTTTTTGGAATTTTTCTGAATTATTCTGTAAAATCTTCAAAATCGGTATCGACCAGTGTCATTGATCGATTCCTGAATTTTTAATTTACAAATAAAATTGAATTTCTAGAAACTGCTTTCACATTGTTTCTCAGTATCATATTTTCTATTTTAATGTTTTTTGAATTAATCAAAATTTGACCGAACTAGCGTCGACTGGTATCGTCGATCGAATCCAGGATTTTTAATTTGAAAATGGGATTGTTGAATCTCATTTCACCTTCTATCTCAGTATAATATTTTCTATTTTAAAAAATTTTCGAGGACCTTTCAGAGTTACTTTAGTTTCGAGTATTTTAGTATTTTTTTTGTATTTTCCTGAGTCCGTATTTGACAGGATATTTTCCTTTCCTTTTTCTTTTTCTTTTTTTCCCTTTTTCTTTCTCTTTTTCATTTTACTTTTTTCTTTTCTTTTTGTCTTTTTTCCTCCTCCACATATTTTCCCCAAAATATCTTCTCCACTCCACTCTTTCTCTCTCCTCTGCAAACACGGATCTGACCCAATCCTGATGCGGGGCTCAAGCACAACACGGGTTGTTTGATCAGAAAAATGGTGCGAAGTAAATTTTTTTTAAGTGAATGAAAGATTACAACAGAATGATTCTGATTACAAAAGAGGAGAAAATAACTGGTTCTCCCCTCTTGTTTAAGGCTGGGTTCTTCTGTGTGGCAATGAAGAGTAATTCTTGTTCTCCGTTGACCGACCGAATGACAAGCTTCTCTTTGGGATACTCTCGAAAAGTAATCAGAGCAAAACTCTGTTTTTAACACATTAAGTGTTTAGAGCCCACTGATTTCTCCTTTTCTCTCTCTCTCTGGACCTTAAAAAAAAAGCAAGAGGAAAGTAAGAAACCTTTAGCTTGAGAATTCTCAGCTCTCCATCTTCAAAAGTCTCTCTTTTTCTTCTCTGTCCTCCCAAAAGTCCTCCCCCTTTTATATCTCCTTAAGCTATTTATAGGGAGTCATAGGGGTATAATTGCCCCCTAAAATTCCTCTATAATGAGAATTAAACCCCCCATTACATGGGGAGTTAATTGACCCAGTAATGGGGATCAGTTATAATAGAAACGT
The DNA here is from genome assembly GCA_038442645.1 of Agave tequilana. Lineage (NCBI taxonomy): Eukaryota > Viridiplantae > Streptophyta > Magnoliopsida > Asparagales > Asparagaceae > Agave > Agave tequilana. The sequence goes on from JAVJIF010002647.1 coordinate 286,739, forward strand.
GGGTCTAGTGCTAGACGTGGACCTCACATTGTTTGATGTAGATGCAGATATCTCAGTCAGAATGTAGAGTTGCTCAGATCCGCGTAAGGTGTAAGACGCGGGGTTGCTCAGACCCGCATTTGAAGTGAAATACAAAGTTGCTCAGACTTGCATTTGAAGTGAAAAGCAAAGTTGCTCAGACTTGCGCTTGAAGTAGGACGCAAAGTTGCTCAGGCTCACATGAGACATGGAGTTCCTTAGACCCGCGTTTGAAGTGGGACGTGGAGTTGTTCAGACTCGCGTAAGACGCGGAGTTTCTCAGACCCGCATTTGAAGTGAAACGCAATGTTGCTCAGACTCGCATAAGACGCGGAATTCCTCAGACCCGCGTTTGAAGTTTTTGTTTTTCTTTAGACGCGAGGTCCGCGTTTTAGTTGAAACACGACCATCGCGTTGAAGTGGGGTCTGCATCTGATGACCTATCCTTAATGATTTTTAAATAGCCTACAGAACTCCCTCCAAAGTTTTTGACACTCCACGGTTGACTGGGATAGATTTTGGATTACTTTGGACTTCAGTTGATTTCGGGTTCCCTTGAGTGATCTGGCAATCTTTCGAGTGTTGGAACTTAATTTTGATGATACATTTGTGAAGCCATATCATTTGGAGCTCTATCTCAAGCCTATTCAAGAGTTCTACATGATCAAGGCTTCCCAAAGAGAGTTGATAATGATGTGTATTGTAATTGTTGATAGCATGTTAAAAGCCTTGAAACAGACACACATATCATAGTCTATTAGTCGACTTATAGCCTTTTGTAGTCGACTTATACGAAAGTACATCAGTAAGGACCATGAATCCTGATCCGAGGATTGACGTGGTGAAGTTTAACGGCACTAACAATTTTGGGATGTGGAGGTGTGAGGTTATGGATGCCCTAAATGCATCAAACCTCGAGGATACTCTACTTCTGGAGAAGAGGCGAAGCAAAACCACAGAAGAAGAGTGAGAGAAGATGAATAGGTCTGCGTGTGGCTTGATTAGATCGTGTCTAACGCAAGACATTAAATATCTTGTGTTACACGAGACATCTGCGAGGCAGTTGTTGGAGATCCTTGAAAAAAAATATCTGACCAACAGTATAGAATCGCGATTGCAGCTGAAGAGTAAGCTGTACGGGTTTCAGATGAAGAAGGGATGCTCCGTGAATGAACATATAAATCGCTACACGAAGCTTCTTACAGATTTGGTCAATGTGGATGTCAAGGTAGATGAAGAAGACAAGGCAGTAATCCTCTTGAACTCTCTCCCAGCGGAAGAGTATGAGACATTCACCTTAACCTTCATTAATGGGAGACAGACACTTGACTATCATGAAGTGTCGTCTGCTTTGGCAAATTATGAGACGAGGAGAAAGGAAAGACAGCCTTCTCAGTCAAGCTCGTCAGCAGAGGCGCTAGCAGTAAGAGGCAGGGGTTCATATAAGAAGGGCATAGATGAAAGAGGGAGATCGAAGTCCAGATCAGGCTTTAGAAATCTGAAGAAGAATCAGTGTGCTTTGTGCAAAGAACTAGGACACTGGAAAGCTGAATGCCCGAAGGCCAAAGGTAAGAAGGTGCAGTCAAACACCGAGGCATATCTCGCACAGGCGGATGGATCGGATGAAGACTCATCGGTATTCTCTCTCTCTGTTACTACCCCTACTGTTTGTAACTCAGATAGTGCTGAGTGGATCTTGGATAGTGGAGCCACCTATCATGTGTGCCCGAACAGGGTCTGGTTTTCTAGCTTTGAGAAGCTGGATGGATGTTACACGGTCATGGGGGATGACCATCCGTGTAATATAGAAGGGATGGGTACAGTTCGTATCAAGATGGATGATGGGATAGTACGAGAGTTGAAGGAGGTGAGGTATATACCTCAACTCAAAAGGAATCTTATCTCTGTTGGCACTTTAGAAGCATCGGGTCTGGTGATATCTGTTCGAGATGGTGTTCTCAAGATGATCAAAGGCTCGATGGTGGTGATGAAGGGCATCCACCGAGACAATCTCTACTACTTGAAGGGTGTACTGTGACAGGTCAGGTGGAGACTTCCAGTTCTTCAGATGATGGTTGCCCGGAGGTCTGGCAGGTAAAGGTCGGACAAGGAAATGCAATATCTTTGCAAGCTCCTGCAAAGAAGAGATCGTTAGAAGGTGCTGCTACCTGCAAGTTGGAAGGTGAACATAGAGTTCTGGACAAGAAGAAGGTGAAATTCAGCACCAGTACACACCGCTCAGAAGGTCATCTTGATTGTGTTCACGTGAGTGTTTGGGGACCTGCTAAGACAGCATCGCTTGGAGGTCACAAGTACTTTGTCTCTTTTGTTGATAGTCAATCTAGGCATTGTTGGATATATCCCATGAGACAAAGGAGTGAAGCCCTAGATATGTTGGTGAAGTGGAGAGGAAGAATGGAAAAGCAGATTGGTAGGAAGATAAAGGAGCTTCAGATTGGTAATGTTAAAAGAGACATGAACCAATTTCTACAATTTGGCCAGAACACCGGTATTGCTACTCACTTCACAACAGGAATACATGGGGTGGCTAAGGAAGTAATCCGTTCCTTGCTGGAGAAGGTTCGGTGGTTATTGTCTAATGCAGGATTAGACAAGTCGTTTTGGGCTGAGGCGATTGTGTATGCTAGCCATCTCATGAATAGATCGACTGCGATAGGAGGTAAAGCTCCATTGGAAATTTGGTCTGGTAAAGCTACTCAAGATCGTGGTTTGCTGCGGGAATTTGAAAGTCCGACCTACTTCAGTGCCAAGAATGGTAAGGTGAATCCGCGAGCAAAGATGTTTGTGTTTTTGGGTATCAAAAGGAACAGCTACAGGTTGTGGGACCCCGAAAATAAGAAGATCGTGATGAGTAGGCATGTCACATTTGGAGAGACTTCAGCGTTGAAGTCCACCGTCTCTCAGCAGGTGGAGAGGACGGAGACCAAGGAAGTATCGCAGCGGGTGGAGGTTGATGCTACTCTACCATCTCCAGTTGGTTCGGCATTAGAGAAGACTTCACCGGATGTGACACCGGGTGGAGATCACGTAACCAAGGTTGATGCTGAACAGGTTGAAGACAATGCTGAGGATGTCGAGTTGTTTGCAGCTATTGGAACCAAGGTGAAACCACGCTTGTGGGGAAAGAAGCATGAATCTCAAGCTTGTGATCGCGACAAGCTCAAGAAGAAGGCCATTGTTCTCCATGATGGTCGTGAGGAGGTTCATATGACTCAGTCAGATAGGTTCACTACTGCAGATTCAGGAACAAGTGCTTGAGCTTGATGAAGCTCATTTTAAATGAACTACGGTTGGCTTGATCCTTTGGGCAAGGTACGTAGGCAGCCGTAAAGGCGCAGCCATTTGGTGATGCAACCCGTATGAAGCTGTTTGGGTTCTCGAGAAGCTGATTGGAACTTCACGTAGAGGTGAAGAGATGTGGCCGATTGGAGCTTCACGTAGAGGTGGAGAGGTTTCACGTAGAGGTGAAGTGTTGTGGCCAGTTGGACTTCACGTAGAGGTGAGGTGTTGTGATCTCGATGAACAGGTTGATCTTCTGGTGAGAAGACGTTGATCTTACATAAGGAGTGGTGTGCATCCAGTTGTTGAAGCCGATAATGGTGTTCAGTGTACTCTACTCAAACTTGGTTGGACCGTAAGCTGAAGACATGTAGACTAGATAGAGCTAGTCAGTTGGAGAGTCAGTGTTGACTCATGAGGAGTTCTTCGTGAGGTCGTGAAGTTACGGAGTAGGAGCCACTTTTGGTGATCGGCATATATGAAAATTCTCCTAAGGTGAAGTGTAGGGAAGGCATGTGTGGTGCATTCCAGTGGATAGCTGAGTTTCAGATTCCAAGCCGAGATCGTGCGTCGATTTCGTCGAGATCGTGTGTCGATTTCGCCGAGATCGTGTGTCAATTTCGCCAGGTGATAGACTGGGGTACGTTGGAGATCGACTCAGATTTTGGAAAAATCTTCACCGAGGTGGAGAATTGTAGGGGGAGGAAGTCGAGGAAGAGTCGACGAATGACGAAATCCAGAAATTCCAGAAATCAGCAGCAGCAGAAACAGCAACACAACAGAAGCAGGCACGGTCGACGGGCGGTCGACCGTCGGTAGAAGCAGGCGCACGGTCGACCGATCCGGTCGACCGTAGTGCATGGATGTGCACAAAATGCACAAGGCAGTAGCGGTCGACCGGTCCGGTCGACCGTAGAAGGAGAGCGGTCGACCACCCAGTCGACCGACTGAAAGTGCCTAACTCTCGGTTAGGCCCGGTCGACCGGTGCATAGGGTCGGTCGACCGGCCGGTCGACCGACCGTCGGGTCGGGCTGTTTCAGGAAGGGCTGATTTGAAGCCTATTTAAGGGCTGTTTTGGATTTCTAGGGTTTTGTGTGCGATTGTGGAGGAGAGTATAGCAAAGAGGCAGAACTCTCTTGATCCCCATTGCTGTAAAAGTTTATTGATTCACAAAAAAAATCAATAAAAACCCCCTCTTTTCTTGCCCCGAGGACGTAGGCGATAAGGCCGAACCTCGTTAAATCTGTATTTTGTGTTCTTTCTCTGAGATTGGGTGTTTGTGCTGTTGGTGGTATTGTTCTTTTGCACGGAGATCTAGGGTTTCCTCTTTGTGGTTGTTGTTGGCACACAACAGATTTGAGTCATGTGGAATAATAAGCTTAATTTGAGTCATGTGGTGGTTGTTGATGATTCCATGGAGGCTAAGGTCAATAAATTGATTGAGATGTTCAAATTTGGGGCTCTTGCTTGTGATGGATTTGGGAGAGTAGATGTAAGTATGTGTGTTTGAACACAAATCATGCTCAGCTGACTCCAATCAATCTTCTTCTTTTTATTCTCCCCAACCCTCTCTCTCACTTTCGCCCTAACTGACAAAAGAGAAATTGAATTGAAAAAAAAGAAAAGTTAAAGTTAGAAAGTTCTGAATCTCTGAATTTATCCGCGTAGCAAGGGCTAGACGGGTCGATCCACAGGGAAGGATGTGATGGAAGCTTTTCAGAACGAATTCTCTAATAAATAGCTTGGAAAATGAATATTAATTGTAAGAAAAGGGATTTGATTGAGGAAAAGAGATTATAGTCTACTAATCATGTAACACAACTAAGTATTAGTCTAAGGGAAAAAACATCATATTGAGGCCATAAAAATCTACTTTAGGGTATTGATTGAGAATCAAGTAAGATGAGTATAAATATTGTAAAGCCTAATTAGAGTATACTAATTAGAATTAAATTATAGTTCATCCTAGTTTCTAAGCATAGCATAAGAGAAGTCTTTTAAATCTAACAAGATGCTATCAAAGTTTCTAAATATGAACTAAGAATAATCATGAAAAAGTGCAACCCTAAATTAATTCAACTTAATTAATTATTCATCTTTAAGAATTATCAATTTAATCCTAGGGTCTCTAATAAGCATGGATTTCAATCAGTTCATCTTTTAGACTAAACTTATTTGATCGAGAGATTAGTAAACTACAAGTTAATTTAGTTATTCATATTATTTTCAGAATTTATTATGAAGAAGGAAAGTTGCATAAAAAAAAGAAAAGAATAAAAGCAAATAAAAGAAACTAAAACAATAAAACAATTAAATTGAAAAACAAGAGAGATGAAAAGAATAATGAACCTTTATTAATGGATGTCATCGGCCAATTACAAGTTCTTCTTCTTCAAAAATCTTCTTCTCCAAATAGAAAGCAAAATAATAAAAAGAAATTAGGGAAATAAAGTGGCTAAACAAATAATCTTATACTCAATCTCTGAGATGTCTCTTCTCTATTGCTCTTCAGGGGTATTTATAGGCAGATTTGAGAAGTAGAGTTCTAGTACAACACTGTCCCTCAACCACCACACCAACCACTGCCAGAAAGAAAAGCCATGTTTTCGCGGCAAAAGAGTGGAGCCTGGCCACGCGCTTTGGTCTGTGGCCTCCTCTGGTCCATCCATCTGGTGATCTATCCTCGGATCTTCAGTTTATCTCTGAATTTTGAAATATGACGATCTCCTAGATAACTTGGAAATCAAGTTATCTCTAAATTCGAACTAAATTCAGCTTTTCTCCCCTTTATCTTCATCTTATAGTGCAAGCAACCAGATCTAAATAGAAGTGCACCTCTATCTTTAATTAGGATGAGGATTCATCTTGTTCTATCTTTCTCCTCCTCTAGATTTTAAATTAAATTAATTTAAAACTCAAATTTAAATAAGAGAGAAAAAATGCTCCTTTATCTTCCCAATTACTCTTTATTTTCATAATTCTTGTGGGCTTTTAGGCTTCTTTTTGGCTTTGTCTTGGATTATGGAGGCCTGCACATTACTAAATATTAAATAAATTATATAGTAATGTTTTATAAAATTAAGCATGAAAATGTGAATAATAATATGTATTATTGATGACCAATCACACCCCTGTTGGCCCAATGGCCTTCCACTCTAGTTTTGTTGGCCCAATGGCCTTCCACTCTAGTTTGATGATGATCAACACTCATGTAGTTATGTTTACTAATATTCTTGTGTTTCTAAGTTTCAGATCATTAACAGGATATTAGTTGGTGATTAGCTTCAACAAGATGATTAGAAGCTTATCATGGTGATCCGGTGCCAAAGCTTAAAGATCATACCTTTGCACTTGGAGAATCACGGAGTTTTGGAGCAAGTCTACTTGAAGATGAAGATCGTCAAGAAGACTTAGGTATCTAGTTTAGAGTTTGTGTTTTAGATCCATTTGTAAAGCTTAGTTTAGTTGATATGCTCAAGTGATCACAAATCACACACGTTTTATGATTGAGTTTTGGTTTTTATGAATAGTTTATCAAAACAAGTTTACCTTATACCTATGTATATTAGATATGTTCTAGATATACATACATGTTTTAAACTTGCTAGACAAACTTATTTTGACTATCCTATTCATGTTTTGGAAAAATCAAGTTTGATAAAAATACAAGTTTTGTTTTTGATAAAATTGGCAAGACACAAAAATGAATTGATATGATTGATATATTGTCTTGAAATTTTTATCACATGTTTATGTTTCAACATAAAATGATAAAACAATTTTTATGGTATTTTTAAAAAGAGATAAAAGATTTTAGAAAATATTCTTCCCAAAATTTCTGACCTTGTTTTTGTGCTGACAGGCTGGTCGGTCGACCGGGACGGTCGACCGCACCAAGGGCCGGTCGACCGATCCGGTCGACCGACGTGCACAGACGTGCACGTCTGTTAGGCACAGTGGACGGTCGACCGGGCCGGTCGACCGGGCCTGAGAGCTCTGCTCTCGGTTTATTTCGGTCGACCGGACCGGTCGACCGATGTTGCCCAACGGTCACAAATTTGACCGTTGGCGGTCGACCGGGCCGGTCGACCGGCAGTTGGTCAGACTGCCAACTCAGCCTAACGGCTAGTTTTTCCTAGGGGCTATATAAACCCCATTTCTCCATTGTTTTGAACAAGAATTTTGAGCTAAAAATTTCAGTTTTCTGAAGAGTTTAAAAGAGTTTTTAAAAGAGTTTTAAGTCAAAAAGATTTCATCTTATTTGTTTTTGGTTTTTGGAAAATCAAAGAAAGCTAGGGTTTTGGGAGATTGTTTTGTTTTTCATTTTCTATCTTTTACAAGTGATTCCCAAGTAGTTTTTCTTTGTTGCTGGTTTCCAAAAACACCTTGATTCCACACTTGAGCTATCTTCTATCCTAAACTATTAGGATCTTGTTTTTGTGGAAAAAGATAAGAGAAAAAAAAAGAGTTTGTGGTTTTTGAACCACTTGTTGTAAACCCTCCTTTATTTGTTGTATCCCTCTTCGGTAGAGGTGATCGGAGTGGTATTGGTTTGCTCCCTCTAGGTAGAGGTGGAGTTTGGTTGTGAGCCTCTTCGGTAGAGGTGTGTGGATTGGTTGTTGAGTTGGCTACGGGCCTAACCCCTCGGTTGTGAGGAGGTTGTTGTATTGAGAGAGGAGTTAGGTACTCCTAGAGTTGTAAGAAATCCTCTTTGGTAGAGGTTCCCTCGGTGGGAGTTGAGATAGTGGAAATCCTACACGGTGGTGTAGGCGGGGATGTAGAGCAAGGTGCTCGAACCTCGAAACAAATCTTGGTGTTTGCGTTGTGATCCATTGTCTCTCTAACTCTCTCTCATTTACTTTGTGCAAAGCATCATACTTCATATCATACTATATTTGCTTGTGTTGTGCATAATTCATATTGCCTTGCATTATTTCATATTGCTATATCCTTTATTGCTTGGCTTGATTGTGTGTATTTCATATTGCTTGGATTGCTTGTGTGTGTGTGCCTAACTTGTACTCATCCAACAAGAGCTTCACATAGCGCCTCAACCCATTTCAAGGGGAATCAAGGGGAGTTAGTCCAGAGCCTCGCAAGGGGAATTCGGCTACACTTGTTGTATTGTATTAGTTTGTGCATAATTTGCATTAGCTTCCGCATTTAGCGCACTTAGTTTGCATTTAGTTTCTTAGATTAGCACTTACACCTATTCACCCCCCCTCTAGGTGTTTTTCAATTGGTATCAGAGCTAGTGCTCCTGATACTTAGGCTTAACATCCTAGGAGTGATCCATTAGCTTGCTAATCTCATTTGCATTTGTTTGTTTGCACATTCATATATAGTTTACCATGGACTTCATGACCCCTCCTAGCTTTGACCCTTCCAACATTGGTGTTTGGAAGTATAGGATGTCCATGTACCTAAAGACCCTAGGTTTGCATGTTTTCCTTGCGGCCACCAAGAGATGTTATCTTGGTGATTGCAATCATATAGGGGCCAATGCACAAGCCCTAGAGGCTATTAGAAGCACTTTATCAAAAGAATATCTTTTACTTGTTTCTAACTTTGATTCCGCCTTTGCAGTGTGGAATATGTTGACAACCACAACCACCACCTCCAAGCTTCAATTGCCAAATCAACCGAAGGAATCTAGTGGAGAATCCGATCCACAATGCTTCATGGTCCAAGGGAATGACTCCCTTGAGGTACAATCGGAAACCCACTTAGATAGTGATGATTGCTCTAGTTCTTCAAATGATAATATTGATGCCCATGCTTTAAATGAAGAACTATCAATTGTTTGTGAAAAACTAATTGAAAAATATAAGATTTTGAAAAAGAAAAGTCTAGAAATTGAAAAAGAAAATATTTACATTCTAGACTTGATTGTGTTTTGCAAGAAAAGGTTGAGGTCAATAATGAGAGGGATTCATTAAAATCTCAACTTGATCTTGCACTTAAAGAAAATAACTTTTTGAAAAATAAAAATGATTGCCATGTTCTTTTGAAGAAAGATGAAAACTTGTCTTCAAAAGTTGATTTGTTTTAAAAGAAAATGATTCTTTAAAAATAAGATTGCTTCAATTTCTAAAGATTGGATGCATATTTAAAGAAAAATATTGTTTTGCAAAATAAGATTGATTCTCATGTTTGCCATGCTAGGGTAGTTTCACCTAAATCACCATTGCATGTTCCACTTCTTCTATGCTCGAAAATGATATAAATTTGTTAAAGAAGAAAAGGATTGTTTGGGCTCCACTATGAGCCAATGTGCCATGAACCACTCACGGTTGGAAACCTTGGTTCGAAAGAATCAAGTTCCATCCTTTATGCATGCATACCCATCACGGCATACACATGCTCCACACGGACACACCCATCACAAGTATGCTCATGTGTACACTTGTACACATTGTGGACGTAGGGGCCACCTTGCTAAATTTTGTTATGATAGATTACATACTCCTAATTTAGCAAAGAATTTTGTTTGGGTTAGAAATGAGACTAACCCCCATGGACCCAACAAGAAGATGTGGGTACCAAAGACCACCCCTTCTATTATTTTGATGTAGGTGTGGGCTCTCACATGACGTGAGAGTGATGACACCTTGGAGTGGATGCGTTCCGGACTTAAAGGAAATCTATTGGATGCATCACTTTCAAGGGAAGATTTGGTGGAGATTGATTGTAATCCAATATTGCATATTTACCTCATAATTCCCATACATTTAGTTAATAAATATATGATTTTTACTCATCTTCTCTACATATTTGCAGGTACACACTCTAAAGGAGATAAAGCAAATAATCACTTTAATTAACACTAATTAAAGTGATTAAATCCAAGATTAAAGATAAAGCCAAGATTTGAATTCCAGATCCAGAAAGATCCACGCGCCCAAAGAAGAATCCAGATAGTCCACGTGGCTAACCACCTAACAAGAAGATCTCACCAGAAAATCTGGGCTCAACGGCCCAGATTTTGCCGCCAGTTCTCTGGGATCTGGAGAATCTGCGGCAGTTGTAAACAGTTAGGATCCCGGATTTTGTGGTAACTACCTGGGCTCTCGAAGCTTCACCTGGGGCTATAAATATGGGACCTTGGACCTGCGAGCAAAACGGAATGGAGAAGAGAGGAGAAATCATTAGTGTTGTAATTTTGTTTAGTTTTTCTCTAGGTTTAGTTCTTTAGATCCCTCTTCTTCTTCCCTAGAATTCATGTAAAAGAGAGTGATTGTGAGAGAGAGAGCTTGTGTAATCAAGGGTGACACTTGAAGCAACAAGGATTGATCCATTCTCCTTCCTCTACTTGAGCTTGGTTCTAGTTTATGTGCTTTCTTTAATTGCTTTCTTATTGCTTTCTTTAATTCCTTGCAAATTTACTTCATGCTTTGTTTTACTTCTCTAATGGCTTTTAGCTAATTCCTTCTCCATGTACTAGCTAACCACTAGCCTTGCCATCTTCACTAACTCATGGGTGATTGCTTTTGTTCATCTTGCAAGTTGTATGGTCTTCTCTTCTCCGATGGGTTAAACCACCCATTCGACAAGTGAGAAAGTAATTAGATCAACACGCGAGACGAATCCACTCACGCCGATGGAGTGACAACATGAGGCAAGCCTTCACTATCACGGAGTTTAGTAAGTATTGGTAAGGTAGTAAGGTAAGCTAGTCATGGAATGCTTCTTCTTTAAGTTTCCTTTCTTTTCTTGTGAATACCAAATCCACTATTGATTTCTTTTCCGACTTTTCCACCATGAACATATCCATCCTTCTTTAGTTCTTTTTCATTTGATTCATTATTTTTATAAGACATAGAAGAATTCTCGTTTTATAACTTCACTACCACTCGTCAAAGCTTCCATCGCGAGCTCTCCTGAGATTCGACTCGGTATAGTCCTATACTATAGCGGAGACAAGAAAGGGTACATAAAATACATTTTTATACTCATAATACGTATACCTTCTTAGTTTAATCAGAGATGACCACCATGTTTGGAGACAAGGAGAGTTGCTTCTTCGGTTTTGGTAACAATCCTTTACTCCCATTTGTTGTTTACATGCTTTCCATGTTTAATGTTACTAGCATGTTTTTGATGTCTATGGATTAGTATGTTCATTCCATGTTTATTAGATCCTTGACATACATGTATAGTATTGAGACACACATGCTTATATGAACCCATAATTAGTGTTCTCACTTTTGTTTGAGCTATAATGTACATCATGAATCTAATACATGTGAATTTACATAATAATCATGTTTTACTTTTATCATGATGATTTTTATATGTGTTTTGATGCTTCATGTTTTGAATATATGTTTAAGTGTTAGTTTTCATTAAGACTAGTTATATACTGTACATAGAGTGGGCTACAAATAAATCTATATATAGTTGGAATTGAATGCTTATTTGAACCCATTAGATGTGCTAGTATAGTCTAGTTTTGATGATTCATACATATTAAACTTGTATTCTCATTTTTGAATTTACTTTATGATTGTGTATTTCACTTCATGTATATGTTTGTATTGCTAACCCTTAAGATATACATGTATACCCCTTGAGTCATTTGCCTCTCATGCAAATCTACTTATGGACTCATTTGTGTTTAGGGATATGTATGTATACTTAGTGTGTTGACAATACATACATATACCTTGAAATGAAAATTGATTTAATGTAAAGATTTAGATTTTCATGTTTTGATGTTTTGTGTCAATATTTAACTTCATGTATATGTCTATCTAGTTCAAACTAATCTTATACATATACATCTTTTTGAGCCACGTGCCTTCATGAATATACATTTAGTGGACTCGTTGAGTTTTGGATATGTATGTATATTTTAGCTTGTATTAGACATACATATGCCTTGAAGATTAAATAAGGAGTTTTATATGATTTTTCATGTTTTTGATAGAATTATGTTTTAAGGAATAATTGAGCTTAATGAAATATTTTCATGATTATGATCTTCACATATATTTGTACACTCATATCTATTGCTCATGTTTTGTTTCTCATGAGTTATGCTTTATTGGTTAGAGTGATGACTATCATGTGAATTTCAATTTTGTTTTATTCCTTGCTTGAAGGATTTCGTGCTAGTTAACAAGTTTTTCATTTAACTAGTTGCGGTGTTCTTCATTTTGGTAGTGATTTTCAAACAAAACTACATTTTCAAATCTATCTTTGAAAACCCCTACCTTCCAAGGGCGGTAGGATGGGAGATCATGTTCATGTATGCCCTAAATTGAAAATCTTTAAAACTTGAATTATGATTGGGTGGTAGATAATATGATGTATACACTTGAACTTATTGTTATGTCAATTGGTATCATTGAACTCTTTCAATTGGTATCATTTTGATCTTCTTGTATACTCATATATGTTTTGTATGTATGTATGCTTTAAATTCCAAGTATATCAATTTCTATTGGTATCTATCTTTCATACATATATATGTCTATGTTTATGCTAGTGCTTGAGTTTCAATTTTGTTTAAATTGATTACTTTTAAATTGTTATCAAGACTATGCATATCTTTAGTTTGTTTTTCATAAAGGGGGAGAAAATTTGATTTTGTATTTCAATTGGTATTTGTACTCCCACTCTTTATGATTAAAAGTTGTTATTTTAAACATATGATATCAACATCAAATTTTATGTTTTTAAAATGAACAATTCTTACTATTGGTATCAATGTCTCTATGTAAAATCTTTTCAATTGGTTAAACATAACAAATTTTGAATACATTTAGTATCAAGATTCATGTTTTAGGAATTCAAGATTTATGTTTAATTACAATTGGTATCTCATATGTTGTTTAAAGAATATATTCAAAGTTTTGATTTGTATTTCCTATATGCAAGGAGAGCTTAACATCTCTCTTACATATAGATTCATGTTGAGTATATTATAAATTGAGGAGCTTGACAACTCTTCTTTATATGATATACGTGTGTAGGGGGAGCTTCACATCTCCTCTTATGCATTACATAATATGTGTTATGTGAATTGGGGCTTGTCATCCTTTCTTCATGTAATGCATATGTGTAGGGAAGCTAGCTTAGCGTCTTCCTCTTCATGAATGTATATAGCATATAACATATATTGATCCTTATTTATGGTATCAAGATACTTCATTGACATATTTTTAATTGATATCATGTTTGTAGTCACCCCTTATTGATTTTGTTTTTGTTTTAGACAAAAAGGGGGAGAACATTGTTTGCATTGTTTTGATTGACAAAAAGGGGGAGAAAGATTTTACCCCTCATTTTATCTATGGTTTTGATTGTTTACCCCTTTGTTGATGATTGACAAAAAGGGGGAGAATTATTTGAGAACTTAACATGCATATATAAACTCAAATTACTTCTATGCATGATTGGTACATGTTTTTTATATGCATACTTATGTTTTATATGCATATATTATGTTTTAATATCAAGAATATTAAGTTTAATTGATATATAGAGTTTGCTTTGTAATTGGTATCTAGAGCTTATTTTGTTTTGAATATTCCATTTGATATCTAGAACCATTTATTGTTTATGCATACACATGTTTCATGTTTAACATTCATTGCATATATTTATTGTTTAACCCTATGCATGAGTTAAGGGGGAGCTTCTTTGAAGCTTATCTTTAATCCATGCATATATAACTCCATGAGTTTTGTCATCATCAAAAAGGGGGAGATTGTTGGCCCAATGGCCTTCCACTCTAGTTTTGATGATGATCAACACTCATGTAGTTATGTTTACTAATATTCTTGTGTTCTAAGTTTCAGATCATTAACAGGATATTAGTTGGTGATTAGCTTCAACAAGATGATTAGAAGCTTATCATGGTGATTCCGGTGCCAAAGCTTAAAGATCATACCTTTGCACTTGGAGAATCACGGAGTTTTGGAGCAAGTCTACTTGAAGATGAAGATCGTCAAGAAGACTTAGGTATCTAGTTTAGAGTTTGTGTTTTAGATCCATTTGTAAAGCTTAGTTTAGTTGATATGCTCAAGTGATCACAAATCACACACGTTTTATGATTGAGTTTTGGTTTTTATGAATAGTTTATCAAAACAAGTTTACCTTATACCTATGTATATTAGATATGTTCTAGATATACATACATGTTTTAAACTTGCTAGACAAACTTATTTGACTATCCTATTCATGTTTTGGAAAAATCAAGTTTGATAAAAATACAAGTTTTGTTTTTGATAAAATTGGCAAGACACAAAAATGAATTGATATGATTGATATATTGTCTTGAAATTTTTATCACATGTTTATGTTTCAACATAAAATGATAAAACAATTTTTATGGTATTTTAAAAAGAGATAAAAGATTTTTAGAAAATATTCTTCCCAAAATTTCTGACCTTGTTTTTGTGCTGACAGGCTGGTCGGTCGACCGGGACGGTCGACCGCACCAAGGGCCGGTCGACCGATCCGGTCGACCGACGTGCACAGACGTGCACGTCTGTTAGGCACAGTGGACGGTCGACCGGGCCGGTCGACCGGGCCTGAGAGCTCTGCTCTCGGTTTATTTCGGTCGACCGGACCGGTCGACCGATGTTGCCCAACGGTCACAAATTTGACCGTTGGCGGTCGACCGGGCCGGTCGACCGGCAGTTGGTCAGACTACCAACTCAGCCTAACGGCTAGTTTTTCCTAGGGGCTATATATACCCCATTTCTCCATTGTTTTGAACAAGAATTTTTGAGCTAAAAATTTTCAGTTTTCTGAAGAGTTTAAAAGAGTTTTTAAAAGAGTTTTTAAGTCAAAAAGATTTCATCTTATTTGGTTTTGGGTTTTGGAAAATCAAAGAAAGCTAGGGTTTTGGGAGATGTTTTGTTTTTCATTTTCTATCTTTTACAAGTGATTTCCAAGTAGTTTTTCTTTGTTGCTGGTTTCTAAAAACACCTTGATTCCACACTTGAGCTATCTTCTATCCTAAACTATTAGGATCTTGTTTTTGTGGAAAAAGATAAGAGAAAAAAAAAAGAGAGTTTGTGGTTTTTGAACCACTTGTTGTAAACCCTCCTTTATTTGTTGTATCCCTCTTCGGTAGAGGTGATCGGAGTGGTATTGGTTTGCTCCCTCTTAGGTAGAGGTGGAGTTTGGTTGTGAGCCTCTTCGGTAGAGGTGTGTGGATTGGTTGTTGAGTTGGCTACGGGCCTAACCCCTCGGTTGTGAGGAGGTTGTTGTATTGAGAGAGGAGTTAGGTACTCCTAGAGTTGTAAGAAATCCTCTTTGGTAGAGGTTCCCTCGGTGGGAGTTGAGATAGTGGAAATCCTACACAGTGGTGTAGGCGGGGATGTAGAGCAAGGTGCTCGAACCTCGAAACAAATCTTGGTGTTTGCGTTGTGATCCATTGTCTCTCTAACTCTCTCTCATTTACTTTGTGCAAAGCATCATACTTCATATCATACTATATTTGCTTGTGTTGTGCATAATTCATATTGCCTTGCATTATTTCATATTGCTATATCCTTTATTGCTTGGCTTGATTGTGTGTATTTCATATTGCTTGGATTGCTTGTGTGTGTGTGCCTAACTTGTACTCATCCAACAAGAGCTTCACATAGCGCCTCAACCCATTTCAAGGGGAATCAAGGGGAGTTAGTCCAGAGCCTCGCAAGGGGAATTCGGCTACACTTGTTGTATTGTATTAGTTTGTGCATAATTTGCATTAGCTTCCGCATTTAGCGCACTTAGTTTGCATTTAGTTTCTTAGATTAGCACTTACACCTATTCACCCCCCCTCTAGGTGTTTTTCAGTTTGATGATGATCAACTCATGTAGTTATGTTTACTAATATTCTTGTGTTTCTAAGTTTCAGATCATTAACAGGATATTAGTTGGTGATTAGCTTCAACAAGGAGTTTAGAAGCTTTCCATGTTGATTCCGGTGCCAAAGCTTAAAGATCATACCTTTGCACTTGGAGGATCACGCGTTTGGGATCGAGTCTACTTGAAGATCAAGATCGTCAAGGAGACTTAGGTATCCTAGTTTAGATAGAGTTTTAGATCCATATTTGTAAAGCTTAGTTTAGTTGATATGCTCAAGTGCACAAAACACACACGTTTCATGATTTGGTTCTTGGTTTTCATGAATAATAGATCAAAACAAGTTTACTTTATACCTATGTATATTAGATATGGTCTAGATATACATACATGCTTTAAACTTGCTAGACAAACTTATTTTGACTATCCTATTCATGTTTTGGAAAAATCAAGTTTGACAAAATACAAGTTTTGTTTTTTGATAAAATTGGCAAGACACAAAAATGAATTGATATGTTGATATATTGTCTTGAAATTTTTATCACATGTTTGAGTTTCAATATAAAATGATAAAACAATTTTATGATATTTTTAAAAGAGATAAAAGATTTTTATAAAATATTTTTCCAAATTTCTGACCTTGTTTTTGTGCTGACAGGCTGGTCGGTCGACCCTGACGGTCGACCGCACCAAGGGCCGGTCGACCGTTCGGGTCGACCGACGTGCACAGACGTGCACGTCTGTAAGGCACAGACACGGTCGACCGGGACGGTCGACCGAGTTGAGAGCTCTGCTCTCGGGTTTCTGGGTCGACCGGGCCGGTCGACCGCAGTTGCCCAACGGTCATAATTCTGACCGTTGGCGGTCGACCGGACCGGTCGACCGGTGGCCTGTCAGGCTGCCACATTAGCCTAACTGCTAGTTTTGTATAGGGGCTATATAAACCCCATCTCTTGGGATTTTGGCCAAGTTTTTAAGAGAAAAATTTTCAGTTTTCTGAAGTATTTAAAAGAGTTTTAAAAAGAGTTTTTGGGCTTTAAAACTTCTCATCTTTATTTGTTTGGGTTTTGGAAAATCAAAGAAAACTAGGTTTGGGATTTTGATTTGATATTTCATTTTCTATCATATACAAGAGATTCCCAAGTAGTTTTTCTTTGTTGCTTGTTTCCAAAAACACTTTGATTCCACACTTGAGCTATATCATACTATCCTAAACTATTAGGATCTTTGTTTTGTGGAAAAAGAAAGAAAGAGAGAGTTTTGAGGTTGTTGTTTGTAACCTCTAAGTTGTACACCCTTATTCTTGTTGTATCCCTCTTAGGTAGAGGTGATCGGGTGATTGGTTTGTATCCCTCAAGTGTGAGGTGATTGAGATTGGTTGTGAGCCTCTTCGGTAGAGGTGTTGTTGTTGGTTGTTGGGCCTCGGTGGAGGTTGTTATTTGAGAGAGGAGTTCGGTACTCCTAGAGTTGTAAGAAATCCTCTTGGTAGAGGTTCCCTCGGTGGGAGTTGAGATAGTGGAAATCCTACACGGGGGTGTAGGCGGGGATGTAGAGCAAGGTGCTCGAACCTCGAAACAAATCTCGGTGTTGCGATTGCTCCCATTGTCTCTCTAACTCTCTCTCATTTACTTTGTGCAAAGCATCATACTTCATATCATATCATATTTGCTTGTGTAGAGCATATTTCATATTGCCTTGCATTAATTCATATTGCTATATCCTTGATTGCTTGGCTTGATTGTGTGTGCACATATTTCATATTGCTTGGATTGCTTGTGTGTGTGTGCCTAACTTATACTCATCCAACAAGAGCTTCACATAGCACCTCAACCCATTTCAAGGGGAATCAAGGGGAGTTAGTCCAGAGCCTCGCAAGGGGAATTCGGCTACACTTGTTGTATTGTATTAGTTTGTGCATAATTTGCATTAGCTTTCGCATTAAGCGCACTTAGTTTGCATTTAGTTTCCTAGATTAGTACTTACACCTATTCACCCCCCCTCTAGGTGTTTTTCAACCCCCACACCTATTTTTTTACTCATTCTCGAGTAAAAATAAAAAAACCAATCTAACTATCCTAATATCGCTTTCGTAGGAATCACGATTGCACTTAACATGTGCAACGAACGTTAAGCCTCTAGGTTACCCTTAGAGGACGAGTGTTGTCTCGTGAGGATTTTTAGTAAATTACACCCATAAAATCCATAAAGAAAGAAAAATAAAATGTTAGTATTTTGAAATTTCATTTTAAAAGAGGTATTTGAAATAATTTGGTAAAAATTAAGCAATTTATAAGTTTTTAGGATAACCAAATTGATCATTCTTATACCTAGTCTTTATTCAAATATTTATTATCAATTTAAGTTAAGATTCAAACTGAATTTCTCATCGAGTCTATTATCTTTACCCTAAGTCATGCATCTTTATGAACGTGAATTTTTTTTACTTAAGATTTTTCAACTTCAAGTTTCATGCCTTATACATTTATAATTTTTCTTCCTTTTTTTTGTAATAAGTTCGAAGTATTACCACTTCGTTGCCTTTTAAGCACTTTTTTTTTGTATGTATAACTCATCTAATTTATTTCGTGTAAGTATTAAGGCTTCTTGAAGCTCTAATACCTAACTAATTGATTATTAGATGTGTTAATACATATATTATATATTTTCTCTTTTTTTTCAAACTTTCTTAATTACCTTTCGCGTAAATACCAAGGCTTTCTTAGGCCAAAGTATCTAGCTAATTAATAATTAGGCTTGTTTATTTTATATATTTTTTTTCTAAGGCACAAGAATTTTTATTTTTAATCTCAAATGTGTAAATGTATAAAGCATGCATAATTCATCAAGATAAAGATATCAAGACTAAATTACTTTTTAATTTTTCCTCCTAAATCTAAAAATCAAACAAATACTCTTATTTTGACCAAGTAATAAGAAATCCTAATTTTGAATTTTCTATTACTTAAAATTAACTTAATTACTTACAAAAGATAAGTCAAAATATTATTTCCTTTTCAAAAAGTTTTTTTAAAAAATTATTTTTATTTTTTTATGTTATTAATTTTTTTTGTTATGTTAGTTATATGTTATTTGGTTACCCTCCCCCCCCATACACACACTTATCTCATGCATTATCCTCATTGTATGAATGTAATGTATGAATGCATGAAATAAAGTGTAAAAAGAGGTAAAATAATAATAATATCATGCAAATATATGTAGAACACATGTTTCTCCCACACCTAGATCTTTTTAGGTGTCATCCCTCTAACTCGCTTCCTATCATTCCAATGAGCTCTTTTTATAGGGCACAATAGGGAGGCCAATCTTTTTTCATTTTAGCTCTCTTCCTCCCCAATCTCACCTTCCTTAAGCTCTTCTTCCTCACATGCTACATCCACTATTCAAAAATTGATTACCATCAAATGCTTAGGAATTCTAACTCAGTTCCATATATCTCTCGAAAACTTAGATCAATACTTTTTTCTAGAGGTGTGTAATTAACTAAAATATCCCTAATCGGTTCATCCAAACATAGGAGTTCTTCTTCAAAGAGGTTTCAAAAGTTAAGTCAATCAGAGGTTTTTGAATTATATTCTCATACGATATATCATTTATTAGCTCATCGAAAGTGAAGATACTCAAATCAAATTTTCTTTTTTAAAAGGGAGTCTGAAATTAGGATCTCCAACATGTGTCTTCTCATCATTATAATCACACTTATCCTCAAATAATTCATCAAGAAATAAAGACTCGTTCTCTATACCTTCACTTTCTTCTTCACAATTATTCTCAATGAAATTTACCTCAAACGTTTGGTCTTTTATCTTACGAGGTTGTTTTTCTAGGTTAAAGACATTGACCTCTTTAGTCATGTCTCCGAAGGTCAACGTCATTGATCCGTTCCTACAATTTATGATCGCATTTGCAGTTGTAAGGAATGGACGCCCTAACATAATAGGAATTGAGACCTAGGAGTGAATACAGGTTAGGTCTCAAGAATAATAAAATCTACTGGGTAGATAAACTCCCCAACTCGAATAAGGACATCGGTAATTTCTTCTTTGAAAATTTTTACGGACTGGTCAGCAAATTGGATTGTAACTTTAGTCAGACTAAGCTCGCCCAACCCAAGTTGTTGATAGACTGAGAAAGGGAGTACGTTGATACTTGCTCCCAAATCAAGAAGTGCATGATTAATTGCAATTTAACCTATTGTGCAAGAAATGGTATGACAACCGGAATTCTTGTACTTGACATGGATTTGATTGGACAATAGCTCACTAATATCAGTGGCTAGAAAAATCTTCTTGGGCGCATTAGTCTTTCTCTTCTTGGTGCACATGTCCTTAAGGAATTTAGCATAGTTAGGGATTTGTTGGATTGCATCAAAAAGAGATACATTGATCTTGACTTGATTAAAAATCTCACATATCTTATCGATTTGTGCACTTTGTTTGTTTTTAAGCCTATTTGGGTAAGGTGCTATAGGCTTGTGCACATTTTCATCTGACTTGTCCTTTTTTAGTGTTGTTGGAGTCAAGTTGAGGTGGAGTGGGACTAGGAGAGGTAGATGCTTGTTTTAAACTTGTGGTGTTGATACTTGGTTATCAACTTGCTTTCCCGACCGCAATGTATGAATCAAATTTCATTGATTCATACATTACGGTCGGAAAAAACATTTATGTGATCCTCCATGAAGATGGGATTTTAAGTTTGGAGGAGAGGGGAATTTTGGTGGAGTGATGGTAGTTGAGAAGATGTGATGGTGGAGATGGAGGGTGGAGTGGGTGTTGATGGCAGTGTAGATGGCCAGATCTTGGGGTGGTGATGGAGAAGGAGGAAAGGGAGGAGGATTTGGTGGTGTGTGGTGATGAAATTGATGGAGTGGTGGAGGTTGAAGGAGGTGATGGAGAAGTTGGAGGAGAGAAAGGAGAAGGAGATAGGGAATGGAGGTTGTTGGGGTTGTCCCCCGGAGGTAGGGGCTTGCCGGAGTGGGTCGTTGGCTATGGGGCGATACCGGTGTCAAGTCAGAAGAGGTAGAGGCGCGGCCGGTTGTAGAGAGAGGGAGAAATTGTGAGAAATAGAGAGAGAGGTGAGGGAGAGTGTCATTAAGAGAGGGGGAGTGTGAATTGATAGAGAGATGAAAATTGAAGGAGAGGGAATTTGAGAAGGAGAGGGGGTTGACGCAGTCGTTCGCTGGTCAAGGGAAGAAGGAGAAAAGAAAAGAAAAAGGAGAAAAGATAGAAGAAGGAAAATATATAGGAGAAGGGGGAGATATTTTCAGGTTTTTGTGTGGAGGAGAAAAAGGAAAGAGGAAAAGAAAAGAAAAGAAAAGAAAATATTGTGGTGGAAAAAAAAAAGAAAGAACGGAAAAAAAAGAAAAGAAAAGAAAAGAACCGGGTATTAACTCTAGATATGAGAAAATACTAAAAACAACGAAAATGTTGGAAAAATAAAGTAACTCGAAAAGGTCTCCAAAAATTCTTAAAAATTAAAAATATTATTTTAAGCTATATGGTGAAATCCAATTCAATAAATTCAATCATGTTTTCAAATTAAAAATCTTGAAATCTACCGGTGATACAGGTCGACACTAAATCTGGTCAAGTTTCGATAAATTTAGAAAAATCTCTAAAAGTATATTAAAATAGAAAATGTGATTTTAAGAAGTAATATAAAAGCAGATTTTAAAAATTTAACTCTTTTTGTAAATTAAAAATTCTGGAATTGACTAGCGATATTGGTCGACCCGCTTTTGAAGATTTTGCAATTAATTCAAAAAATTCTAGAGAATATTAAAAATTTTAAAATATTAGAAAACAATGTTTAAAACTGAAAACTATCAAATCTGACTATCAAAAAGGTTAAATCAATCAATACACTAGGAGCAGATCCACGGTTCAGATTAGGGTTGATTCCGAGTTCACGAATTCAGATCCAATGCAAAACAATCGCATAAATAATCTTAAAATAAAAATAAATATGTGAAGTAAATTATAAAATATGATTGAAAATCTGAATATGTATCAAGTACGTATTCCGAGAACGGGTGTTACATTAATAAAAACTTAACGAAACATTCCTAAAATAGAAGGGTACAAATTTGCATTACTGTTAACCAATTATTTTATCATCACTATGAATGTTAATAGTAGCTTCACATTATTAAAATTTTTAAACAATTGTTCTGATCATAATCCAAGTCTAACTTATAGCCAAATCTAATTAAGAAGTCCAAGTTCGAGTACAAGCCCTACGATGACAAATTGTACAAATCTATTCAAGAACACGAAATAAAGTTATAGTGTTTGATGATAATAAAGTACGCTAGTTTCTATAGTTAATGACCTACTCCATCTCTGCTACTATAATGCGATAAATTGTTTAGTGATAATTATTTGTCTAAGCCCATTACCTCCAAAAAAAGTTGAAGGCCCAAAAACAAAACACTTTCGTGCCAAGTTCATTCTCTTCTGAATTACATTGGCATTAGTTCGAATTATGCTTCTACGACACGTGCAAATACCGTGTGTTAAAGTTAACGTCTATATGTGGAGCTACCTCATCTCTAACTCATGTTTTTGAGAATTCTAATTTCTATTTGTCGCATTGTAGTAGCAGAGATTAGAGACGGAGTAGGTCAAAAACTTGAACTATAGAGACCTAGTGTATGTACAACTGAAAAAATTAGCATGAAGCCTTTTTCCAGGCATGCGTTTGATTTCCAACAGATTTTATAGCCCATGCATTCAAGATGGGCAAACTTTATAATTTTAGGGTGTTATTGTTTCTTACTTTAGTAAGCCGCGTAACACATCTCTTCTTTCTGTTAAAGGTTATGAGTTTGAATATCTTCATCAAAAAAATATTTTAAGGCTCAAGTAAGTGCGAAAAATATTTGCCTCTTATCTTTTAGTGCTCATGGAATATGTAATGGTTTGGCCAAAGGTCTCTTTCTAGTAGTTAAAGGAGCATTTATATTTGTTTTTTTATTTAAAAGAGGGGGAAAGTTCATAATGTCTACATAAAAGAAGAGATAACGTGGAGCCAACGAGTTAAAGTTATCTAGGTTATACATAGGGACCTTAATACTGCCTTCTTCTACAAAATAATTAGTATGATAAAGAGGGGAAATATGATCAATAAAGTGTAATCACAGGGAGAGAGCATGGAGGATGAAGATCGTATTACCTAGATCATTCATGCCCACTTCAAGAAAATGTTCGGTTCCAGGGACCGAGCTGAGATGGCCGGGGATATACCATCCCAACAAAATCTTACAAGGGAGTGGAAAGATAATATGGTGGATATTTCCAATCCTTTCACCAAGAAGGAGATCAAAGGGAGGTTTGGGGATTGGGAGCAGAAAAGGCACTGGGTCTAGATGGTTTTCTGATTTTCTTTTATCGGCATTTTTGTGATATAGTTAAGTCGGAGGTGATCAAGTTGATGGAATCTTTACATTGTGGGACTTTAGAAATTAAAAGGCTTAATTTTGCCCATGTGGCACTATACCTAAGAAAAATGAGACTGGAAAAGTAGGGGATTTCAGGCCTATTAGTGTGTTGAATGCCTCAATAAAAATTATCTCCAAGGTTTTGGCTAACAAGCTTAGGGATGTCCTGGGAGAAACTATTGACTGTAGTCAAGCAAGATTCCTTAAGGGAAGGACTGTTGGCCCAAAGGCCTTCCACCCTAGTTTTGATGATGATTAACTCATGTAGTTATGTTTACTAATATCTTGTGTTGTTTAAGTTTCAGATCATTAACCAAGATATTAGTTGATGATTAGCTTCAACAAGGAGTTTAGAAGCTTTTCATGGTGATTCCAGGGCCAAACCTTCAAGATCGCACATTGCCTAGCCCATGGATGGTGTTTTGTGGATCGAGTCGCCTTGAAGATGAAGATCATCAAGAAGACTTAGGTATCCTACTTTAGATAGTGTGTTTAGATCTATTTGTAAAGCTTAGTATAGTTGATATGCTCAAGTGCTCAACACACACAAGTTTTATGTTTGGATAGTGGTTTTTTGGTTTTTAATTTTACCGATATTGGTTTTCATGAATGATTGATCAAAACAAGTTTACATGGTTTATATATATAATAGATATATTCTAGTTATACATACATGCTTAAACATCTTAAACAAACTTATTTTGACTTTCCTATTCATGTATTGAAAAATCAAGTTTGATAAAAATATAAGTTTTGGTTTTTAGTAAAAATGATAAGACACAAAAATAGTTCACATTAATTGATATTTGAGCTAAACTTTTTACCACATGTTTATATATCAATGCAAAATGATAAAACTATTTTTGGTGATTTTCAGAAGTGTTAAAAGATTTTTCAAAATATTTTTAAAATATTTTTCTGACCCAGATTTCTGTTCCAGGCTTCAACCAGTCGACTAGTCAACTGACCTAGTCGACTTGGGATGAAGTCGGTCGACCGGGCCGGTCGACCGACGTGCACAGATTTGTGCATGTTTGGCAGACATTGGACGGTCGACCGTCAGGGTCGACCGGGTCCGAGAGCAGAGCTCTCTGTTTGTTTGGGTCGACCGGGACGGTCGACCGGAGGCTCCAACAGTCGGATTTTAGACTGTTGGCGGTCGACCGTTCTGGTCGACCGGTCGCCTGTCAGGCTGCCAGCTCAGCCTAACGGTTAGTTTTCTGTTTTGGCTATAAATACCCCAACTCTTGGGGGTTTTAGCTAAGGTTTTTACAAGAGAAAAATTCTCAGTTTACCTGAGTTTAAAACAAGTTTTCAAAAGTATTTTAGGCTTTAAACTTCCAATCTTATTTGTTTTAGGTTTTTGGAAAAATCAAAGAAAAGAGTATTTTGGGAGATTTGTCTGGCTTTCATTTCCATCATTTACAAGAGTTTTCCTAAGTAGTTTTTCTTTGTTGCTTGTTTTCCAAACACTTAGTTTCCACACTTGAGCTTATCATCTATCCTATTCTATTAGGATCTTGTTTTGTGGAAAAAGAAAAGGTAAGAGGTTTGTGGTTGAAAGAGACCACCTATTGTAAACCATTGATTTCTTGGTTGCTCCCTCTTTGGTAGAGGTTGAGGTTGTGTAATTGGGTGTTGGTTTGCTCCCTCTAGTGAGAGGTGGAGTTGGTGGTTGTAACCCTCTTCGGTAGAGGTGTTGGTTGTTGGTTGTTTGGCTACGGGCCTACCCCTCGGTTGTGAGGTGGTGTTTGTATTGAGAGAGGAGTTCGGTACTCCTTGTGTTGTAATAAATCCTTCTCGGTGAAGGTTCCCTCGGTGCGAGTCCTCGATGGACGTTATAGTGGATTGGAAATCCTACACGGTGGTGTAGGCGGGGATGTAGAGCAAGGTGCTCGAACCTCGAAACATATCTTGTTGTTAGCGTTTGATCCACTTGTCTCTCAACTCTCTCTCTCTCTTTACTTTTGTGCAAAGCATCATTCATAACATCATATCATATTTGCTTGTGTTGAGCATAATTTATATTGCCATATCATATCTATTTGTTTGTGTTGCCCTGCATCTTTTATATTGTTCATCCTTATATGCTTGGCTTGCTTGTGTGTGTGCCTCACTTATACTTAACCACAAGAGCTTCATATAGCACCTCAACCCATTCAAGGGGAATCAAGAGGAGTTAGTCCAGAGCCCTTCACGGGGAATTCGGCTACACTTGTTGGTTGTATTAAGTGTGATTGTAAAATTTGCATTAGCTTCCGCATTTAGCGCATTTAGTTCCTAGATTAGCACTTACACCTATTCACCCCCCTCTAGGTGTTTTTCAATTGGTATCAGAGCTAGTGCTCCTGATACCTAGGCTTAACATCCTAGGAGTGAGATCCCTTTGTTTGCTAATCTATTGTTTGCATTTGCTTATTTGCACACTTATATAGTTTGCCATGGACTTCATGACCCCACCTAGCTTTGATCCTTCCAACATTGTTGTTTGGAAATATAGGATGTCCACATACCTAAAGACCCTAGGTTTGCATTTTTTTTGCGGCTACCAAGAGATGTTATCTTGGTGATCGCAATCATATAGGGGCCAATGCACAAGCCCTTGAGGCCATTAGAAGCACGCTTTCAAAAGATTATCTTATGCTTATTTCTAATCTTGATTCGCTTTTATAGTGTGGAACAAGTTGACGACAACCACCACCTCCAAGCTTCAAGAACAAATTCAACCGGAGGAGTCTAGTGGAGAGTCCGACTCACAATGCTTGATGATCCAAGGGAATGACTCCCTTGAGGTACTTTCGGAATCTCAACTAGATAGTAATGATTGTGCTAGTTCTTCAAATGATTTTGTTGATCCCCATGCTTTAAATGAAGAACTATCAATTGTTTGTGAAAAATTAATTGAAAAATATAATTTGTTGAAAAGAAAAGTCTAGGAATTGAAAAAGAAAATAAAGTTTGCATTCTAGACTTAACAATGTTTTGCAAGAGAAGGTTGAGGTCATAATGAAAGGGATTCATTGAGATCTCAACTAGACCTTGTTTTAAAAGAAAATGAGTTTTTAAAATCTAAAAATGATTGCCATGTTATTTTGAAGAAAAATGAAAATTTGTCTTCAAAAGTTGATTTGTTTTAAAAGAGAATGTTGCTTTGAAAAATAAAATTATTTCTATTTCAAATGATTTAGATGTGTGTTAAAGAAAAATGATTGTTTGAAAAATAAGATTGATGCACATGTTTGCCATGCTAGGGTAGTATCACACACTTCACCTATTGCATGCCACACTTCTTCTTCTAAGATTAATGATGATATTTGTTTGCTTAAGAAGAAGGTTGATTGTTTGGGCTCCACTATGAGCCAATGTGCCATGAACCACTCACGTTTGGAAACCTTGGTTCGAAAGAAACAAGTTCCATCATTTATGCATGCACACCCTCCACGGCATACACATGCTCCACACGGACACACCCTAACAAGTATGCTCATGTGTACAATTGTACACATTGTGGACGTAAGGGCCACCTTGCTAAATTTGTTATGATAGAATACATATTTCAAATTTAGCAAATAAGTTTGTTTGGGTTAGAGAAGGTACTAACCCCTATGGACCCAAAAGACAATGGGTACCAAAGACCACCCCTAGAGTTTGTGATGTAGGTGTGGGCTCTCACATGACGTGAGAGTTGCCGTACCTTGGAGTGGATGCGTTCCGAGCTTCATGGAAATCAATTGGATGCATCACTTTCAAGGGATGTTTGGTGGAGAGGACCACCATGTTTTGGAGACAAGGGAAGTTGCCTTCTAGGTTTTGGTAACGATTCCTAACTCCTAATTTTTATTTACATGCTTTTAATATTCATTGTTTATAGCATGTTTCATTGTTTAGTGATTAGTATGAAATGCCATGCTTATTAGACTTGTGATATACATGCTTAGTTAGTTTGAGACACCCATGTTTAATATGGATAAATTCTTTTGTGTTCTCACTATTTTGTTGATATTGCGTATATCATAGTTCTAATAACTTGTGGATTTTCTTAATAATCATGTTTTTGTTATCATGTTGATTTTTATCCCGTTTTATACTTCATGAGTTGATTACATATTTAGATGCTAGTTTTCATTAAAACTTGGTATATACTTGTGCATATAGTGGGCCACAAATAAATCTATATATGTTTGTGCTTGATTGCTTATTTGAACCCATTAGATGTGCTAGTATAGTCTAGTTTTGATGATTCATGCATTTAAACTTGTATTCCTATTCTTGAATTTATTTTATGAGTTTGAGTTTTCATTTCATGTATATGTTTATTTTGCCAAACTTTAAGATATACATGTATACCCCTTGAGTCATTTGCCTTTCATGCAAATCTATATATAGACTCAATTGTATTTAGGGATATGTATGTATACTTATTGTGTTGACAATTCATACAGATACCTTGAAATGAAATTTGTTTTGGTGAAAATTTAGTTTTTCATACTTCCATGTGTTTTTGTTTAACTTCATGTATATGTCCATTTTATCCAAATTATTAGATATACATGAATATCCTTTTTGAGCCACGTGCCTTCATGCATATATCTTTGTGGACTCGTTGTGTTTGGATATGTATGTATACTTTGATTTGTATAGGACATACATATACCTTGAAGATTAAATAAGTTTTGATGACTTTCAAATTTTCTTGTTTCAAGGAATATTGAGCTAAATTGTATATTTTCATGATCATGTTCTTCACATTGTATTTGTACACTCACATTTCTTATTTACTCATGTTTTATTTTCATGAGTCATTTTTTCATTGACTTGAGTGTTGACTATCATGTGGATTTCATGTTTTATGAAAATTATTTTTGTTGTATTCCTTGCTTGAAGGATTTCGTACTAGTTTAAAAGATTTTCCATTTAACTAGTTACGGTATTCTTCAAATGGTAGAGTTTTTCAAACGTACTCTATTTTCAAACCTATTTTTGAAAACCCCTACCCTGATGGGAGGATGGATGGGAGATCATGTTCATGTATGCTTTAAAGTGGAAATCATTTAAAACTTGAACCATGATTGGGAGGTATAGTAATATGATGTATACACTTGAACTTATTGTTATGTCAATTGGTATCATTGAACTCTTTCAATGGTAAACTCTTTCAATTGGTATCATTTTGATCTTTTTGTATACTCATATGTTTATTGTGTATGTATATTTTCAATTGGTATCATCTATTGGTGATTGGTACTCATTCTATTTCATACACATATACTTATTTTATTTGTGCTATTATATTTCTATATCTTGAGCACAAATCTTGTTTATGCTAGAGCTTGAGCTTCACTTTATTTCAATTGATTTAGTTTTCAATTGGTATCTTATTACAAGCCTACGTATAGTTTTTGTTGGTATTTCATAAAGGGGAGAAAATTCGATTTTCATATTTCAATTGGTATTTGTATTTCCACTCCCGTACTTTATGATAGAAAATAAAAAGTTTAAATTGATACCATATTCTTAAAGAAAAATACCTTCTTTTGATATCAAGATGTCTTGTGTTTTAAATTGGTATCTAAAAATTTTGTTTAAAGTAAAATACAAAAGTTTTGATTTATATTGACTATATGCAAGGAGAGCTTAACATCTCTTCCACATATAGATTCATGTTGAGTGTATCTTATATTGAAGAGCTTAACATCTCTTCTTTATGTGGTACACGTGTGTAGGGGGAGCTTCACATCTCCTCTTATGCATTACATAATGTGTGTTATGTGAATTAGGCTTAACATCCCTCTTTCATGTAATGCATGTGTGTAGGGAAGCTAACTTAGCGTCTTTCTCTTCATGAATGTATATAGCATATAACATTTATTGACCTTTGTTTATTTTCAATTGGTATCAAGATGTTTCATTGACATATTTTCAATTGATATCCTAATTGATTGTCACCCCTTATTGACCTTGTTTTTGTTTTTTAGACAAAAAGGGGGAGAACATTACTTTTTATTGTTTTGATTGACAAAAAGGGGGAGAAAGATTTTTATCCCACATTTTATTATTTTGATTGTTTACCCCTTTGTTGATGATTGACAAAAAGGGGGAGAAAGATTTTGGTTTATATATGCATACTTATGTTTTGCATATATTAAGTTTTATTGGTATCTAGAGCATCTAGTGTTTTTGTTAATGTTTTATTAATTTAATTGGTATCTAGAGCTTCTAGAATATGTTTATGTGTTTTATGCATGTTGATGCATACATGTTTATGTACATTCATTACATATCTTTTGTTTATTTGTTTATGCATGAGTTAAGGGGCAGCTTCTTTGAAGCTTAACTTTAATCCATGCATATATAACTCCATGAGTTTTGTCATAATCAAAAAGGGGGAGATTGTTGGCCCAAAGGCCTTCCACCCTAGTTTTGATGATGATTAACTCATGTAGTTATGTTTACTAATAATCTTGTGTTGTTTAAATTTCAGATCATTAACCAAGATATTAGTTGATGATTAGCTTCAACAAGGAGTTTAGAAGCTTTTCATGGTGATTCTAGGGCCAAAGCTTCAAGATCACACATTGCCTAGCCCATGGATGGTGTTTTGTGGATCGAATCGCCTTGAAGATGAAGATCATCAAGAAGACTTAGGTATCCTAGTTTAGATAGTGTGTTTAGATCCATTTGTAAAGCTTAGTATAGTTGATATGCTCAAGTGCTCAACACACACAAGTTTTATGTTTGGATATGGTTTTTCGGTTTTTAATTTTACCGATATTGGTTTTCATGAATGATTGATCAAAACAAGTTTACATGGTTTATATGTATAATAGATATATTCTATTTATACATACATGCTTAAACATCTTAAACAAACTTATTTTGACTTTCCTATTCATGTATTGAAAAATCAAGTTTGATAAAAAATACAAGTTTGGTTTTTGGTAAAAATGATAAGACACAAAAATAGTTCACATTAATTGATATTTGAGCTAAACTTTTTACCACATGTTTATATATTAATGCAAAATGATAAAACTATTTTTGGTGATTTTAGAAGTGTTAAAATTTTTCAAAATATTTTTAAACTATTTTTCTGACCCAGATTTCTGTTCCAGGCTTCAACCAGTCGACTAGTCAACTGACCTAGTCGACTTGGGATGAAGTCGGTCGACCGGGCCGGTCGACCGACGTGCACAGATTTGTGCACGTTTGGCAGACATTGGACGGTCGACCGTCAGGGTCGACCGGGTCTGAGAGCAGAGCTCTCTGTTTGTTTGGGTCGACCGGGACGGTCGACCGGAGGCTCCAACGGTCGGATTTTAGATCGTTGGCGGTCGACCGTTCCGGTCGACCGGTCGCCTGTCAGGCTGCCAGCTCAGCCTAACGGCTAGTTTTCTGTTTGGGCTATAAATACCCCAACTCTTGGGGGGTTTAGCTAAGGTTTTTACAAGAGAAAAATTCTCAGTTTACCTGAGTTTAAAACAAGTTTTCAAAAGTGTTTTTGGGCTTTAAACTTCCAATCTTATTTGTTTTAGGTTTTTGAAAAAATCAAAGAAAAGAGTATTTTGGGAGATTTGTCTTGGCTTTCATTTTCCATCATTTACAAGAGTTTTCCCAAGTAGTTTTTCTTGTTGCTTGTTTTCCAAACACCTAGTTTCCACACTTGAGCTTATCATCTATCCTATTCTATTAGGATCTTGTTTTGTGGAAAAGAAAAAGGTAAGAGGTTTATGGTTGAAAGAGACCACCTATTGTAAACCTTGATTTCTTGGTTGCTCCCTCTTTGGTAGAGGTTGAGGTTGTGTAATTGGGTTGTTGGTTTGCTCCCTCTAGTGAGAGGTGGAGTTGGTGATTGTAACCCTCTTTGGTAGAGGTGTTGGTTGTTGGTTGTTTGGCTACGGGCCTACCCCTCGGTTGTGAGGTGGTGTTTGTATTGAGAGAGGAGTTCGGTACTCCTTGTGTTGTAACAAATCCTTCTCGGTGAAGGTTCCCTCGGTGGGAGTCCTCGGTGGACGTTATAGTGGATTGGAAATCCTACACGGTGGTGTAGGCGGGGATGTAGAGCAGGTGCTCGAACCTCGAAATATATCTTGTTGTTAGTGTTTGATCCTCTTGTCTCTCAACTCTCTCTCTCTTTACTTTTGTGCAAAGCATCATTCATAACATCATATCATATTTGCTTGTGTTGAGCATAATTCATATTGCCATATCATATCTATTTGCTTGTGTTGCCTTGCATCTTTTATATTGTTCATCCTTATATGCTTGGCTTGCTTGTGTGTGTGCCTCACTTATACTTAACCACAAGAGCTTCACATAGCACCTCAACCCATTCTAGGGGAATCAAGAGGAGTTAGTCCAGAGCCCTTCACGGGGAATTCGGCTACACTTGTTGGTTGTATTAAGTGTGATTGCAAAATTTGCATTAGCTTTCGTATTTAGCGCATTTAGTTTCTAGATTAGCACTTACACCTATTCACTCCCCCTCTAGGTGTTTTTCAAGGACTACGCTGGACTCTATAGCTACTGCACAGGAAGTTATTCAATTTATCATGTGTAACAAAACACCGGGGTTCATGTTGAAGCTAGATTCTGAAAAAACTTACGACATGCTAGAGTGGGAATGCATTCTGGAAACCTTACAGTCTTGGGCTTCTCTTCTACTTAGATCTTTTGGATTAGACTGTGGTTACAATCTGTGAAAGTGACAGGAATTGTAAATGACATCCAAGGGTGGGAGATTGCTTGCAAAAGGGGTTTGCAGTAGGGGGACCCTCTCTCCCCTCTGATCTTCATGCTGGTAGCTAACGATCTTCATCAAATGATTTCTAAATGTCAAGAAAGAGGATTCATTAAAGGGTTGGGATGCCAGGATAAAACCAATGTTGTTATCAACCTGCAATACGCGGATGATACTTTAACTTCGGGAAGGATTGCTTGACGCCAAAATTTGATTGAGGCTAAACCTGCACACAAATTACAGAATATTAGATTTAAGAATAAAAAATGTGCAAGTGCTCAATTCTTCCGCTATAGCAAGTGGCTATGCGGGTCGTGATCCACAAGGAGGGTTTGCGATGGAAGCGTTACAGTTCTTTATTGAAATCGTTAAGAAGAAAAGCGAAGATTCTTCTCTGTTTTTAAGTTAAGAAAAGGAAAAAGAATTATGTTAAAATTAGAGAGAAAGTGAAAGATGAAGAAGGTGGGAAAAAATCAGAACATAATTAAGCGAATATGTACAAATGAAGTGGAGAAAAAAAGAGTGATTTTGAAGAGATGGTGATTTAATTTACAAAATGAAAGAAAGAAATAAAAGAGTTACTTACCTTCTTTTTACCAAAGCTTACCTTGAGTTTTTAGCTTCGATGTTACCTTGAATTGGAGGCAAGCAGCGCATAGCCCATAAGAGTCGAATGTTGGTCTCTTCCACATTACATCATCAAGATACGCAAGCATGAAATGATACAGAGAGACTCACAATTCCATCGTCATGAGCTATCGGTGGCACTCGCAAAGGCAAGGCTCTTTCGATGCTTTTAGACTCACTTGGAAGACAGTTGTACCAAAAAGAAAGGTAAAATAGAAAAGAAGAAGAAGAAGACTAAAAAGAAGTACATACACAAAAAGAACATCGATTTGATTTCATTACAATCAAAGAAAAGAAATAAGTCTTACACCGGTGTCACTCCAGGTCTAGCTTCAGTCTTGTTCTTCGATGAAAGTCGATCTTCTCTGAATTACATAAATGAAAACTAAAATTACATGAAAGAAAGACTAAAAACCTAAACTAAGAAATGAAAACTAGGCTAAATTCCTATCTCTGCATGGTCGTCCCTTTTGCCTTTGAGTGAAGGTATTTATAGGAGAAATGGAGAGGGTAGAGGAGTGTGAAGATAAGTAAATCTAGCAATTTTGAACTCCCCTTATCTTCAAACTTGATTTGAGATGGATATTCAATTCTGATCTGCAGTTTGTTGGCATATTGATTGCTGAATATCACTTATCAAATAATAGAATTAGAGATAATGATCAACATAAGAGTTGTAGCTCTGTAAGTCTGCTTTCTGGATCATCTTGAATCATCAGAATTGAGATTCTGTAGCAAAAGTTATGATTTGAATACTAAAATGTATCCAGTCAGAATCTGAATCAAATTTGCTTCATCTCATCCCTTGATCTTTGCTTTAACCGATCGATTCTGAGAGGATTCTTCTCAACCAGTTTTTAACCTCTTGATTTTTCCCTGATTTAGTGAGTGTGAATTAATTCTGATTTAATTCAGAATTTTGGTGGGCTTTGGGCTCATTTCTCTTCATCTCCTTAAAGAATAGGCCTGCAAATAAATTAAGCAATTAATTAAGACAATGCAAAGTTTTATTCTAAAATAGGTATGAAATATGATATTAAATATGCAACATTAGTGACCAATCACAAGCTTCTGTTCTCAAATGGATATTGATTCGTTATGAGAGGTGGTCAGGTCTTAAAATCAATTTTCACAAAAGTTCATTGATATTCTTGGGGAGGTACGGCCAACAGCCAACTCATTTCACAGGTTTTCAATTTTCAAGTTCAAAAGCTTCATATCACCTAGTTGGGTTTACCACTTTCAGTGGGTAGCCTTAAGAAATCTCTGTGGAAATCGATCTTTGATGAGATTAGGAAGTGATTGGCAGGATTGAAGAGAAAATTGCTCTCCTTAAGTGGATGGATCAAAATGATTAACACGGTACTCTCTGCCATCCCCACTTATTCCCTCTCATTTTTTCCACTTCCCAGATTGCTGGAAAGGGAGATTGGTTCCTTAAGAAGAAAGTTCCTATGGAAGGGTGCTAACATTGAGGGGAAAAACTTCATCCTGGTGAACTGGAAAAATGTTGTAAACAAAAAGAGTTTGGAAAATTAGATATGGTTAATCTTTGGGATTTCAATATGGCCTTACTTCTCAAATGGTGGTGGAAAGTATTTGACGAACTAGACTGTAAATGAGCATCACTGCTATCCCACAATTACTGCCCTCATACAGGATGATGGTCGGATAAGAATATTAATGAGGGTTTTGCATCTCAATTTTGGAAAGGATTGAAGTCCATCAAGGACATCTTCTTCTTAGGATTTACAATGCACGTAAAGAATGAGAGGGGCACCAAATTCAGGATAGACAAGTGGTGCTCGAAGATCCCTTTGGAGAAGTTGTTCCCTCAACTTTTCACTATAGCACAAGACCATTAGGAGCAGTATGTGCACATTAGTCGGCTGGTGATTGGAACATTAAGGTGCCCAACGTATATCAGGAAGAGCTCTCTGGTATAAGGAAAGAACTCTTGCAAATGCTTCCTGTCCACATTCCTTCAAATGAGGAGAAGAGAGATCGTCCGGCATGGGATTGGGACCAGAAACAGGTGTTCTCAATAAGAAATGCCTACTATAGACTGAACGATGGGGGATTCGACGCCCATTCACTATGACCATCTGGAGAGCTAAGACATTGTTAAAGATCAGAGCACTCCTTTAGCTAGTCATCAAGAGGGCTATCCTTGGGATAACCTTAGAAAAAGGAACTACCAGGGGCCTATCATTTGTATTCTTTGTAAGGCAGAAGAAGAAACTATTTATCATCTTTATCTGTCATGCCTCAGTACTCATATTTGGGTCCAAATGGCTCGGTGCCTGAAATTGCATTTGCCTCAGCTACCTTATGATGTGAACCTGCTTTGGTCCTCGTGGATACACGATTCCTTCAATAAACGAATGAGAGTTATATAAGACTTAGTGGCAGCTGCTAGTTTCTGGGGGATTTGGAGGGAGCGTAACAATGGAATCTTTAATGACTCAGCCGGATTATCTGACCAAATATTCCATGCATCTTCTGCTTTCATTTCTCATTGGCTCGATCTTTTTTCAGGTAGTTCCAAAGACTTAGCGAGGTGGGCTCTAAAAGTTCCACTTGTGGGTAATGATTCTCGCAACCACTCAGAGGAGTCACGAGGGAATGGAAACGACACAGATTCAGAGTAGATGTGATTGGTGACATGGCAGAGCCCTTATTTTGGGTGCTCAGGCATACCCAGACTTCTGTTACAGGTTTAGGCTGTATTTCCATCAGGGAGACTCTGTTTGTCGTTTACATTTTCGTTTATGATCGATTGTACTGATATATCCTTCAACTCCAACACCTTTGTGTGCACCAAAAGTCGAGAGGATTATTAATATTTTCATTTG
This sequence comes from Agave tequilana, assembly GCA_038442645.1. Taxonomy (NCBI): domain Eukaryota; kingdom Viridiplantae; phylum Streptophyta; class Magnoliopsida; order Asparagales; family Asparagaceae; genus Agave; species Agave tequilana. The sequence continues at coordinate 322,543 of JAVJIF010002647.1, forward strand.
TATTTCTGGAGTTGTTTCTTTAAACACTTATTAATGAAAAGCGGGGTCCTTTTGGGTTCACCGTTTACTCTGACATTCTTTTACCAATAGGTACGTATTTGAGCAAGAAAAACTTTCTAGAATGCAAATTACATGTATGAAGAAAAATATCAGATGAAAACAAATTCTTCAGTTTAGATCTTCATTGTCACTTGCGATTTCGGATCTCTTAATTGGTTGAATTTTTGAGTTTGATTGTCACTTGCGATTTCCATATATTTTTTTCTTCTTAAAAGTAATTTTGTAACAGAAAAGTGTATGTGGGAATGTATGTTATATGGGGTACTTGACTTGTACTCGCAAGATTTTATGTGTCGCACACTAAATGTGATTCTAAATAGTGATTAATGTTACTAAGGACATTGGCCCCAAATTGATGGAAGATGGAAGAGAAGTAGACAAAAATAGAAGTAAGTAATGTTTTATGAGCTGTCTTTCTGTTTACTAGTCAAGGAGAAGGAGAACCACTTGATTTTGCCACCAGAATTTTGCAGCCACACCAACCCAAGTATTTTGACAAGGACTCGTCTACATCTAATGAGTCAATGAGCACAAATAGAAACTGTTGGCCCAAAGGCCCATCACTCTAGTTTTGATGATGATCAACTCATGTAGTTATAGTACTAATGATCTTGTGTTTATTTAGTTTCAGATTTGTGATCAAGATCTTAGTAGGTGTGTAGCTTCAACAAAGGATTTAAAGTCAAGTTTTGGAGCTAGTACGGTTTGATTCAAGAGCCTATGCATCAAGACCACATCAAGTACTCAAGAGGAGTCTAGCTCTATGGATCGAGTTTGGACCAAGTCAAGAAGAGAAGAAGACTTTAAGTGAAGACTTCAAGAAGAAGACTTGTGTCTAGGTTTGTTTTTATAAGATTTTGTTTTAGTTAAAATGTAAGGATAGAATAGTTGGTGGATTGCTCAAGTATATCTTACACACACACACTCTTAATTTAGATGAGTTTTTCTTTTAGGAAAAATACAAAGAGTTTTCATTTTGGAAAATACCGGTTTGGTTTTTGGAATTCAAAGTATACATGTTTTAACCAAAACTGTTTTAGAGCTTAAATGACAAAAACATAGATATTTCATCATGTATGTGTAGTGGATCATATCCATACACTCTATGCTTTCAAAGTGTTTAAAATATTTTGTTTTTGTATTTGGAGAAGTTTTGGAAAAACCAATTTTGGAAATATATAGTTTTTATTTTTAGCCAAAATTATAAGTTACAAAAATAGTTCAAATTGTTTGTAACATGTCTTGATTTTACTCAAACATATTTGTTTATCAAAGTATAACTTTGAAACTATTTTTGTAGATTTTTGGTGATTTTATGGGATTTTATCAAAGTCAAAATGCAAAGTTTTTCAATCCCAAAAATGTCCTGTCTGGCTTCTGCCGGTCGACCGGACCGGTCGATCGGACCGGTCGATCGAGCTAGGAGTCGGTCGACCGACGTACACAGAACGTGCACGCCAGATCTGCCGGAGGGCCGGTCGACCGACCCGGTTGACCACAGAGAGCTTCTGCTCTCTGGAAAGCCCCGGTCGACCGGGCCGGTCGACCGGCAGAGAACTCTGTTCTCTGTTCTAGGCAGCGGTCGACCGGGCCGGTCGACCGAGACTCCAACGGTCAGAAATCTGACCGTTGGCGGTTGACCGGGCCGGTCGACCGTCAGCCGCCAGGGCTGAAAAATTGCCCCAACGGCTAGTTTTTCTAGCCATATAAAATGGGACTTTTGGGGGCTGTTTTAGATAAGATTTTTGGAGAGGTTTTGAGCCAATTTTTCCAAACCTATTAGATGTTTTTCTCCACTTATTTGAGAGCAAATATTTTCAATTAAAAGGAGAGTTTATCAAGAGTTTTCAAAGTGATTTCTTTGAGTTTTTCACCACACATTCCATCCTTGTTTTTCTCACAAACACTTGAGCTATCCATTGATATATTCATCCTATAGGAGTGTTATTGTGAGATTGTTTTTAGGTTATCAAAGTGTTGTGATCACCAAAGACTTCTTCTTTGCTTTGAGGAGGCGGACGCGTGTGTTCGCGGTGTTTCGAGTTCGTGTGTGAACTCGTTGTTTGAGGTGCGCCTCGGCGAGCTAGTGGGCTTGCGGTGTGTTCTTACGGGAACAAGAGAGGGACTAGAGAGTCCAAAGAGCTTGTAGGTGTTGCGGCACCAAGTGATCCGGTGGGATCGATTTTAGTGGAAATCCTTCATAGTGTTGAAGGCGGGGACGTAGAGCAAGTGTGCTCGAACCTCGAAACAAATCTCCCGTGTTTGCGATTGCTCTCTCTCTCTATCTCTTACTTGTTTATATCTTGCATGCTTATATTGCTTTCATCCTTATATGCTTGATATATATTTGTGCTCATATTGTTATATGCTTGGGGATTATTTGCTAACACTTGTATTCAACCAAGAGAGCCAACGCGGCACCTCAACTCTTATTTAGAGGAATCTTGAGGAGTTAGTCCAGAGCCCTTCACGGGGAATCCGGCTACACTCTTGTATTATACGTGGTGTTTACTTTAAGAAGTTTAATTTGCACTAAATAAGTTTTATTTCCGCATTATTGACCTTTAGATTAGTTCATCACCTATTCACCCCCCTCTAGGTGATTTACAATTGGTATCAGAGCCAAGTGCTCTTGATTTGGGTCTTACAACCTAGAGTTAAAGATCCTCATTTATAGCTAATCACAATATTTTTACACATATCATGGATTTCATGTCACCTCCCACTTTTGACATTCTTAACATCCAAACTTGGAAGGTTAAGATGTCTTTGTACCTCAAAGGCCTAGGCATTCATGTTTATCTTGCTACTATTAAAGATTCATATGTTAACAATAGCAAGTATATTGAGGCTAACTCAAAAGCCTTACATGCTTTGAAGTGTACCCTAAATGATGATTATTTATCTAGGGTTTCTAACATTGATTTGGATTTCGTAGTATGAAACTCCTTGATCTCCCTCGGCGAAAATGAACAATATTATGCGGAGAGCAACTCGGATGTTGGAAGTGACATCTCCAACGTGTGCTACATGGTCCAAGGGGATAACCCCCTTGAGGTAACTTTCGAATCCGAGGTAGATGAAGATGTTGACATGTCTTATGATGAGCTTACTTCATTTTGTCAACAACTAATTGAAAAATATGAATTGCTTAAGAAAGATAATAAGAAAATGAAAAAGAATTTTGATTGCATGCTAAAAGAAAATGATTCTTTTAAAAATAAAGTTGAATGCATTGAAAAGGAAAATGAAATTTTGAAAAATGAAAATATTTTCTTGCTTTCTAAATTGAATGATTTTGTGTGAGGAAATAATGCTTTGAAAAATAAAATTGTTTTGATAGAAAATAAAAAAGAAGTTGCTTTGCAAGAAAATAACTCTTTAAAAAGAAAAATTATTGAAAAAGAAAAAGTAAATGTTTCTAAAAAGAATAAGAAAAAATGATTCTCATTCTCACCATGCTTTACATGCCACTATTAATCAAAGTGAGATTAAATTTTTGAAAAATAAAATTGATTGTTTGAGCTCAACTTTGAGCAAATGTGCTTTTAACCACTCTAGATTGGAGTCCTTGTTTTCAAAGAAACAAGCTCCACATGTTCATGCACAACACCCTCATCATGCATATGCCCACTTTGCACGCCACGATCACCCTCATACACATGTGCATAGTAGAGTGTACACTTGTACACATTGTGGCCGCAAAGGCCATTTAGCAAAGTTTTTTTGATAAGATACATCATATTAATTTTGCTAATAAGAAAAATGTTTGGGTTCCTTACAATACTAACCCTCAAAGACCCAAAAGAAAATGGGTACCAAAATCTCCACCTTGTGTATTTGATGTAGGTGCGGACTCTCACAAAACGTGAGAGAGTTGGTGCCTTGGTGGTGGATGCATGGACTTGATGGACACATATTTGATGCACCACTATCAAGGAGGTTCGGTGGGACAACCACCTTGTTTGGAGATTTGGAGTATAGTTCTTTGTTTTAGTAACTATCTCTAAACTCCTAGTTTAGTTTACATGCTTTTCATTGATGATTTCTTTAGCATGTTCATGTTTTTGTGCTTCAGGAGGTATATAACTTGTTTAGATGTAGATTCTATTAAAACTTGTGTTTATACATGTATAAGTAGTGAGCAACATTTGATTCATATACGTTTACGTTTCATTGTTTATTTGTACTCACTATATGCACATGTATAGCCTAGTTTTGATGATTCTCTCATTTACACTTGTTTTGCCTATTTTCATGTTTTTACTTCATGTATATGCATTTTTATTCAAATCTAATGAATATACATGTATGTCTCTTGAGTCTCTTGCCTTCATGCAAATCATATCATGGACTCTTTTTATGTTTGGGATATGTATGCATATTGTTAGTTTTGGATAAAAACATACAAGTTTGTTTTTAAAAAATGAAAAATAAAATCTTTATGAATTTTCAGGATTTTTTTGATAAAATGAGATTCATGTTGTTTTGAGCTTTATGGATTATCTTCATGGAAAATGCTAATTACATGATTTTTGTGCACTCACACTTTATTTGTTTATTCATGACTATGTTTCATGATTATTTTGAGCTTTATGGACTTTGAGTGTCGAATTTTGTGTATTTAGTATGTTTCATGATACATATGATTTGGTTTCATGTTTTTGAAGGATCTATAACTAGTTTTTCAAAAATTATTTTAACTAGTTATTATTTTTCATTTGGTAGTGATTTTCATTATAAAAATATTTTCAAACACCTATTTTTGAAAACCCCTACCTACCCCTTTATGGGTGAACGGATGGGCGAGTATGCCTTGTAAGCTTTATTGAAAAATCTTTTATCTTGAGCATATAAAGGGTGGTAGGTATGAGTTATATACTTGATTTACATTGTTATTTTCAATTGGTATCTCAATTGATATTCTTTTTGTATATACTCATATTTTGTTTCCTATATATGTATGCTTCATAATTTCCATAATATCAATTCCTATTGGTATTGTCTTTTTCATACATATATATGTTTTGAAAATCAAGCACCAACAAATCATATAAATTTATGCTTGATTCTCAAGATATTTACATGTTTAAAGCACAAAGTATGTTTATGCTAAGCTTACTTCAAATCTTAATTTTCAATTGATTTCTCAATTGGTATCTTTTTTATAAGCTTATGCATTACCTTCAATTGGTATTTTTTTTACAATTAGTATTTTTATTGATATCAAAATGCACAATATGTTTCAATTGGTATCTATTGATCTATTTATTTCAATTGGTATCCATGAAAATTTATATGGTATCAAAATATAAAATGCTTTCTTTCATTGGTATCAAAGATTACAATTTGTATCAAAATTTCATTTACAATTAAAAATTCAACATTTGTAATGATTATTAACAATCAAAATTTGTTTTATTAAGAAAATTCAAAATTTGTTTTAATAAAAAAAATTAAAAATGTTTTGATTCATATTGCCTATATGCAAGGGGAGCTTAACATCTCTTCCACATATAGATTCATGTTGAGTGTATCTTATATTGAGGAGCTTGACAACTCTTCTTTATGCGGTACACGTGTGTAGGGGGAGCTTCACATCTCCTCTTATGCATTACATATTATGTGTTATGTGAATTAGGGCTTGTCATCCCTTCTTCATGTAATGCATGTATGTAGGGAAGCTAATTTAGCGTCTTCCTCTTCATGAATGTATATCGCATATATCTTTTATTGATTGATTTGAGTTCACCTCTTTGAGGGGGAGAACATTGTTTTGTGTTTACTTTAACCCTTTTGTTGATGATTGACAAAAAGGGAGAGAAGTATTTTAGTATATATGCATGTTTTTCTTGCTTATACATAAAGGGGGAGAAGAATTTTTGTTTATGCATATTACTTTGTTTTGCAAATAGGAGAAAAAGAATTTGATATGTTTCATGCTTGTTTATGCATGTTTATCTCCTTGTATTTGCATACATGTTTATGAGTTTTCATTGCATATTTATTTATCTATTGTTATGCATGAGTTAAGGGGGAGCTTCTTTGAAGCATTACTTTAATCCATGCATATATAACTCCATGAGTTTTGTCATCATCAAAAAGGGGGAGATTGTTGGCCCAAAGGCCCATCACTCTAGTTTTGATGATGATCAACTCATGTAGTTATAGTACTAATGATCTTGTGTTTATTTAGTTTCAGATTTGGGATCAAGATCTTAGTAGGTGTGTAGCTTCAACAAAGGATTTAAAGTCAAGTTTTGAAGCTAGCACAGTTTGATTCAAGAGCCTATGCATCAAGACCAAATCAAGTACTCAAGAGGAGTCTAGCTCTATGGATCGAGTTTGGACCAAGTCAAGAAGAGGAGAAGACTTCAAGTGAAGACTTCAAGAAGAAGACTTGTGTTTAGGTTTGTTTTTATAAGATTTTGTTTTAGTTAAAATGTAAAGGATAGAATAGTTGGTGGATTGCTCAAGTATATCTTACACACACACACACACTCTTGATTTAGATGAGTTTTTCTTTTTGGAAAAATACAAAAGAGTTTTCATTTTGGAAAATACCGGTTTGGTTTTTGGAATTCGAAGTATACATGTTTAATCAAAACCGTTTTAGAGCTTAAATGATAAAAACATAGATATTTCATCATGTATGTGTAGTGGATCATATCCATACACTCTATGCTTTCAAAGTGTTTAAAATATCTTATTTTTGTATTTGGAGAAGTTTTGGAAAAAACCAATTTTGGAAAAATATAGTTTTGTTTTTAGCCAAAATTTATAAGTTACAAAAATAGTTCAAATTATTTGTAACATATCTTGATTTTACTCAAACATGTTTGTTTATCAAAGTATTACGTTGAAACTATTTTTGTAGATTTTTGGTGATTTTATGGGATTTTATCAAAGTCAAAATGCCAAGTTTATTAATCCCAAAAATGTCCTGTCTGGCTTCTGCCGGTCGATCAGACCGGTCGACCGAGCTAGGAGTCGGTCGACCGGAACGGTCGACCGACGTGCACAGAACGTGCACGCCAGATCTGCTGGAGGGCCGGTCGACCGACTCGGTCGACCGCAGAGAGTTTCTGCTCTCTGGAATGCCCCAGTCGACCGGGCTGGTCGACAGGCAGAACTCTGTTCTCTGTTCTAGGCAGCGGTCGACCGGGCCGGTCGACCGAGGCTCCAACGGTCAGAAATCTGACCGTTGGCGGTCGACCGGGCCGGTCGACCGTCAGCCGCCAGGGCTGAAAAGTTGCCCCAACGGCTAGTTTTTCTAGCCCTATAAAATGGGACTTTTGGGGGCTGTTTTAGATAAGATTTTTGGAGAGGTTTTGAGCCAGTTTTTCCAAACCTATTAGGTGTTTTTCTCCACTTATTTGAGAGCAAATATTTCCAATTAAAAGGAGAGTTTATCAAGAGTTTTCAAAGTGATTTCTTTGAGTTTTTCACCACACATTCCATCCTTGTTTTTCTCACAAACACTTGAGCTATCCATTGATATATTCATCCTATAGGAGTGCTATTGTGAGATTATTTTTAGGTGATCAAAGTGTTATGATCACCAAAGACTTCTTCTTTGCTTTGAGGAGGCGGACGCGTGTGTTCGCGGTGTTTCGAGTTCGTGTGTGAACTCGTTGTTTGAGGTGCGGCCTCGACGAGCTAGTGGGCTTGCGGTGTGTTCTTGTTGGAACAAGAGAGGGACTAGAGAGTCCAAAGAGCTTGCAGGTGTTGCGGCACCAAGTGATCCAGTGGGATCAATTTTAGTGGAAATCCATCATAGTGTTGAAGGCGGGGATGTAGAGCAAGTGTGCTCGAACCTCGAAACAAATCTCCCGTATTTGCGATTGCTCTCTCTATCTCTTACTTGTTTATATCTTGCATGCTTATATTGCTTTCATCCTTATATGCTTGATATATATTTGTGCTCATATTGTTATATACTTGGGGATTGTTTGCTAACACTTATATTCAACCAAGAGAGCCAACGCGGCACCTCAATTCTTATTTAGAGGAATCTTGAGGAGTTAGTCCAGAGCCCTTCACGGGGAATCTGGTTACACTCCTATGTTATACGTGGTGTTTAGTTTAAGAAGTTTAATTTGCATTAAATAAGTTTTAATTCTGCATTATTTACCTTTAGATTAGCTCATCACCTATTCACCCCCCTCTAGGTGATTACAGAAAGTCCTCTAGAAATAGACTTTTTTTTTCAATCACTGCCTCTGGTCCTTAGCATCATTTAGATGTTGACCGCAAAACAGTATTCTTGTTCAGATGTTGTAATGGTCTAACTGTGATCGTGACAACTTTGATCTTTGTCAAGATCACGACACGTGTGTCCAGACGCTTGGAGGCTCCAATTCTCTACAAGGGGTCAAGCTCACCTATAAGCCTGACATGGACACAAGAGGAAAGCCTTAGGCCTTACTGATAGGTAGTTAAAAGTGCATATTTATCATCATATTTATCATAATATTTCCCTACTTATTCTTTTATAAAGCACTGCTACATAATGTTTTATTGTTTAGTGTTGTGCATGCCTTGAGTAATTATAGAATAAATAAACGAAGCCCAATTGAAGCCCAAAAGCCTAAAAAGCCCACAAGCTCACATGGATGATTTATTTTAGTAATTTAGAAGCTTCTATCTTATCTAACCTAGTCTAAACTTAGATTTTAAATTATTTATTTAAAATCTAGGGGAAGAGGAGGAAGGATAAAGTAGGACTCCTAATTGCTATTCAAATTAAGGGGAGGAGAGAAGGATAGAATAAGATGGATCCTTATCCTAATTAAAAACAGAGGTGAACTTCTATTTGAACCTGGTTGCTTGCACTACAAGATAAAGATAAGGGGGAGAAAATCTGAATTTGATTCAGATTTGGAGATAGTTTGGCCTCAAAGTTACTTAAAGAGATCAACGCATTTCAAAATTTAGAACCTAAAATCAGGATCTGAGGATAGATTTCCAGACGGACGGACCAGAGGAGGCTACGCGAGAAAGCGCGTGGCCATTTTGTCGTGTGTATAGCTGGTAATACGTTTACGTGGGAGAGTTGTACTGGAACTCTACGTCTTAAATTTCTTATAAATACTCCTACAGAGCAACAAAGGACCAGATCTCAGAAGCTCAAGTCTAGGGTTTCCTTTAGATCCTCTTTTCTTTCCGAATTTTCTTGTATTATTTTATTTTTTTATTTATTTGGAGAAGAAGATTGTTGAAAAAGCAGAAGAGCTTTGTAATTGGTTAGTGACATCCAATAAATTAAGGTTCTTCATTCTTTTTACTCTGCTTGCTTTTAAATTCAATTTAGTTTTTTCTTTGCTTTAACTTATTCGCGGTTCTTCTTTTAGTTTGATGCAACTTTTCTTATTCATAAAAATTGAAAATAAAAAAATAAAAATATGAGTAACTAATTAAACTCATAGTTTGCTAATCTCTCGATCAACCTAAGTTTAGTTTAAAAGATGAACTGATTGACATATATGCTTGTTAGAAATCCTAGGATTAAATTTGTGTTCTGATGATGAATCAATAATTAAGTTCAACTAATTTACGTTGCACTTTTTAATGGTTATTCATAGTTCATATTTAAATACTTTGATAGCATATTGTTAAGTAGACTTTTCTTTTGCTATGCTTTGAAATTAGGATGAACTATAGTTTAATTTTTATTAGTGCACACTAATTAAGGTTTGCAACATTTTGTATTCATCTTAGTTGATTCTCAATCAAGACCTTAGGGTAGATAATTCTTCATGGATTCAGTATAAAGTTCACTCTTTTAGACTAATACTTTGGTTGTGGTAGACGATTAGTAGACTATAATTCTTTTTGCTTAATTAAATCTATTTCTCACAATCAATATCTCCTTTTTTTTCGAGCTAATTTTAGAGAAAATCATTCTGAAAAGCTTCCATCGCATCCTTCCCTGTGGATTGACCCGTTTAGCCCTTGCTACACGGTTACATTGAGACAAGATTAAGACCTTCTAACTTTAACTCTTTATTTATTATTTTCCCGTCTCAATCAAAATTTTGGCACTGTAGTCGGGGAGGGAACAATACGATATTCTCTAAAACTAATTATTTTTTTTCTGTTGTAGGATCTGATAAAAGGAAAACTAGCTGCAGCTAAGGACATATAGCTACTCTGTGCCTCTGCCCTAGAAGGCAGAGCAACAGAGCCTACTAAACAGCCGTGCAAACACGATAATTGTAGCGTTTTCGCGGCTATAGTAGATCACTACTAATTGATCTTTTGTAGGTTGCTGCAAATTGCAAAGTCTTGTTTACTGCTTTGATAATTTTTCTCTACGATCACCCTGCATACTGCTAACTAATTAACAGTAACCTATTAGTTGACTAATTAAAAAAAATTAGACTCTTACATCATAGGCACCTGTCTATTTAAATTTCTTTAATTTCTGTTGAAGAGTGCTGGGTACAAGGTACGTTTGCATTGCATATAGACTAGGAAGCACCCTTGGTTGAGTTACTGTTTTGAGTGAATTCTTGTCTATTGCTTTAGACGTGTACTAAATCACTTTAAGGGCAAAACCCATAAACAAGATAAGGTGGGGACGTCATTACCCTTCCTTGGCCCACAAATCATCTCCGTTGCACTCACAACCCTAACCCTAAAATAAAAATTGACTAGACGTTGGCCTTAGGTTAACTCTGACTCATTAGGAGATTGGCTGAAGGAGGAAGTTGTTCGAAATTAACTCTCGCCAAATCGGTGTCTAAGGTAGGGGATTGAGGGGCAAAACCCTGAAGGTTGGTGGTTTGGCATAATTAGGCTCATTTTTAACAGATACCTCCCACCGATCTTGCCACCTACCTGGTCGATTAACTTGTGGTTAAGGTTGGCAATATACCTCTGAAAGACAGTCTAAAGTTAGGAGTCGTCTAGGTCCACGCTTACCCTAGATTAGGATTTTTGATTTTTTTTCTCTTTCTTAATTGATTGGGTGAACCTACTTGTTTAGTTGTGTATGTCAGCTTGGTCGAGAGACCCAGTCACATCTTGACTAACTAGGAATAGTTCACCACCCGAACAAAAACCCGATTCACATATGGCACAACCACCATTACTGCAAGATAGGTTCTATCCTATTAGGACCTCTCTTCTATCTTGCATTCAGCTGCCCGATGTAGGAGACGACTAATTTGAGCTAAAACAATAATACATCAACACTCTTCCCAAGTTTCATGGATTTGAATCTAAGGATGCATACTTTTCATAAGGGAATTTGAGGAAGTATGTCTAATGATGAAGATACCCAGCCTAGGAGTAGATGCCATTAAATTACATTTTGTCCCATTCTTTGAAAGACTTAGCAAAGAAATGGCTCTACAGTCTAAAAGCCGGTTCAATATCATCATGGGATAATTTCGTTAAAGCCTTCTTAAAGAAGTTCTACCCCGTTCACAAAACTTCACTAATGAATCTTTTTGGAAGTACTTCGAATGTTTTAAGGACCTCCTTGTCCAATGCCCTCACCATAGGATAGAGGAATGGCGACTTTACCAAGCTCTTTATGATGGATTAGAATATCAAACAAAAACCTTGTTAGAATCAATGTGCCAAGGAGGATTTTTGAAAAAGAACGAAGACGAAGGATGGTTATTAAATGAAGATTTAGCTGATAAGACCATCCAATGGGAACCAACTCTGGAATTTTGGACTAATGACCCTAGCTCTTCTAAAGGAGGTGTCCATTCTATTGAGGCAAACATAGCTACCAAGCTAAACTAGCTGCTGTGATGCGAAGACTAGAAGCTCTAGAAATTAAAGAACCATTCTCAGTGAACCAAGTCAGCCCAACACCTTCGGCGGGTTGTACTTATTGTCAAGCCATGAACCATGTATTCGAGGAATGTTCCGTCTTTTTAGCTCATCAAACGTTGTCCAAGCATATGAATGCTGCCTTCACAAGGCCCGCTAACAATCCATATTCATCCACCTATAATCCTGGTTAGAGAAATCACCCAAATTTATCATGAAGCCTAAACAACAATGATCAAACAAGGCCCAAATTCTCCAACAATTTTCAACAATTTCCTTATCAACAAAATTTTCCCACCCAAAGTCCTCCACCCTCTTTCCAAAATTCACATATGGAAACAAGACTCTCTAATATTGAATGAAAGGTAGACACTCTAGTTAAAAGTCAAGACGCACTAGCTCAAGTCTTGACTAGGATAGAGATGCAACTGAGTCAACAAGAAAGACAAAAGGGAATTCTACCAAGTCAACCATTGTCAAACCCTAAGAATCCTAGGTAAGCCAATGAGGCTCAAGACCCAAACCAGTGTAACTTGGTTCATACGTTGAGATCAGAGAAAACAAGTTGATAATCAAGTATCCATGCCACCGGACCCAGCTCAATTGTCTACTCCATCTAGTTCCACTCCATCTCCACAAAACTCTAAAGAAACTGAAGTTGATAAGTCAGCAAAATAAGTGCACCAACCTATAGCCCCATTTCCAAATAGGCTTAGGAGTAATAATAATGCACATATGGAGAAAATGCTTGAGGTGTTCAATAAAGTTAGGCTTAATATACCACTTCTTGATGCAATCCAACAGGTCCCTAGTTATGCCAAATTTCTTAAGGACATGTGCACCAAGAAAAGAAACATAAATGTGCCCAAGAAGTTTTTTTAGCCACTAACATTAGTGAACTATTGTTCAACCAGATCCCAGTCAAGTATAAAGACCCTGGTTGCCCTACCATTTCTTCCACAATAGGTCAAGCTGAAATTAGTAGAGCACTTCTCGATTTAGGAGCAAGCATTAATTTGCTTCCCTTCTCCGTATATTAACAAATTGGATTAGGCAAACTCAGCCCAACTCGAGTTATGATCCAGTTAGCTGATCGATCCATTAAAGTTCCAAAGGGAGAGATTGATTGATAAATGAAAGAACAATCAAAGAGTTAAGAATTTATCGTGTAGCTTGTGGCTGACAGGTCGTGTCCACGAGGAGGAATGCGATGAAAGCTTTTCGGTGATTCATTTAATAACAAAGAATTGTGCTCGTTTTTTAGTGAAAAGAGAATGGAAAGAAGGAGATGATTAAAAGAGAAATTGTAACTTTAGAGAAGGCTTTGGAGAAGGTGATTTAAAAAGCTCAAAAATTGTTTTGTTGATTATAATAAGGAAGAAAATCTGGGCTCACTATCTCACTACTCAACTGTTCATTCTTCTATTGAAATCTTAAATGCCTCAACTTGATCATGGGCAAAATGTAACGTCCCGATCCGGCGGGTACGGAGACGTTACTGCGACGTATATACGCAGGTCAGAAATACCCTCACGTATATACGCTAAGCATCAGTACAGGCAAGAATCAGAGTACGGAAGCACGTGGTGCATTATACATTCCAACATATGAATACAATTACAAAGTTATCACCAGATGTGACACAATATTACATGAATATTACATCACTGATGTGAGCAATTGCGAGAATACAAAGAGATGTACAAGTATGAACAGTACAAAAGGAGGCTCAGAATCATAACAGGAAAACTCTAGAGCTGAGCAGGCGGCCTGGAAGGATGAGGCTCTGGACGGTCTGCTGGGGATCCACGCTACCGCTGCGCCACTCTGATCAGCAACTGGGAGAATCCACACACTCCAAACTCCAAAACCTGGACATGAGGATCCAGAGGAGTCAGAACTCCCCGGCGAGTGGTGATGCGAAAGCCAGATGGCGAGCCAAGATAAGCACAAGTGTATCGATAAAACCGAATCATAATCATGCATTGAAAACTGTGTTGCGGGCATAAGCATGCAGAAGCAAGTAGATATATAACAAGTGATATCAAGCAGGGAATACTCATGGTATGATAAGACAAGGGAAGGTAACGAGACGAGAAGTAAAGTCGATAGGGCAACACTGGATATCTCCTAAACTAACATAAAACCGACAAAACCGAATAAAACCGAGTATGAGCAAATCTGATTGTATAGGTTTAGGTCACGGCTCCATGAGCTTAGTACCTCAAAGGAATAATCCAAATAAGAAAACCCTCATCTATATACCTTTACCTCATGTTACCGTAATCTAAGCGCGTACAACCCGGGTTACAAAACAACGCAATAAATTGTTTTTTAGCATTTTATTATAATTGGGGCCGTCTAAGTTTCAGGCTTCAGTATGTGTCCCATTCCACATACTTCCACTTACAACTTATAGAGCAAGTTATTTGGAAACTGATAAAGTTCGATGAATCATGTTTCGGATGGGTCCCGTACATGCCCGGGACAACGGTCCAGGAGTATCCGGTGCTGAGCCGGAACGTACCAATAGGTACCGGTGTTGGCCCAAAGGCCTATCACCCTAGTTTTGATGATGATCAACTCATGAAGTTATATTTACTAATAATCTTGTGTTTAATTAGTGACAGATTCCTTATCAAGATCTTAGTAGGTGTGGAGCTTCAACAAAGGATTTAAAGACAAGTTGGAAGCTAGCACCGGTTGATTCACGAGCCTATGCAACAAGTACACATCTAGAGATGAGCTCGGTGGATTACTTTTGGACCAAGTCAAGAAGATGAGAAGCCTTCAAGGGAAGACTTCAAGAAGTTGAAGACTTGTGTCTAGGTATAAGATTTTGTTTTGTTTTAGTTAAAATGTAAAGGATAGAATAGTTGGTGGATTGCTCAAGTTCATATCACACACACACTCTTGATTTATATGTGTTTTCATAAAAGATTTTTAGTTCTAGAAAAATACCGTTTTGATTTTTGGTGTTTCAAATATACATGTGTTTTTAACCAAAACCATTTTAGAACTCTCGACACTCTTTTAGTCTTTTAGTCATAACTTTTGATTCTCTTATTCAATTAACATGATTTAAATTGCATTTTAAATATGACTTTCAGAGCTACATTTAATATTCAATAATCGTTTTCTGATTTAAATGTTAAGAATGTCAAATATTGGGTTGAAGTCTGAAAAAACAGTTTACAGTTTCTGATTTGATACCTTTTAGTATTTTATTGATAACTTTCAAATCCGAATTGATATTGATTTAATTTAAGTTTCATTAGACAGAAGACTTCAATATCTACAAATGCATCCTATATACTTATTCCCAAATTCGAACGTTTTAGACCTCAAAACTGTGCTCCAAGTTAACCCATTGCACAGAGGTCGGTCGACCGGGCCGGTCGACCGACGTGCACAAAACTGTGCACGTTTTGTGCGGTCGACCGGGCCGGTCGACCGGAGGCTGTAACGGTCAGATTTTTGACCGTTACCGGTCGACCGGCCGGTCGACCGGCAGCTCTGACAGACCCCAACGGTCAGATTTTTCTGACCTCTATAAAAGGGGGTTTTGTCATTGTTTTGAGCCAAGATTTTAGGAGAGCTTTTGTCCAGTTTTTCCCATTCTTTTCAGAAAGTTTTCTTCACATATTTGAGAGCAAATACTTCCAATCAAATAGGAAGAATTTATCAAGAGTGATAAAAGTGATTTCTTGAGTTTTTCACCATAGTTCTTTTCTTTGATTTCTCACACTACACTTGAGCATCCATTGTTATATCTATCCTATAGGAGAGTTGTAGTGAGAGTTTGTAATTGGTGATCAAGTGTTTAGATCACCAAGAGATCATTTCTTGTTCTTTGAGAAGGCGGACGGTTGTGTTCGCGGTTTGATTGAGGGTCCTAGTGAGGACTTGGTGTTGTTGGGTCCTAGTGAGGACTTGTAGCTTGAGGTGCGGCCTCGACGAGCCGGTGGGCTTGTGTTGTGTAAGGGACTAGAGAGTCCGAGGGCTTGTAGGTGTTGCGGCACCGAGGAGAGATCCGGTGGGATCTTGCATAGTGGAAATCCTTCGTGTGTCGAAGGCGGGGATGTAGAGCAAGTGTGCTCGAACCTCGAAACAAACCCTTTGTGTTTGCGATTGCTCACTCTTGCTCTCTTACTCTTTTTGTCTCACTTATATCTTGCATTACTTTATAGTCTTTATCTCTTATATGCATGATATACTTTTGTGCTCATAATTGCTATACTTACTTGGGATTGTTATTAACACTAGTATTCAACCAAGAGAGCCAACGCGGCACCTCAACCCATTCAAGGGGAATCTAGAGGAGTTTGTCCAGAGCCTCGCAAGGGGAATTCGGCAACACTCTTGCGTTATACATAAGTGTTCAATTAAAAGAAGTTTAATTTAACTTAGTTTTAATTCCGCATTATTTGTTCATAAGTGACCATTAGATTAGCCATCACCTATTCACCCCCCCTCTAGGTGATCTTACAACCGGGACTTATTTATGCCCGAACAGGAATAGAGTATCGCAGATCCCATAGAAATAGGCCTAGGGCGTGCGCATACCCCGCAGGAATAAACAGGAGTAGGGGTGCCAGCACACCCCACGGAATCCCCGGTTGCCGCCAGGTGATCCCTCAAGTATGTGGCCACGCCTGACTCGATAAGACCACCATAAACATGATTATTCAGGGCCCATCAGTTTCCCCAAACCGGGTGCAAGTTGTCTTATTATAATTTAATATGTAGTTAGCAATTCACAGGAATAAAAGGATCAGGACATGATCAGGAATTCAGGAGTACATGAATACTATAGATTCGGGTCACTGTATATATAATACAGGATAATAAGCACATGATTCAAGTCATTGTATGTAATACAGAATAATCACGGCAGGATTCCTGTGAATGTGATAATCACAGGTCAGGTATTAATATGTCAGGAGGCAGGTGATAAGTCATGTTATAATGAGGAGCAAATGCTAAGTAGTAAGTTATGTCAGGTGATAACACATCAGTTGCTAAACGATACAGGCAGGTGTATGTCAAGAGTTAATATAACAAATATGTACATCACAATATAAGACGGAAAAACCAATACAAATACATAATGCAATACAAGTCAACCTGACAATGCGAGAAAGTCCAAAGGGAAGGCGAGGACACTCGCCTAAATACGGAAAATACTGTGAAATCCCTGATCTCCAGAATCCAGGAACCAACGATAAACGCGTTCAATATAAAGAAGGAGAGAGAATGAAGAAGCGGGAATCGCAGACGCGGGAGTCGCGTTGCATAGATTTCCACAAACGCAGGGTTCGAGACCCGCGTTTAAGCAAGGACACAAGAAGAACGTAGACGCGGGTATGAGCTCTGCGTCATGTTTGACACGAGAAGGACACAGACGTGAGCATGAGCTCCGCGTCGTGCCGATACAGGAACGCGAAGGCCGCGTTAAGGAATTGCTTGGACGCGGGGTGAACTCCGCGTTTAACAAGAGAAAGAGAGAGACAGGGAGATGAGAAAGTTAGAGTCCAGGGAAAAAGAGAGAGAGACACAAGGATGAGGGAGACGCAGGGAAGGGGAAAATTAGAGAAGAAAAGAAAGGAAAAAGGAAAGGAAGGAAATGAAGGAAAGAAAGAAAAGAAAAGGAAAAAAGAAAGAAGGAAGGGGGAGGAAGGAAGCTCGGCCATGGCTTGGCCGGCGACGCCGGCGGCGACCGGAGGTGGCGGGAGACGGCCAGAAGTGGCCGGAATTGGCCGGAGATGGGCGGCCAAAGCCCCAAGCCCAAGGGAAGAATGGAGTGCAAGTCTAGTTCATTTGAAAATTTTGGAGTTTTGAAAATGGTGTTTCGGAGAGCGACGAGTAGGTCCGTTAGAAAGAGCACGCCGAGGAGAGGAAGATGCGTGGTTCGTGGTGGTCATGGTGGTGTAGGTAGTGGTGGGGAAGGTGGTGAAGTTGGTGGTGGAAGTGGGTTTGTTGGAGTTTCTTGGTGGAAAAGAGGAAGAAGAAGGTGATGTTGGTGGTTGGAGTTGGTGTGGTTGTTGTTGGAATGGTGGAGGAGATGGAGGAGAAAAAGATGGTGGAATTGGTGGTGGAAATGGAGGGGAGAGGGGAGAAGCTGGCCAGCCAATGGGAGGGCAAGGGACTTGGTGGGCTGTTGTTGGCTTCGTTGGCTGTTGGTGGAGAAGAAGGAAGAAAGAAAAAATGAAAGAGAGAGGATGAAATGGGGGTGGTTAGAGGGGAAAAAGATTATTACAAGTATGCCATCCCCATAAATGAGTTGCGTCTCTCTTTAAATAAAAAGAGTTGCATCCTCATTCGACTGAGACTTGCGTCTGGCAATTGCCCAGACGCGAGGATGAAACTCGCGTCCAGAGAGAAACGCAAATGTTGCGTTTAACAGAAAGGACAAAAGTCATAATGACTTATCAGAGTTGATCTGAAGTGCATTAAATGTAGAATAAATGCGAATCTTCGCATAAAAAATCAGATCTGAGTCTGGTGAGACTTGCGTCTGAGAAAGGAGAGAGAAAATGGGAAAAAGGGAAAAGTGAATTATCTGGATAAAATTTCGGTATCTGGGAAAACACCGAAAACTCCGGAAAAGCTCGAAAAAATGTAGTAGTTAGGAAAGCTTCTCAAAAATTCTCAAAAATAATAAATATTATTTTAAGATATATGGTGAAATCAGTTTTCAGAGATTCAATCTCATTTTTAAAATAAAAATCCTGAGGTCAACCATCGATACCGGTCTACACCGGGTTGGCTAGATTTTGATAAAATTTAAAAAATCTCAGAAAAAGTATTTAGATAGAAAATGTATTTTAAGAAGTTTTGGGAAAGTCATTTCTTAAAATTCAACTCCATTTGTAAATTAAAAATTCGAGAATCGAGCAGCGGTATTTGTCGACCCCGGTTTGAAGATTTCCAATTTTAATTCAGGAAAATTTCAGAAAATCATAGAAAATCTAAAATATTGGAAAACGATGTTTAAAACTAAAATCGATCAAATCGGAATAGCGAAAAGACCAAATCGAGCAATTCACTAGGATCAGGTTCCCAGTTCAGACTAGGGCTGACTCCGAGTCCACGAATCCCAATCAAGGCAAAACAGTCATATAAACAATTCATAATACAAAACAAATATAGGAAGTAAATCAAAAAAATACGATCAAGAAATCTGAATACGCAACTAAGTACGTATTTCGGGAGCGGGGTGTTACATTCCATCCACCTTACAAAAAATTGCGTCCTCGCAATTTCGATAAGGGGTAAAATGAACACAAAAGGGACATGGACGGGAATTATACCAGTCAAGATATGAATCACCACAGGTAGGGCTCTCAAGTCAACTGAACAATAATTAGAATATAAACATCTTCTGCACTTCTGGCTGCATAAGTCTTTGTACGGTACCAAATAATACTGATCTGATATCTTTGCTTTGTAATAGAACTCCAGCTGTACTGCATAATTGAGAGCTCTCCGAGAATAAGCCAGAATACTGAAGATATAGAAAACTCCGATAGTACTGAGCATAATAAAGAGGACCGATAATTAAGAATTCCGAATATCAGGCATCGATCACTAGCCAAGAATATAGAATAGCCGTAGAGAATCCCGACTACTGACTTCTGAAAGTTAACCCGATCGGGATCAATCTTGAGAATACCCGAGCTTCATAGAGTTGGCCGAAGAGATCATATAATAGCTTCATTCAGAACCAGCCGCTACATCTCTAGTTTATTCATATCTTAGGTTGGTATAAAGGTTACGAAAAACCAAAACAGTGGAAAGATGAAAGAGATTAGAAATCAAAGGAAGGATGATCAAGATAGAATAGATAACTCTGTATTTGTAGTTGGACTGTATAATCAGGACTCAAGCAATTCCAGTTGCAAATTTCTTTACCATTAATTTGCCATCTGGACGTACTGAGGATGCGAGAGCCTAGGCTCTGATACCACCCTGTAATGCCCCGATCCGGCGGTACGGAGACGTTACTGCGACGTATATACGCAGGTCAGAATACCCTCACGTATATACGCTAAGCATCAATACAGGTAAGAATCAGAGTACGGAAGCACGTGGTGCATTATACATTCCAACATATGAATACAATTACAAAGTTATCACCAGATGTGATACAATATTACATGAATATTACATCACTGATGTGAGCAATTGCGAGAATACAAAGAGATGTATAAGTATGAACAGTATAAAAGGAGGCTCAGAGTCATAACAGGAAAACTCTAGAGCTGAGCAGGGGGCCTGGAAGGATGAGGCTCTGGACGGTCTGCTGGGATCCACGCTTTGCACCACTCTGATCAGCAACTGAGAGAATCCACACACTCCAAACTCCAAAACTGGACATGAGGATCCAGAGGAGTCAGAACTCCCCGGCGAGTGGTGATGCGAAAGCCAGATGGCGACCCAAGATAAGCTCAAGTGTATCGATAAAACCGAATCATAATCATGCATTGAAAACTGTGTTGTGGGCATAAGCATGCAGAAGCAAGTAGATATATAACAAGTGATATCAAGTAGGGAATACTCATGGTATGATAAGATAAGGAAAGGTAACGAGACGAGAAGTAAAGTAGATAGGGCAACACCAGATATCTCCTAAACTAACATAAAACCGACAAAATCGAATAAAACCGAGTATGAGCAAATCTGATTGTACAGGTTTGGGTCACGGCTCCATGAGTTTAGTACCTCGAAGGAATAATCCAAACAAGGAAACCCTCATCTATATACCTTTACCTCATGTTACCGTAACCTGAGCGCGTACAACCCGGGTTACAAAATAACGCAATAAATTGTATATTAGCATTTTATTATAATTGGGGCCGTCTAAGTTTCAGGCTTCAGTATGTGTCCCATTCCACATACTTCCACTTACAACTTATAGAGCAAGTTATTTGGAAACTGATAAAGTTCGATGAATCATGTTTCGGATGGGCCCCGTACATGCCCGGGACAATGGTCCAGGAGTATCCGGTGCTGAGTCGGAATGTACCGCTAGGTACCGGGACTTATTTACGCCCGAACAGGAATAGAGTATCGCAGATCCCATAGAAATAGGCCTAGGGCGTGTGCATATCCGGCAGGAATAAATAGGAGTAGGGGTGCCAACACACCCCACGGAATCCCTGGTGGCCGCCGGGTGATCCCTTAAGTATGTGGCCACGCGTGACTCGATAAGACCACCATAAACATAATTATTCAGGGCCCATCAGTTTCTCCCAAAACCGGGTGCAAGTTGTCTTATTATAATTTAATGTGTAGTTAGCAATTCACAGGAATAAAAGGATCAGGACATGATCAGGAATTCAGGAGTACATGAATACTATAGATTCGGGCCACTGTATATATAATACAGGATAATAAGCACATGATTCAAGTCATTGTATGTAATACAGAATAATCACGGCAAGATTCCTGTGAATGTGATAATCACAGGTCAGGTATTAATATGTCAGGAGGCAGGTGATAAGTCATGTTATAATGAGGAGCAAATGCTAAGTAGTAAGTCCTGTCAGGTGATAACACATCAGTTGCTAAATGATACAGACAGGTGTATGTCAAAAGTTAATATAACAAGTATGTACATCACAATATAAGACGGAAATACCAATACAAATACATAATGCAATACAAGTCAACCCGATAATGCGGGAAAGTCCAAAGGGAAGGCGAGGATACTCGCCTAAATACGAAAAATACTGTGAAATCCCTGATCTCCGGAATCCAGGAACCAACGCATAAACGCGTTCAATATAAAGAAGGAGAGAGAAATAGAGAGCAGGAATTGCAGACGCGGGAGTCGCGTTGCGTAGATTTTCACAAACGCAGGGTTCGAGACCCGCGTTTAAGCAAGGACACAAGAAGAACGTAGACGCGGGTATGAGCTCCGCGTCATGTTTGACACGAGAAGGACACAAACGTGAGCATGAGCTCCGCGTCGCGCCAATACAGGAACGCAAAGGCCGCGTTAAGGAATTGCTTGGACACGGGGTGAACTCCGCGTTTAACAAGAGAAAGAGAGAGACAGGGAGATGAGAAAGTTAGAGTCCAGGGAAAAAGAGAGAGAGACGCAAGGATGAGGGAGACGCAGGGAAGGGGAAAAATTAGAGAAGAAAAGAAAGGAAAAAGGAAAGGAAGGGAATGAAGGAAAGAAAGAAAGAAAAGGAAAAAAGAAAGAAGGAAGGGGGATGAAGGAAGCTCGGCCATGGCTTGGCCGGCGTCGCCGGCGGCGACCGGAGGTGGCTGGAGACGGCCGGAAGTGGCCGGAATTGGCCGGAGATGGGCGGCCAAAGCCCCAAGCCCAATGCAAGAATGGAGTGCAAGTCTAGTTCATTTGGAAAATTTGGAGTTTTGGAAATGGTGTTTCAGAGAGCGACGAGTAGGTCCGTTAGAAAGAGCACGCCGAGGAGAGGAAGATTGCGTGGTTCGTGGTGGTCAAGGTGGTGTAGGTAATGGTGGGGAAGGTGGTGAAGTTGGTGGTGGAAGTGGGTTTCTTGGAGTTTCTTGGTGGAAAAGAGGAAGAAGAAGGTGATGTTGGTGGTTGGAGTTGGTGTGGCTGTTGTTGGAATGGTGGATGAGATGGAGGAGAAAAAGATGGTGGAATTGGTGGTGGAAATGGAGGGGAAAGTGGAGAAGATGGCCGGCCAGTGGGAGGGCAAGGGACTTGGGGGCTGCTGTTGGCTTCGTTGGCTGTTGGTGGAGAAGAAGGAAGAAAGAAAAAATGAAAGAGAGAGGAAGAAATGGGGGTGGTTATATAAGGGGGAAAAAAAGATTATTACAAGTATGCCATCCCCATAAATGAGTTGCGTCTCTCTTTAAATAAAAAGATTTGCGTCCTCATTCAACTGAGACTCGCGTCTGGCAATTGCCGAGACGCGAGGATGAAACTCGCGTCCAGAGAGAAACGCAAATGTTGCGTTTACCAGAAAGGACAAAAGTCATAATGACATATCAGGGTTGATCTGAAGTGCATTAAATGTAGAATAAATGCGAATCTTCGCATAAAAAATCAGACATGAGTCTGGTGAGACTCGCGTCTGAGAAAGGAGAGAGAAAATGGGAAAAAGGAAAAAGTGGAATATCTGGATAAAATTCCGGTATCTGGGAAAACACCGAAAACACCGGAAAAGCCCGAAAAAATGAAGTAGTTCGGAAAGCTTCTCAAAAATTCTCAAAAATAATAAATATTATTTTAAGATATATGGTAAAATCGGTTTTCAGAGATTCAATCTCATTTTCAAAATAAAAATCCTGAGGTCAACCGTCGATACCGGTGTACACCGGGTTGGCCGGATTTTGATAAAATCTGAAAAATCTCAGAAAAAGTATTTAGATAGAAAATGTGATTTTAAGAAGTTATGGGAAAGTCGTTTCTTAAAATTCAACTCCGTTTGTAAATAAAAATTCGAGAATCGAGTAGCGGTACCAGTCGACCCCGGTTTTGAAGATTTCCAATTTAATTCAGGAAATTCCAGAAAATCATAGAAAATCTAAAATATTGGAAAACGATGTTTAAAACTAAAATTGGTCAAATCAGAATAGCGAAAAAGACCAAATTGAGCAATTCACTAGGATCAGGTTCCCAGTTCAGAATAGGGCTGACTCCTAGTCCACGAATCCCAATCCAAGGCAAAACAGTCATATAAACAATTCATAATACAAAACAAATACAGGAAGTAAATCAAAAAAATACGATCGAGAAATCTGAATACGCAACTAAGTACGTATTCCGGGAGTGGGGTGTTACACAAAACTTAAGACTGACTTTAGAAAGTTTGAAGTAAAGCACATAAGATGGTTGGAAGAGTTCACTCTTTTCTTTAAGAAATCGTTTTGAATCGGATGTTAAATCATCAAGCGCGAAGAAGCAAGTATGAAATAAAACATTTCAAGATACGTTCTTAAAAGAAGTACGAGTTTAAAAATCCAAACCCATCCTCATGTGCCTTCAAGAACACTTTCAAGAAGAAAGGCTTTAAGTAAGGCATGCAAATGATTCATTGGGTCTTTTTCAATAAAATCAGAGGAGAAGAAGAATTGAAGAGGGGTACAATAGTGAGCCCAGAAAATCGATCTAGCTACTCATGGAAAACAAAGAAGAAAACAAGTAAATAATGCCTGACATACCGTAATAAGAGTGGAAGAAAATGTGGCTCGATTCTTGTATTGATGTCACTTCAATCTTCAAGTACAAGAACTCAATTCCTCTCTCTCACAAGTATTTGTACTTGACTACAAATTGAAAAACAAAAGTACAACTTTTGTGCTATCTAACAAAGAGCCTAAATCCTTAGAAAATAAAAAAAATTCTAATCCTAGTCTTCGCTCCTTTTTCCTCTGTTGAAACTGGTATTTATAGGGAAAAACCAGAGGGGAGAATCCCGGGAAGATTGGGGGAGCAAACGCTCCCCAACAGAAGCAACAAGGCCGCGGAAACGCGGCTTGGGCCGCATTTTCGCGGCCCTGGTGTGGCCAAATGGCCACACCCAGTTGGCTGGATCTCCTGGTTTGGTGAATCTCCTGTATCTTCTTCTGGTTTTCTTGTTCTTCTCCAAAAGTTGACGAAACAGCCTTTGATTGTTTGGCTCAACCGCTTGATTCAGGGAGGATCCTTCTCAACCGGTTTTCAACCTCTCTGATATACCAAGATTTTGCCCTGATTCCTTGATTTCAAATTTATTCTGAATTAAATCAAAATTTGGGGGCTTTTGGGCTTGTTTCTCTTTCTTTCCTTTAGCAATTGGGCCTACATTTAACAAAGAAAAAGAAGACTTATTAATAGGATTTATTTGCTAAAAAGTATGGTAAGGTGACAACGTATATGCAATATATGTGACTAATCACACCCCCATACTTATCTTTTGCTCGCCCTTGAGCAAAACATCAGACTAATTCTAATCAATTATTAGACCACTTTCGCAGGTCACTCGATTGCACTGAGCATGTGGAATAAGCCGTTAAACCTCTAGGTTACCCCTAGAGGACGAGTTTTGTCTCGTGAGGGTTTTCAGTGGATTGCACCCACAAATCCATAAAGAAAGAGAAAAAAATTAGTATTTTTGAAAAGCATTTTTAAAGGAGAAAATATTTGAAGTATATTTGTAAGTCTTTAAGTAATCTATAAGTTATAGGAATATCAAATTTTTCATTCTGAAACTTAGTCTTTATTCAAAAACATGTCATCAATTAAAGTAAGGAGTCAAATTGTACTTCTCATCTAGTCTATTAATGTACCCTGAGTCGTATGCACCATCGTGACTGTGAAGTTGACTAAGGGTTCTTTAACATTAACTCATATGCCTTATTTATATTTATTTTGGTGGAATTTATTCCTCAATTTCATTAGGCTTTCTAATCTGCCCATGTAACGAGCCTTCAGTCGGTGACACCCAAACCGGACAGTTTTAGGACACCAGGTGAGAAAACACCCCTAAGGACTTAAACACTCGAGCAGATAAGGCCACAAAACTAAGGTTTTTATTTATAAGATGTACCCCTTTTAGGCGTGAATACTTATGCTTCATGAGGCATAAATACCCAGCTTAATCAGAGAATTTATATATATACATTTTTTTTCAAACTTATCTAATTATCTTTTGCATAAATACCAAGGCTTTCTTAGGCCAAAGCACCTAGCTAATCAATAATTAGATTTGTTTATATATATATATATTTTATAATATTTTTTTATAAGGCATAAGAGTCTCTGTTTTTAACCCTAAGTGTATAAGTGTATTTAGTGTGCATATTTCATCAAGGTAAATATCAAGACTAAATTACTTTCGCAAACTTTCTTCCTAACCCTGAAAATCAAACAAGTTAGCTTATTTTGACCAAGTGTAAGAAATCCTAATTATGATTTTCCTATTCCTTAAAATTGACTTAAGTTCTTACAAAAAATATATCAAAATATTGTTCTAACCTTTCAAAAAGTTTATATATATATATATATATTTTTACTCTCTTTTTTTGTTTTTTATTTAATATATATATATATATATATATATATATATATATATATATATATATATATACATATATATATGTCATGTTAGAACCCTCCCCCACACTTTTCTCATGCATTGTCCCCAATGTATGAAAGAAATGTATAAATGCATGAAATAAAATAGAAAAGAGGAAAGTTACCAATACACTTGTTGACACTTAAAAAGACAAGATTCTTATTGGTCCGAACAATGTCTAAACTTGTTGACATTTACAAAAGACAAGTGACAGACGAGCTGAAGACCAGTTTCACCCATCTCCGAGGGACAAGGAAGCAACTTGGACTCCACTGATTCAGCAAGCAGACAGTGAACCCGGATTGTTTCTAAACAGACCTCAGCAGGTCTAAGATGCTAGCACTTAGCATTACATGAGCCCAAAGGGATAGCCACGCCTGAGAGGCTAATATCACTCGACTTCGCCTCGAAGCCATCCAAAGCCTCGCCAAGAAGCTGACTCGCAAACTTCGCCACAGAGGACTTCCAGCTCCGCCAAAGGGTTTCTTTCGGACTTCGCCAGAAACCGTCTCTAGCTCCACTACGAGCTCAATGCGGACAGCTTCGCTATTGGTCTGCTATAGTCAACCTTTGACCAATCAAATCTCCGGATGAGATCGGATCCAATCAGATCAAATCCAATCAAGATCAAATCAAAGATCAAATTTGGCAGTTGATTGCCACAATCTCTTGACTCTTCTAAAACGAGTAAGAAGATTAGGGGAAATCCTCCAACGATATGGAAAGGATCAAGAAGATCAACCGACCTGCCAATTCTAGCTTCGCAGAAGCTGATCCTAGCCTCGCAGCAAGGCTACTTTCCAGATTTAAATAGATTTGATTCAATCTGTTTTCATATCTTCAAGGGTCGATTATACCCTTGCTCTCCCTATAAATAGCCCATCAGGGGTACAAGACCAGAGAGAGATCGATCGATCGAAGACAAAAAGAGGACTCCACAAGCAGAGGCTTCTTCATAACGCACCGTGCGCTCTCGAACTCAGAGACCTTTTAGAGAATTGCTTTCTCTAACCAGGGTGTTGAAACCCTAACATCGTCCTTCTTCTCAAGGAATCTCTGGAACCAGGCGAGAAGGAATTCCTAATTGAAGGCGATTTTGAGAAGCAGCAAGAGGGTTCTACCAACCCTCTGTTCTCTGATTCCCCGAACCAGGCGAGAAGGGAATCTCATCGCTCACATCGTCAAAGGGACAAAGTGGTCGCGCGCTGACCAGACTCCTATCGGCACACTTCTCCAGAATCTCTGAGGAGATCTACTTGTAATCATTTTAAGAATACTTGTAATTTAGCTCCTCAAACTTTTTTTTGTAAGTTTTCCCCTTTGCAAACATAATGGAAACAAGATGGCGACTCCGCTGGGGAAAAAATTCTCCACTGCCGAGAATCAAGTGTCGCAATGCGACGAACAGACCTTCGGGTCTAACTCTGAATTCAAAAAAGTCGGTACAGCCAGAGCCCCTCTGGCTAAATCTTCAAGGAAAGTCTCTGCGGAGACTGAAAAGGTTCTCTGCGAACCTACTGCGGTTATTTGGCGCAACAAGGAAGCATGTCCGCAGTCTGATTCCTTCACTTGTGAGAACTTGGTGGTTCAGTTCGATCAAGGAAGATTTGAAGAAGTCCTCTCTGGGGGTGGCCCAATGCTTCGAGCACGGAAGCATAGGAAGGTTTCCACGGCCAAGGTTTCAAATCATAAACCGAAAGCAGAATTCTGCCAACACCCCTCAGCCTCGTGTGTGGCTAATCAGGTTCCTTGCGAACCTAAGTCTCCTCTGCCATGACGGATATGGAAGCCTAAACAGAAGTCTCCGACCGAAGCTTCAGGCGTAGCATAGCGGCAGCATAGCGGCCAATTGCCTTCGCAGCAGCATAGCGGGTAAAGCACTGCAGCGTGCTCCGCTCTCCAGTTCGTCGAGCGCTAAGCCCGCGCTTTGTGGCGAAGCTGGAACCAAAGCATTATTCAGTGCTAATCCCATCTGCAGGGATAAAAGAAGCAGGACGTCATCCTATCTGCGACCCAAAAGAGCCTTTGCGCTCGATTGCAGAGACCCAACCGGGTCCGATCTGAGGAAATTGTTGACGGATAGACAAACCTCTTCCCCCTGTTGTCGACAACTGGGATGTCAGCTAGTGACACTCCACTCGGTCCATTGCCGGCTGGGACCAATCCCCGCCACGCCTCGAAGACGACGGTCAGTTTTTGATCGGCTATCAGTACAGGCCCCGAGGAAACACCGCAAAAGGAGCACCTCGCGAGATCTACCCTCTGCATCCGTCAACATGACCGGAAGAGGACGAGAGTCCCCAGATCCAGATTACAGCCCAGGCTTAGGCGAAGTCTTGGTGCATGAAGAAGGTGTTTTCCGGAACACCAGATCCAGGGTGGCGATACCCTACACTTATGAACAGCCTTCTTCCTCGACGGCCTTAGCCTCGTCACAGCCCAGGAGATCACTCCAATCATCGGATGAAGAAGATGAAGATAGCGGGTATGCCTCTTCGGCGACAGTTAGCTCGGTGCGAACAAACAGAGCATCAGTCAATATGGCTGATAACGCCAACGACGATCTTCGTCGGCGCCTGGAAGCTCAAGAGCAAACTTTCAAGACTCAGCAAGAGGCTCTGGACAATATTCAACAGATGCTCGCTCAACTCCTCAGTAACTGGAATAACAATGATGCCGGGGGCAATCACGACGAGGAGGAACACTTCAGCAATGAGCAGCCAAAGACGGAGAAATCCAAAGAGGGTTCCTCCTTAGACGCCGAAGTCCTTAAGGGCCTCCAAGCTCAAATCGCATCCCTAGCTCAGAGGGATGAATTAAAGAAGGTAGGGGCAGTCCGTCCTTATCCGCTGGAGTGGGATTCGGTGCCATATCCACCGAAGTTCAAACCGCCAACGCTGCATACCTATGATGGAAAGAGCTCGCCAAATCAACACATCTACTATTTCCGGTCTCAGACTGGTAATGTTATAAGCAATGATGCCATCATGGCTAGGCTATTCATTGGCACCTTAAAAGGGGTGGCATTTGACTGGTTCCGAAGTCTTCCCCCGGGTTCTATTAACTCTTGGATCGACCTGGAAACTCGGTTCCTCTCTCGTTTCTATGAGGATGATACCGAAGTAACCATGGACAAGCTCCTCTCTACTGTGCAGAGGAAGGGCGAATCTGTCCCTGACTACATTGAACGGTTCAGAAACTTATCCTTGATGTGCCCAGCAGGGATGCCATTACCCATGTTCTTACAGACATGCAGACACAACTTCTTAGACCAAGTGGAAGTTCGCATGGGGGCTGTCAAAGCCCATACTTGGAAGGAATTGGTCGAACAAGCAGAGATAGCCGAGAAGTCGGCTAAAAAGTTCGAACCATCCGCCCCTAGAGGCAAATGGGGGATGAACAACAACGGGCGTAGCGACCTACCACAATCTTCTCAAGCTAAAGGCAAAGAGACTATGTCTGTGGAGTTATCCGGAGATGTGCAGTCAAAAGTCAAGAAGAGCGGCTTTAACAATCAGGAACCCAAGTTCCCTCCAAAGCAGTACTCCTTCAAAGACGATCAGGTGGTCACGATATTCCATCTGCTCCACAAAGGGAACAAAATTAAGCTGCCAGATGCTCGGCGTCCCAATGAGATAGGGCGCACAAACGACCCTAAATACTGCCTCTACCACAGGATGATCCACCATCCTACTGACAAGTGTTATGTCCTCAAGGACAGAATACAAGCCCTGGTCGATGCCGGGGTTCTGACGTTGAAGACGGAGCAGAAGAAAGTCACTGCTAATATGGTGACTCTTGAGTTCGACAAAGCTCCTAAGGTCACAGTTCCTGACGGGACTTATTCTGTCCCCGCGCCACGGTTGGAAGTCAAGCATCTTCCAGCTACAGCTCAAAACAATAAGGGTCTTGTTCCCTTAACATTGGAGACAGGAGAAGTCATGTGGATACATCCAGACCTCGTCCAAGAGGTACAGCGGGATCCAAAGCAGCCCAACTCAAAGGGCAAGTCTTGCAATGTCATCTCCATCCTGCCAGACGACGGCAATCTGACATCGGCTTCCCTCAGTGATTCAGAAGGAGGAAAACTTGCTTGCACGGCGCAAGCCGATGCGCCTCAACAGACGGGCACCCGATCCGAAAAATCATACTTGAGGCAGTATGAAAGTCTACTGACGAGACACAACAGTAAACGACGTCAGTACAAATACCAGCATCCACTCCAATCCCAACCAAGGGAAAAGAGAGACCTAAGGAGGTACGATTCGACCACGTGTTGAAGAAACCACCAGGCCAAGGGTTTGATACGCCCTTTCGCTTTGACATATTGGCTCAGCTGGCCAATATCCCAGCTCGTATCACTATACACGAGCTCCTTCGCCTCTCGAAAGAAACAAAAGAAGCACTCAGGGATGCGCTAGCCATTTCAGAATCCTTTCTGACATGCATGCCTGAAATCCCTAACGACGACGTTCAGTCTTCTTGCCCAGAATGTCATCATGCACAATCAAAGGTCCCCGCTATTACCTCACAGCAGAGGATATGTTGGCAGATGTTCTTCGATGGAGCATCACAAATAGGTCCTAAAGGCAAGATTATTGCCAGAGTGGGGGTTGTGTTTATCTCCCCACAGAATCATGTCTTGCCCAGAGCATTTTCTCTGACAGAATCATGCTCCAACAATGTAGCAGAATATAATGCTCTGCTCATCGGTCTTCAACTCGCCCATGGAATGGGGGTACGCTACCTCGAAGCTTATGGCGATTCAAAACTGATCATTAATCAGGTCAAAGGCGAATACGAAGTCCGCAATGAGGACTTGGTGCCTTGTTACCATACAGCCATCGAATTGGCTAACCTATTTGAAGGTTTCTACATCGGGCATGTGTCCCGATCTCAGAATACCAAGGCAGACGCTCTAGCTGCATTAGCGACGATGCTAGCCTTGCCAGCCGACACCGAGTATCACCTCACAGTCGCAACTCGACATCTTGTATGCTCCAAGCACATACTAAGAACTCGAGAAGTCTATAATGTCTCCGCGGATCTTGAACCAAGAGACTGGCGCTTTCCTCTCATCGACTATGCTTTGCACGGTTTGCTTCCAGACGATCCCAAGGAAGCGGCGTCCATCAGACGAAGGTCTCTCCGGTTCTATTACGATCAGACTTTGAAGACACTTTACCGTCGCTCATATGACGGTGTTCTCCTCCGTTGCCTTTCCAATTCAGAGGCACAGGAAGCTCTCCAAGAAGCGCATGACGGTATTTGCGGAGCTCATCAGCCAGGTCCAAAGCTCAAAGACAGGTTGCATAGACTTGGATACTATTGGCCAACTATGATAGCCGATGCCATCCAATACGCACGAAGGTGTAAAGCATGCCAGATTCATGCGGACTTCATACACCAGCCTTCGGAGCTGCTCCACCCAACTGTTGCTTCATGGCCATTTGAAGCATGGGGAATGATGTCGTAGGGCCAATCAGCCCCTCTTCGACAAGAGGTCACCGGTTCATCCTGGCAATAACCGATTACTTCTCAAAGTGGGCAGAAGCTATACCACTTCTTGAAGTCAAAACCCCTAATGTGGTTAACTTCATCAAGCACCATGTCATTCATCGATTTGGTATCCCTAGGCAGATCATCCATGACAATGGTCCCCAATTCATAAGTCAGGTATTCTATCGATTCTGCGATAAATACCAAATTCAGAATGTGGCTTCAACTGCTTATAATCCCGCCGCTAACGGCTTGGCGAAAGCATTCAACAAAACGATCATCAAGCTACTCAAGAAATTCGTCTCCTCGAACAAGCGAGATTGGGATGAAAAGCATGGTGAATGTCTTTGGGCCTACCGAACCACGGTTCGGACACCGACAGGCAATACGCCTTTTTCCCTGGTATATGGGTGCGAAGAAGTCCTCCCATTGGAAATCCAGATGCCATCGTTGCGAGTAGCTCTGATTACTAAAACTACATCAGAGGACAATGACCGCCTACGTCTTCAAGAGCTCGAAGCCCTAGACGAGAAGCGGCTCCAAGCGTAGCAGCACATTGAGCTGTATCAAGCTCGAATGTCAAAAGCCTTCAATAAGAAGGTCAAGCAGAGAATCTTCCAGAAAGGAGACCTGGTCTTAGCCGTCAGACAAGCAATGATTATGACGCACAAGACCAAAGGCAAATTTCAGCCTAAATGGGAAGGACCGTTTGTGATAGAAACAGTCTATGCAAACGGAGCATACCGCCTCACGACTGCAGATGGCGACCTACTCATGATGCCGATCAATGGCAAATTCCTAAAGAAGTATTATCCTTAATCAAGGATCCTTCTCATGATCAAGTTAACATTACACCTCTGATCAAGACCTTCGTGTCCAAAGTACACACAAAGAGAGCCTTTCTCTTCCTCCAAGCGAGATAATACAACTGTAAACCAGTAGGAACCTGGTCACGTACTGGCTGTCCCGAAGGAGAATCAAGGTTATGCATATATTAACCAGATAATCCGACATCCTTAGCGATTAAGGACAGAGGAAAATGTTGGCCTGTAAGCCCAACATAAATCCTCGACAACTCATCATGCTGAGGGGAATAGCATGGCTAGCCTAACTCAAACGGTAGTTGGTAAAGGCATATCAAACCCGTTGACAGCTGGGGGTTTGCTAAAAATCCTGAGGGACCAGTTCCCATTTGATTCCCTCTCCAAAATCACTTACCAATTCTCATCCATAGAATGGTAAGACCACGTATACATTTCACTGTTACGTTAACATTAAACCTATGACAGTGATTCCTTCGTTTCTCCCTGTGAGAACGAGACCTCCAAAATCACTTACCAATTCTCATCCATAGAATGGTAAGACCACGTATACATTTCGCTGTTATGTTAACATTAAGCCTATGACAGTGATTCCCTCGTTTCTCCCTGTGAGAACGAGACCTCCAAAATCACTTACCAATTCTCATCCATAGAATGGTAAGACCACATATACATTTCGCTGTTATGTTAACATTAAACCTATGATAGTGATTCCCTCGTTTCTCCCCGTGAGAACGAGACCTCCAAAATCACTTACCAATTCTCATCCATAGAAAGGTAAGACCACATATAAACTGCACTATTACGTTAACACTAAACCTATGACAGTGATTTTCTCGTTTCTCCCTGTGAAAATGAGACTTTCTCCCAAATTTCACTACAATCTCGATACTCGTTGACATTTACAAAAGACGGGTATCACAAACCATGAGCTTGGTGGCGTCTCAATCGGTTATGTCATTGCGACCTCTGAACCAGCAGACAGCCGAGTCTCAATCCCGAGCCCTGTTGACATTTACAAAAGACAGGTCTCGATACTCGTTGACATTTACAAAAGACGAGTATCACCAACCTTGAGCTTGGTGGCGTCTCATTCGGTTATGTCATTGCAACCTCTGAACCAGCAGACAGCCGAGTCTCAATCCCGAGCCCTGTTGACATTTACAAAAGACAGGTCTCGATACTCATTGACATTTACAAAAGACGAGTATCACCAACCTTGAGCTTGGTGGCGTCTCATCCGGTTATGTCATTGCGACCTCTGAACCAGCAGACAGCTAAGTCTCAATTCCGAGCCCTGTTGACATTTACAAAAGACAGGTCTCGATACTCGTTGACATTTACAAAAGACGAGTATCACCAATTTTTGGAGCTTGGTGGCGTCTCATTCGGTTATGTCATTGCGACCTCTGAACCAGCAGACAGCCGAGTCTCAATCCTGAGCCCTGTTGACATTTACAAAAGACAGGTCTCGATACTCGTTGACATTTACAAAAGACGAGTATCACCAACCTTGAGCTTGGTGGCGTCTCATCCGGTTATGTCATTGTGACCTCTGAACCAGCAGACAGCCGAGTCTCAATCCCTAGCCCTGTTGACATTTACAAAAGACAGGTCTCGATACTCGTTGACATTTACAAAAGACGAGTATCACCAATTTTTTAAGCTTGGTGGCGTCTCATCCGGTTATGTCATTGCAACCTCTGAACCAGCAGACAGCTAAGTCTCAATTCCGAGCCCTGTTGACATTTACAAAAGACAGGTCTCGATACTCGTTGACATTTACAAAAGATGAGTATCACCAACCTTTAGCTTGGTGGCGTCTCATTCGGTTATGTCATTGTGACCTCTGAACCAGCTGACAGACAAGTCTCAACCTTGAGCCCTGTTGACATTTACAAAAGACAGGTCTCGATACTCGTTGATATTTACAAAAGACGAGTATCACCAAACCTTGAGCTTGGTGGCGTCTCAATCGGTTATGTCATTGCGACCTGTGAACCAGCAGACAGCTAAGTCTTAATTCCGAGCCCTGTTGACATTTACAAAAGACAGGTCTCGATACTCGTTGACATTTACAAAAGACGAGTATCACCAACCTTGAGCTTGGTGGCGTCTCATCGGTTATGTCATTGTGACCTCTGAACCAGCAGATAGCTAAGTCTCAACCCTGAGCCCTGTTGACATTTACAAAAGACAGGTCTCGATACTCGTTGACATTTACAAAAGACGAGTATCGCCAATTTCTGAAGCTTGGTGGCGTCTCATCCGGTTATGTCATTGCGACCTCTGAACCAACAGACAGCTAAGTCTCAATTCCGAGCCCTGTTGACATTTACAAAAGATAGGTCTCGATACTCGTTGAAATTTACAAAAGACGAGTATCACCAATTTTTGAAGCTTGGTGGCGTCTCATCCGGTTATGTCATTGCGACATCTGAACCAGCAGATAGCTAAGTCTCAATCCCGAGCCCTGTTGACATTTACAAAAGACAGGTCTCGATACTCGTTGACATTTACAAAAGACGAGTATCACCAATTTTTGAAGCTTGGTGACGTCTCAACCAGTTATGTCATTGCGACCTCTGAACTGACAGATAGCCAAGTCTCATTATCCAACCCAACAAGAACTATGTTCTCAAGAAATTGCACTACAATTCGGAATCGCAATTCAAAAAGAAGAACAAGATTGAAGATTCGACAAAAGAAGAAAGAATTTTCATTCATTTCAAGAGGATAAAGTACATGGAGCTACAAGCCCACACTGTACGATCTGAGCCGCTCTCCGAGGGTGTTTAGCCTCGTCTTCCTGTCATCAGCAGCCTGGGCAAGCGCTTGTGACCTCAGCTCAGCCTCATTGAAATCTTCCGCATGAGCCAGACGAGCTTCGGCCTCCGCCAAAGTTGCCTTCTGTGACAACTCCTGCCGCGCAAGCTTTTCACTCTGAGCTTTGAGTTGTTCAAGCCGCGCAGTTTCCTCAAGACGCACCGGTATGGCCTTGGATAAGAGGAGATTTGCTTTCCTGATCATTTCCTCAGCCTTCGCAATCTTATCCTCAGCGCCGGGAAGAGCACTAGTGGAGGCGTCAACTGCACTTCCAACCTCCGCTTGCCTTATCTCCAAGGATTTTAAGTCGGAAGAGATAGCCTTAGTAGCCTCTTGAGCGGCAAGCCGGGTCTCGTGCTTTTAAGCAATGAGAAGCGCGATCTGGTCATCAACTAAAGACTCCGGGTCCGAACGGTGGAGGCGGCGCCATTCCTCCGCATCCTTCTTAAATTCATCCACCAGGAGCTCCAAAGCATTGGCCTGGTGATACCCCTCAAAGTCCCGAATACTCTCAATATCACGGGAGAGGACCCCCTTTAACCTTGAGAATGGCATAGTCGAGCCCTTCAGAACCAGGTCGATAGTTCGCCCTAAGCCTTTATAAAAGTTATCGACCAGGTCACCGATGTAATCGTTCTCGACCTCAGCCACTTCCGGTAAAGAGGCAACCTCGGAATAGTCCACCAGCCTGGTCGACGCCGTCGCAGAAGAAGCAGCGGGAATACTGACAGCAGCCGGACAAGCCGAGGGCGATCTCGGCGGAGTCCTCATCGAGACCAGAACGCCAGCCACCGCGGAAGAAGGACTAGCAACCACCTCCTGAGCAGCAGGCTCGACCACCAGGGTTGGAGAAGTAGGGCTTGTGATCACCCTCAGCTCCTGCAATCAGAAGCAAATAATGAGTTATTTGGGATACACCAAAGGCGTATTATATGGATGGGGTTAATCTTACCCAGACCCGGAGCAAATTCACCGCTAGTCGGTTCAGCGACTGACGGTTCAGCCGCTAATGGGGCAGCAAGAGGAATCACTGCAGAGGGACGGTCCTCCGCCACAATTGTAGGAGCCTGGCAACGGGGCTCCTTCGCCAACGACCTCCTGCGGGATTCACTCCCACGCTTCCTCTTGAAGTGGACGTCAGAATCCTCTTCTTCCACTTCTCCCGCACGTCGTGGGGAAGATGTCCCCACCACACCAGAGCCAGCCGCATGAGTATCAGCTCCCGTCCCCGCCTCAAAGTGAGGACTCCCTGCATCAGAAGCCTCGCTATCATCTACAGCGATGAACTCCTCCAAGCCAGGGACACGAACCCGTTTGCCTTCCTTTCTCTCAGAAGCCTTCCGCTTCAGTCGATGAGAGATTAACTTCACGCCCGAACGGTTGGCATTGAACCCAGGAGGTGTGGAGTTGGAAGCCGCATACCACTGGCAAAAGCACAGGGTCGTCAGAAGGTTGGGATCCTTCAATGGCATGCGCAGCCACGCCCCAGTGCCGCCCGCAGTAAAGAATCGCCAGGCACGGGCCCCATCGATGAGACTCTCCATGAAGGCTAAATCGAGATTGGGGTTGCCCACATACAGCTGGTCGTACCTAAATTGTCGAGCAAACCGGCTTGGGATGTAAGGTTCTAAATAGCAGACATCCCCGCTTCTATACAATAAATGTGAGGGCGGATGCTGACCAGCCACTCAAAAACCCCCCGACTCATTGGAGACCGTCCTGACTCCGCATCTCGGAATTCCTCGTCGTATCCTGCGCCCCGAATGCGAGGAAAACAGCGGAATAGGTTGTAAGCGTCATGACGACGCACTAACTTGCGGGCCTCGGCCACGTAGGTCTTCAGCCAGGAACTTCGAATCGGCGGAGAAGAGCCATTCGAACACCTTGCGGAGGGTCCTCTCCAGCTTCAATCAAAGAAGGGCAGTGCAAGGCAAACCACGCCATTAAGTAAGTGTATGGCAGACCCACCCTAGGATTGGGTCCATCACAAGGCAGGATGGTACTCTTCCCATGCCTCGTCGCCGGTGGCCTGCAGAAAGCCTCCGTTAATGCACAAAGGCCTCTTTGAATACAGCACACCATGGCCGGAAGGATGAAATCACCTAGAGGGGGGGGGTGAATAGGTGATGGCTATATGATAATGGCAATTATGCGGAATTTAAAAAAATTAACTCTAAACAATTATCACAATACAATATTTCTTGCAAGTAAAAGACAATGTAAAATTGCAAGTAATAAAAGAGATAGAGTTAGAGAAATTTGAGCAAACGCAAACACGCCGATATGTTTCCGAGGTTCGAGCCACGCTCTACGTCCCCGCCTTCACACTTGAAGGATTTCCACTATTGAGGATCCCACCGGATCAACAATACAAGGACAACACTTGTCCGTCTCCCGTGATGACACTTCACCACCTTGAGCACACTAGCTCGCCTTGAGGCGATGCCTCTACAACTTCACTCAATTACAATGGAAGTGATCACACTTGACCACTTTACAAAAGAGCTCACTAAGCACAATCCTAGAACCAAATAATAGACTTAGAGTATGGGATTGTGTAGTGCAAAACTAGAGAGAAGTAGAGGAATAGGCTCCAAGAAAGGTGATGGAAATTTAGGCTTTGGAGAGAAAAATCTTTTCTTTTGAAAACTTTGGAAATCTTTGAAACTTTTGTAAAATTGCACTTGATAGCTCTAAAATCATTAGTCATATCATATGAAGTGACCACCTATTTATAGGGGTCAAAAACTGCTCAATAGATTCGTTGGAGACAAATCCCAAAAGTCAAAAAGTCAGAAAAAAATAGCTGTTGAGTCTGTCAGAATTTTTGACAGACTACCGGTCGACCGGGTCGGTCGACCGCCAACGGTCAAAAATCCGACCGTTGGGGCTCACCGGTCGACCGGGTCGGTCGACTGGCTATTTCCAGAGAGCAGCAGGTTGGGGCCGGTCGAGTATCGGTCGACCTCCGGTCGACTGATACGCACATGCACATTTGTGCATGTCGGTCGAGTGCCGGTCGACTGCCGGTCGACCGGGCACTGTGAATTTCTGAAAAATCAGAATTCACAGACCTGGACAATTTTGGATTTTGGTTTTGGGTCTAGGATAAAATGTTTTGGTCTTAAAAAAACATAGAGTATGAGCATGTGTCATACTACTATCAAGATAAAATACTTGGTAAAAATTCTTTTGATAAAAACTTGATTTTCAATGAAATGTTTTCCCAAAAACTAGTCTCTCTAAAATCGTATTTCAAAAATAGATATGTTCAACTAAAACTGAGTTTGGAAATAGAAATAGAAATTATTTTGAAGCCATAAACCACTCTAGAAAATGTGTGTGTGTGATATCCCATATCTCTACTTCTACTATTTAGTTTTGACAAAATATTCTAAAATGAAAATAAACAAAGTACAAATCTTGGATTCTTTAGCAAGTCTTGATCTTCTTCTTGAACTTTTCTTCAACGCAAATTCCGAAGCTTCCTATGTGCTTTAGCTTGGGAATGCAAATGTTGGGCGAACTCCAAATTTGTGAGTCTTTTAGCGGAGTCGTCAAAATCTGTTTCTTGAGCCTGAAATACTTTAAAACAAGATTATTAAATACATAACTAAATACGTTTTGCTATCATCAAAATAACCGGGATAATGGCCTTTGGGCCAACAATCTCCCCCTTTTTGATGATGGCAAAACATATGTAGTTATCACAAAATATTTTGGGTAGAGTCTTCAAATGAAGCTCCCCCTCAACATATGCATATATAAAAATCATACTCAGGCATATTATCACAATTGCTAAATCATAAACATCATATATCCATGCCCATAGAAAAATCTCAACTACGCAAGTCATATCATAGATAAAAGGAAATGAGTCTCAACATGACATAAATACATAACACAAACAATACATGTCCACAACACAAGAATAAAGGGTGTCCAACACAACAAAATAAGTCAAGTACATAATAAAATATCAAAAGAGTCATAACAAAATATCTCTCTCTCCAAATAACTCTCCCCTTTTTGACATCATCAATAAAGGGGCATCAACAGCAGCATCACTCAGTGGCCTCGTCATCCTCCTCCTCGTCATCATCAGAGCCCTCGGCCATCGTCTGGTCATCACCATCATCTGAGGAAGAAGAGGAAACTACCTCCTCTGTATCCACGGCATCAACTCTGGGGCGCGGAGGTGGAACAGAGACGCGAGCTCTGGGAGGGAAAGGAGGACCAGCAGCAGGGAGACGACGAGCACCCGGAGTCCCATCAGGAACGACTATGTCCAATTTAGTGAACAAAGA
This sequence comes from Agave tequilana, assembly GCA_038442645.1. Taxonomy (NCBI): domain Eukaryota; kingdom Viridiplantae; phylum Streptophyta; class Magnoliopsida; order Asparagales; family Asparagaceae; genus Agave; species Agave tequilana. Next base: position 361,903 of record JAVJIF010002647.1, read on the forward strand.
CTGGAACTGAACATCCACAAATCTCATGGATTCAGCCATATAGGACAAGTCGTTTCGGACCTCCGCCCGAAAAGCAGCATCCATAGCAGCACGAGCCTCCATATATGCCCGAAGAGAAGCATCACGAGCAGCCATATCTGCACGAAGTGCAGAGACTTGCTCACCGACCCAGGCCTGATGTGCCTCGATCTGCGAGCGGACCTCAGAAGCAGAAGCACCCTGAAACTCAGGAGCAGGAAAAACAGGAGGTGGAGCTGGAGCTGGATCAGCTGCAGGAACAGGTGGTGGTTGCACAGCTGCGTGTCGACGCAACTGAGCTTCCATCATCTTCAAGGCAGCAGTGTTGATATCAGAAGAGGGTTTTGAAGAGGCTTGACCAGAAAGATCGAAGTCTAAAGCCCTAAGCAGATGGGTAATGAGCATGCCGTAAGGCAGACTCCTACCAGCAGTACGAATCTGATCACCACTCATGTGAGAAGCGATCACTCGAGGGAAATTTATCCTAATGCCTTTAAGGAGGCAATAGATAATCAAGGGAACAGGACCTCGAGCATGGCTAAATTCACCGGATTTAGGCACGATATTATGAAAGATAATCTTAGCAAGGACCTGAGATTGGAGGGAATACTGACTCACAATCTCATTCCTCACTAGATCGGGATTGTCATCCCGTGAAGAAGAGTGGATGCGGTGAGTGAAGACTCACCCTCCGGATATTCAGGAAAATCATGTAGGTCATAAGAGTAAACATCTATTCCATCAGTGGAAAGATGAAGAATTCTAGCAAATTGACCTAGGGAAATGTTTATGTCCCTACCCATCACACGGGAAATAATCCGGTTCCCACTAAATTCAAAATTGGCATAGAAATAGGGAACCAAAGATGTGTAAACCTTCTCCCGGATGGAGAGAAAATCCACAAGATTGTTAGCACGGAGTATGTGGGGGATATCTAGATGTTCAAAGTCTTGGATAGCCACATATCTACCCGAAATAGTATTCCTAGGGGCTAAATGTGTGTAACGATCAGAGGCAAGATCGTTACGGAACACAGGATCAGTCCTAGGGGCTTGAGATGAGGATTGGGCAATGCCCTTTCCCTTCTCAGAACGATGTCTTTTAGGAGCCATGACAAAAATCAAATTTTTAGGGTTTTTATAGGTAAAGGCACGATCTAGATGATTAATCAACCTAATATGAAGACAAAAGAAGTGATATATCTAAGCTAGAAAGGAAGAACAAGTGAAAAATTCGAAATTTTTACCTTTGAGAAAAACTGAAACCCTAGCTTGAAAATCCAGAAATTCTGAGAATCTGACGGACGGATCGGCTTGAGATTGAAGATCCGAGTTAGAAATGAGAAGATTGAAATGGGTTTTGAAGGAATTTGTGATCAGGTGAACGGATTTGTAGAAGGAAATTTTGGAGAAGAGGGGCTCCTGCGGTCGCTGTGAGAGGAAATGTGAGAGAGAGCCGAAACAGTGAAGAAAAGGTTCAAATATACGCCAGAATACGACTATCGGTCGACTGGGATTGATGGACCGGTCGACCGAAACGATACAGAGAGTCCTGCATCCAAATCGGTCGACTGGCCCTATACCAACAGTCGACCGGTAGCACAAAAAAAATTCAATATTTTTCTTCTCAGACAGAGCCGGTCGACTGGGGTTAGGGGCCGGTCGACCGGTAAGTCTGAAAATTCTGCTACCTGATTCTGACCAAAAAAAAAAAAAAAAAAATAAAAATAAAAATAAAAATATGTTATATTATAATATTCAGGGAAACAACAATTATTTTAAATCTTCATTTAGTGATCATATCAACAAAACTTCACACAAAATGTTTTAATTTTATTTTACATATTTAAACAAAGATATAAAGATGTTGAAGCCGAATACCCAGTGACGGGTTCTGAACTTCATCCTCTTGATTCCTCTTGAATGAGTTGAGGTGCGCAATTGCCATCTTTAAGGTATTTGCTCAACTATGAAAATTTTCAAAAAGTTTTATTTTATTTATGAAAATAGATCTATATGTATACAAGTATATAATCACAAAATCTAAACTATACATGTAGATACACAAAAATTGGACATGTGGACAAGTATGACATAAGGCATAACAATACAAGATATGAAAATTAATACAAGGCATGTACACAACATGATAGAAAGGTAGTTCTATATAAGCATGTATCAATAATGAACAAAAGCAAACTAACAATTCTATACATATGTATACATGTCAACAAGAACTCAAAATTGAACATGGCATATACAATCATGTTAGAGTTGCAAGTTTATACTAATCATGTATCAATGAAGCATAAAACTAAACTAGCAATCCTACAACAATTGTATATACAAAATTAAAAAAAATTCTTAAATGGAGATGTTACCAATTTACGGGTAGTCTCCAAAAATAAGTGCCTCCACGATAGCGATGCAAGCTAGATTTGAACTTTGAGCTTAGTTGCATCTACCACCCGGGCACCGACTCCCCCTAAGTCTTGGAGGAAGTAGATCCACCTGTGTCACCTACATTTGGAGGATCTTTTGGTACCCAAATCTTTGAGGGTCCTTAGGGTTAGTACCGGGGCGAACCCAAACATTTTTATTCTTAACATTATTTTTAGCATAACAAAATTTTTCTAAATGGCCTTTGCGGCCACAATGAGTGCAAACATAAATTCTACCACTACTATACATGTATGCATGCTTGTGAGTGTGAGCATGTTTCCGTGCATGTGTATGAGCATGTTGTGCATGTTTCCCTTGGGGTGTTCCCTTAGGAAATTTAGAAGCTATCTTTTTCAAATCAAATGCACAATTTTTAAGTGTGGAGTCCAAAGCATCAACACGCTTTTGGATCTCAACAAAATCATTTTTATCTATTGAAACTATGGTGGTTTTACCCTTATTTGCAAGTTTATATTTATCAAAATCATTTTTCAATTTTCAAAAGAGCTAGATAAAACATCCTTTTCTTTAACAACTATTTCAACTTTATGTTTTAAAGCTTCATTTTCTCTTTTTAATTTCTTATTTTGAGATTGGGAAATTTCATACCTATTTTGCAATTCTTCAAAAAATTGTGCAAGTTCATCCATAGTTAACTCATCTTCATCTAAAGAGTTTTCTAGAGTTACCTTTGGTGCATCCTCCCCATGTGCCATGAAACACATGTGCGCGGCGTCGACTTCCTCTTCGGATTCCGACTCCGTGTCATCCCAAGTAGCCACCATGGCCTTCTTCTTTCTTTGCCCGTTCTTGGATGTGGTCGCTTGTAGAGCGGGGCAATCGGCAATGAGGTGACCGATCTTCTTGCAATGAAAGCAAGGACCGGGCTCCTCTCTTTTTCTTTCAAATCTCCCTTGAGGTTTCCCTCGCCGGAAATTGCTTTGTCTTCCCTTTTTGTAGAACATCTTGCCCACCTTCCGGATGAGCATGGCGAAGTCTTCATCGCACTCGTCCGATGAATCATCCTCGTCTTGAATGGTTGGAGCGGCTTTGAAGGCTATTGATTTCTTCTTGGAGCCTCCTTTCTTCTCGAACCTTCATCTCCATCTCATGTGTTTTGAGATTGCCGATGAAGCCGGAGAAGTCCATCTCCTCTTTGTCATTTAGCTCTTTGAGGGTTGTCGCCTTGACTTCCCAAGCTTGGGAAGAGCTCGAATCACCTTCCTTATCTTTTGATCGTTGTCAATCTTGTCGCCTAAGGAAGAAAGAGCATTTGTTATTTTTGTAAAGCGAGTGAGCATGTCATCAATGCTCTCATTATCAATCATGTAAAAATTCTCATATTGAGAACGTAACAAGTCAACTTTTGCTCTCTTGACTTGTGACGTTCCCTCATGAGTCACAATAAGCATGTTCCAAACTTCATATGCCGATTTACAATTAATGATGCGTGCAAGGTCATCTTCATTAAGTGCTTGTGTTAATGCATATTGTGCCCTAGCATTTGCTTCATAGTCTTTGGTGATATCCTCGGACCATGTGCTCTCATCACTAGTTGGTTCAATGAAGTCTTTGGTAATGGCCCTAGCTACCCTAACACCTAAGGATTTCAAAAACAAGTTCATCTTGACTTTCCAAATAGGAAAGTTCAAGCCATCAAATTTGGGAGGGGATTTAATGCTAGAAAAATCCATGGATGCCATGAATGCACAATATATAAGATGCACAAAATAAAATACAACAAATGAATATAGCCAAATGTATGGATCTCCCTAAGGTTGTTAGACCTAAGTTGTAGGGTTAGGCTCTGATACCAATTGAAATCACCTAGAGGGGGGGGTGAATAGGTGATGGCTATATGATAATGGCAATTATGCGGAATTTAAAAAAATTAACTCTAAACAATTATCACAATACAATATTTCTTGCAAGTAAAAGACAATGTAAAATTGCAAGTAATAAAAGAGATAGAGTTAGAGAAATTTGAGCAAACGCAAACACGCCGATATGTTTCCGAGGTTCGAGCCACGCTCTACGTCCCCGCCTTCACACTTGAAGGATTTCCACTATTGAGGATCCCACCGGATCAACAATACAAGGACAACACTTGTCCGTCTCCCGTGATGACACTTCACCACCTTGAGCACACTAGCTCGCCTTGAGGCCGATGCCTCTACAACTTCACTCAATTACAATGGAAGTGATCACACTTGACCACTTTACAAAAGAGCTCACTAAGCACAATCCTAGAACCAAATAATAGACTTAGAGTATGGGATTGTGTAGTGCAAAACTAGAGAGAAGTAGAGGAATAGGCTCCAAGAAAGGTGATGGAAATTTAGGCTTTGGAGAGAAAAATCTTTTCTTTTGAAAACTTTGGAAATCTTTGAAACTTTTGTAAAATTGCACTTGATAGCTCTAAAATCATTAGTCATATCATATGAAGTGACCACCTATTTATAGGGGTCAAAAACTGCTCAATAGATTCGTTGGAGACAAATCCCAAAAGTCAAAAAGTCAGAAAAAAATAGCTGTTGAGTCTGTCAGAATTTTTGACAGACTACCGGTCGACCGGGTCGGTCGACCGCCAACGGTCAAAAATCCGACCGTTGGGGCTCACCGGTCGACCGGGTCGGTCGACTGGCTATTTCCAGAGAGCAGCAGGTTGGGGCCGGTCGAGTATCGATCGACCTCCGGTCGACTGATACGCACATGCACATTTGTGCATGTCGGTCGAGTGCCGGTCGACTGCCGGTCGACCGGGCACTGTGAATTTCTGAAAAATCAGAATTCACAGACCTGGACAATTTTGGATTTTGTTTTGGGTCTAGGATAAAATGTTTTGGTCTTAAAAAAAACATAGAGTATGAGCATGTGTCATACTACTATCAAGATAAAATACTTGGTAAAAATTCTTTTGATAAAAACTTGATTTTCAATGAAATGTTTTTCCCAAAAACTAGTCTCTCTAAAATCGTATTTCAAAAATAGATATGTTCAACTAAAACTGAGTTTGGAAATAGAAATAGAAATTATTTTGAAGCCATAAACCACTCTAGAAAATGTGTGTGTGTGATATCCCATATCTCTACTTCTACTATTTAGTTTTGACAAAATATTCTAAAATGAAAATAAACAAAGTACAAATCTTGGATTCTTTAGCAAGTCTTGATCTTCTTCTTGAACTTTTCTTCAACGCAAATTCCGAAGCTTCCTATGTGCTTTAGCTGGGAATGCAAATGTTGGGCGAACTCCAAATTTGTGAGTCTTTTAGCGGAGTCGTCAAAATCTGTTTCTTGAGCCTGAAATACTTTAAAACAAGATTATTAAATACATAACTAAATACGTTTTGCTATCATCAAAATAACCGGGATAATGGCCTTTGGGCCAACAAAGGAGACCCAGACGGTGGCCATGGACAAAGCGAATGGCAGGCAGCAAAACATTCAGATGGACGATGTCACCCGAGGAGGATGGCACTACGCATTTCTTCAACCAGACGGTTAAGAAACCGGCCAACAGTGCCTTCCGGGACATCGGCTGACGAGCCTGATGGTGAAAGCTCCGAAGGACATCACCCTTCTTATAGGGACCATCGTCTTCTGTCATGACAATATCCCTTTGGAGGCATACCTCCATCCGTTCAAAAATGTCGCCATCTGCAACTCCACAATGAGCTGCCTTAGGAGCATTCTTCATATCTGGGAATAGGTAACTCCCCCAGTTCTTCAAGCTCTTCGAGCTACCCTTGCTGCCACCATGAATGCTAGAACAAATGTGCAAATGGCATATTAACTCCCGATAAGTCTCAAATAAAGCAGGCTCCTGCTTCTCCAGCAGAGCCAACTCCGTCTCGCATGGAAAGTACTCTTCATACGGGAGAGACCCGAAAGGCAGGGCAGAGATTTCCCTCATCTCGTGCAAGGTCATGCCCAACTCGCCAATTGGGGTGAAGAAGGTCCCCGAAGCTGGGCAATACAACTCAAGGATGGCGTAGAAGCACGCCACCTTCATATCAATGCCGTAGCAGGTCGCCCTTACGGCCTCATAGAGGTTTAACCTCTCCAAGTCCTCCTCGAAGTGAGCGAGGATATAGTTGGTCAAGTCCGCCCACCATGTCTTTGGGGGATGAACCCAACCAGGAGTCCTAAAGTCAGTGGCAGGATAATTCCCATCAACTGCGCAGAATTGGGTGCCAAAGGTCTGCGCCACAGCCGGATTCTCTCCTACCGGAAGCTCCCGCGACACGTTTCCAGGATATAGGCCTATTATGTTGTGAGGAGGGCCCGCCCTTGAAAAACCAGGAGACTGAGATTTCAATCTCCCGACGTGGACGGACTCGACACTTCGGCTCACGCCCCATGCCATCTTCCGAGCCTGAGTTACACACTCAAAAGAAGACAAAGGAAAGTGCCGCTTGTTAGACGGAAGATAAAACTTCTCGCCATCCAACTCGAAGATCCACTATCCCTCGCCTGCCTGCAATTGGCGATCAGGATCGGACGCGGCATCTCCGAACAGGAAATTGGGCTTTTTATAAGTCCGACGGTCGATGTCTTCAAGAGGAGCGGTGGTTAGAATACTCCTCATGGTGAGCGGGTCACCACCATGGATAAGCGTGTCCCGGACGACGGAACTCCGCTCACTAAAGAGAGAAGCCTGGCCATAGAATTGAAGGCTGATGCTGCCATCCGCTCGGCTGGTCATCCCAAACAGACTATTCAAGGGACCAGGGGTGTAGGGCACTACAAAGAAAGAAAAAGGAAAAGAACTATGATTAGTTCAACAGTCAAGCGGACATGGAGATATAAGATTCGCTAAGGCATAGCCTCGCCCCGTGAGCAAGGCCAGTAAGGCGACAGCCTCGACAAAGCTTGATCTCGCAGACAAATCTGCATTTTGCAGAAAACGTCTAAATACCAACTTCGCTTAAGCAGGAAGTGGTATAGCCCTAAGGGCTGACGTCATCAAGAGGGCATTATGGTCAAGAGTCATCCTTCGTGGCCATGACTGAAGAGACAGACCCGAGTCCTGTTCCTCAAACAAGACGTAGACAGCCCAAGTAATGGCTTCGTACGGAAGCTTAAAGAAGAACTGTTCAGTTCTTAATTCCCTGTACAAAGAAGATAGGAAAATTTAGGGAAACGAGTTCCCTAACGAGGACAGATCATATTCGATCGTCCTGATAAGCCAAATACCGGATTTAAAAGAAAGAGACCGCAGTCTCTAATTAGGAGAGAAAGTCTCTTACCGGCGATTGGTCGCTCGATGATCAGAGGAGGAGGACCCTCCGTTGCAGAAGTCGCCACTTCTTTCCCCGCTCGTCTTTTGGGCGCCATTGAAGAGCTGCAAGAGTTCTCAAAGTTCTCTGAACGAAGAAGGAAGAGGGAGAGGGAAAGTCAAGAAATTTCTCTGAAAAAGGAGATCTTTTCCTGTTCAGCCCGATCGGGCTTTTATAGGCCAATCAGCGCCTGAAACGAGGCCTCGAAAAGGGCGTACGCCGCCGTTTCGAATTAATTCGAAACGCCACCCGAAGTGCCTCCCCGAGAAGCGCTGCTTCGATCCCACTAAGGGTTAACTTCGCCCTGGATTAAAATGCGGGCTTCGCGCAATCCTTCAGGGACTTCGCCGAAAGGCTTATCTTAGCCCCTTAAAAAGGCGCTGTTCGTGGACATACCAGTCTCGCGAAGTTCATTCAAAGAAGGGACTATGCCCTTAACTCTGCATACAGTTTAGTCCCGCTATGGCCAAACTTTCAATGAAAGTAAGCAAAAATCAGAGGATCAGAAGATGAACTTTCATTGATTTAAAAGGAAGGGTACATTGATATTACATCAAAGTTGTGTTTCATACAACACATTCAGTGGCTCGACAGGGTCATTTGTGCAAAAGGCATACAAGCGGTTTTATCTGCTTCTAAGTCAGACCGGCTGGACACGAAAGGCCTTCCTCCTGCACAAGGCTGTAACCAGTTGTGTCACGGAGACACAGCCATAATTCTCCACAAAAATGGCAGATTTTGCCAGTAGAAAGCGAGGCCATCTTTGTTGAAGCCTGGCAATAAAACTTATCGCCGCCAACACGTCAGACCACCTATAATGGGAATTGGCATTGATGTCAGTGGTCTGACAGGTGTGATGCCTGCTCTCCCGAAGTGGATCGTCCCCGACAAAGGCCACCAAAGTTGAAAGTTGGCAATGATGCCAGTGATCTCACAGGTGACGCCCACTACCCCGAAGCGGATCATCTCCGACAAAGCGGCTACCAGCCTCACCTCAGAACGAATCATCTCATATAAGAGGCTGCCGATAGCCTCTGGGACACGCACCCGCTGCCCCGAATTGTTCCTCCTGCTTAAAAGTAAAGCTTCAACTAGGGAAGCATAAGGCAACTTTTTGGTCTCTTTCATCAAGACACAAGATCAGCGAACATAGCTCACTGCAATGCAAAATTGGAGCAAGTTAGCAGTTAAACACAAAAGACACTGCAAAAGCGCTAAAGCCGAATTCTTTGGGGCGAAGCAATCCCATTTCGATTGGGGCAGAGGATAAGCCTCGCTTGCACAGCGATGATGGGCTGGCTCAGCAAACGCCAAGTCCTAGCCTCGCCTATATGGCTAAGCCAGACTGATCCTATGGGACACAGTCTTAGCTTCACATATATGGCAAGACTGGCTCAACCTTGAAGATACCAAGTCCCAAGTTCTACCTGTGCAGCGGACTTAACATGCAGTGATCTTTTTCTGATCAAGTCAAGATGATAGCTTCATTGGGAAGCTATGCCAAAATCCTTCTCTGTAGATCAGTTAAATAGAGAACAAGGGAAGCTAATCCCTGGAGCAGCCGCTAAAGCTGAATTAAGGGAGATGAATTCCCTAAAATCGGTGAAGTCGTTGAACGATCAAGACTTACCGGTCCTTGGCCAGATAATAACCAGAGTGGGCATTCCCACTACTTCAGAGATCTGAGTATCTCTCTCAACCAAGAGAAGAGAGGAGAAGAGCAGATCACTTCTCTCTTCAGAGGACCTCAAGTGTCCTATTTATAGGCCCCATGGCCTGAGCGCTGCCGCCTCAAGCGTGGAAGCACGAGCGCATTTAAGGCATTTACTGCGCCTTGAGAACAGGGACGGCTTCCCTTGGAACCGTGCAAAGGGAGAAACGTCTCCCTCATAAAGGCACTTATGGCGCCTTGAAGAAAGGGAATATCCTCCCTTAGAAACGTGCAAATCGGAGAATATCTTCCTCGATCAGCACGAAGAAAGGAGTAATCCTCCTCGTAACCGGCCTATGGCAGTTGGCCTCGGGTAAGCGACGGATGTTCCAGAGCAAACTTATCTAGCTCCGAAGCTACCCAGACGCGAGTCTACATGATTCCTCGGCGAATCTACATCCCAAAGCAAGATTCAAAACGAAGCTGAACTCAACCATCATGGCGACGTTCATACTCTACACACCACCGATCGAAGCAGTTCAAAGTATTTCGAAGTCTGAGCTATTGCAGACTTTCAAAAACTTTGAAGGGGGTCTTGTTGACACTTAAAAAAGACAAGATTCTTATTGATCCGAACAATGTCTAAACTTGTTGACATTTATAAAAGACAAGTGACAGACGAGCTGAAGACCAGTTTTCACCCATCTCCGAGGGACAAGGAAGCAACTTGGACTCCACTGATTCAGCAAGCAGACAGTGAACCCGGATTGTTTCTAAACAGACCTCAGTAGGTCTAAGATGCTAGCACTTAGCATTACATGAGCCCAAAGGGATAGCCACGCCTGAGAGGCTAATATCACTCGACTTCGCCTCGAAGCCATCCAAAGCCTCGCCAAGAAGCTGACTCGCAAACTTCGCCACAGAGGACTTCCAGCACCGCCAAAGGGTTTCTTTCGGACTTCGCCAGAAACCGTCTCTAGCTCCGCTACGAGCTCAATGCGGACAGCTTCGCTATTGGTCTGCTATGGTCAACCTTTGACCAATCAAATCTTCAGATGAGATCGGATCCAATCAGATCAAATCCAATCAAGATCAAATCAGAGATCAAATTTGGCAGTTGATTGCCACAATCTCTTGACTCTTCTAAAACGAGTAAGAAGATTAGGGGAAATCCTCCAACGATATGGAAAGGATCAAGAAGATCAACCGACCTGCCAATTCTAGCTTCGCAGAAGCTGATCCTAGCCTCGCAGCAAGGCTACTTTCCAGATTTAAACAGATTTGATTCAATCTGTTTTCATATCTTCAAGGGTCGATTATACTCTTGCTCTCCCTATAAATAGCCCATCAGGGGTACAAGACCAGAGAGAGATCGATCGATCGAAGATAAAAAGAGGACTCCACAAGCAGAGGCTTCTTCATAACGCACCGTGCGCTCTCGAACTCAGAGACCTTTTAGAGAATTGCTTTCTCTAACCAGGGTGTTGAAACCCTAACATCGTCCTTCTTCTCAAGGAATCTCCGGAACCAGGCGAGAAGGAATTCCTAATTGAAGGCGATTTTGAGAAGCAGTAAGAGGGTTCTACCAACCCTCTGTTCTCTGTTTCCCCGAACCAGGCGAGAAGGGAATCTCATCGCTCACATCGTCAAAGGGACAAAGTGGTCGCGCGCTGACCAGACTCCTATCGGCACACTTCTCCAGAATCTCTGAGGAGATCTACTTGTAATCATTTTAAGAATACTTGTAATTTAGCTCCTCAAACTAGTTTTTTGTAAGTTTTCCCCTTTGCAAACATAATGGAAAACAACACTGGGTCAAAAAGACCCATAGCCGTTTCATTTACCGGCACCGATTCCAAGAAAGGTTTAAGGTGTTGACCATTTACCTTAAAGTCATTTCCATTTTTGGTGTCACTGATCTCAACTGCACCGTGTGGAAACACGGTTTTTACAACAAATGGCGCAGTCCATCTTGATTTCAATTTTCCTAGAAAAAAATGAAGCATAGAATTATAGAGTAAGACTTTTTGTTCAGGGACAAAGGTTTTTCTTATGATGTGTTTATCATGAAAAATCTTGACTCTATCTTTAGTGATCCAAGCATTTTCATAGGCCTCATTTCTCAATTCCTCTAATTCAGAAATTTGTAATTTTCGAAGGTCACCGGCCTTAGTCAAGTTGAAATTCAACTGCTTGATTGCCCATAAGGCTCGGTGCTCTAACTCAACGGGCAAGTGACAAGGTTTGCCATAGACTAACCTATAAGGAGACATTCCTAGAATCGTCTTGAAAGCGGTCCTGTAGGCCCATAGGGCATCTACAAGTTTGATGGACCAATCTTTCCGGTTTTGGTTCACAGTTTTCCAAGATAAGCTTGACTTGTCTATTGAAAACCTCAACTTGCCCACTGGTTTGAGGATGATAAGGTGTGGACAACTTGTGAGTTATGGCATACTTTCGCATAAGAGCTTCAAAAGATCTATTGCAAAAGTGAGTGCCATTATCACTGATGATAGAACGAGGGGTTCCGAAGCGTGAAAAAATATTCTCTTTCAAAAACTTTATGACAACTTTGTTATCATTAGTTTTACAAGGAATGGCTTCTACCCACTTGGACACATAATCCACAGCAACCAATATGTATTGGTTTCCAAATGAATTAGGAAATGGACCCATAAAGTCGATGCCCCAAACATCAAAGAGTTCTATTTTTAGGATTGAGTTGAGGGGCATCATATTTCGTTTTGAGATCCTTCCTACCATTTGGCATCTAGGGCACGTCTTGCAAAATTCATAAGCATCACTAAACAAAGTGGGCCAATGAAACCCGCTTTGTAGCACTTTTTCAGCAGTCTTGCGGGGACCAAAGTGTCCACCGCATGCAAGTTCGTGACAAAAAGATAGAACACTCTTAACCTCCTCATCGGGAATGCATCTCCTAATAATTTGGTCAGAACAGTACTTGAAAAGATACGGTTCCTCCCAAAAGAAATACCGGACTTGGGATAAGAACCGGTATATATCATTTTTGGACCAATGAGACAGAGTTTGGTTTGTGACTAAGTAATTCACTATATCAGCAAACCAAGGTTCCTAAGAGATAGCTAAGAGATTTCATCAAATCCTCATTTATGAGTAATTCATTGCATGGAGAATTAGGGATCCGTGAGAGATGGTCAGCAACGACATTTTCTACGCCTTTTTTATCTCGAATCTCAAGAACGAATTCTTGAAGAAGGAGGTTCCAACGAATGAGTCGGGCCTTGGCATCCTTCTTCATCATGAGGTACCTAAGCGCAGACTGATCGATGAAAATGGTGGTTTTGGACCCTAGTAGGTAGGGACGAAATTTCTCTAAGGCAAACACTACTGCCAAGAATTCCTTCTCAATCGTAGTGTAGTTCAATTGAGCATCGTTGAGAGTCCTACTAGAGTAGTAAATCACATGCTGCTTGTTATCAGTGCGTTGTCCTAGGACAGCGCCTATGGCAGAATCGGAAGCATCGCACATGATTTCGAACGGCCGGTGCAGATATGATTGGTGTTGAAATAAGCTCTCTCTTAAGCTTCTCTCAAGAATTTATGCATTCAGCATCGAAAGTGAAGGACACATCCTTAGCTAGCAGATTAGTCAAGGGCCTAGAAACTTTGCTAAAATCCTTGATAAATCTTCGGTAGAAACCAGCGTGTCCTAAGAAGGATCTAATGTCCTTAACGCATTTGGGCATGGGAAGCTTAGCAATAACCTCAATTTTGGCTCTATCCACTTCAATTCCTTTCTTGGAGATTTCATGACCGAAGACAATTCTATATTTTATCATGAAGTGGCATTTCTCCCAATTTAATGTCAAATTTTTCTCAGCACAACATTGGAGGACAAGTTCTAAATGGTGGAGATATTGAGTGAATGAATCTCCGTAGATGGAGAAATCATCCATAAAGATCTCTAAGAATCGTTCTACCATATCAGAGAAAAGACTCAACATGCAACGTTGAAATGTTGCTGGGGCATTGCATAAGCCGAAAGGCATTCGACGATAAGCAAATGTCCCAAATGGACATGTGAATATAGTCTTTTCTTGGTCCTCAGGAGCAATAGGGATCTGATTATACCCCGAGTAACTGTCCAAGAAATATTAATACTCGTGACCCGCCAATCGTTCAAGCATTTGATCAATGAAGGGAAGTGGAAAATGGTCCTTACGAGTTGTAGCATTAAGCTTCCTATAGTCGATGCAAATTCGGATCTTCGTGGGAAGTCGAGTTTGAACCAACTCTTTGTTCTCATTTTCCACTACGGTGAAACCGGATTTCTTTGAAACTGCGTGGACAGGACTGACCCATTGGCTATCAGAAATGGGATAAATTATCCCATTGTCTAAGAGTTTGACAATTTCAGCATGAACAGCTTCTTGCATTATAGGGTTTAACCTACGCTGCGGGTCTCTTTTAGGTATGGCGTCTTCATTGAGATGAATGCGATGTTGAACGATGGTCGAACTTAATCCCTTTATATCGATCATAGTCCAACCAATGGCTTCCCTATGTTTTCTTAGAATAGCTTTAAGATCTTCTTCTTCCCGTCATTTAAATGGGAGGCAATGATGACAGGACAGGTCTCTTGTTCGCCTAGATAGACGTACTTGAGATGCGCAGGTAAGGCTTTTAATTCTAAGGAAGGACTCACTGGAAGGACTAGTCAAATTTGTTGGCTCCATTATTGGTGAAATAGGGTTCGAGGCCCAATTCACATCAGAATCTACAACCTGATCAAGATTAAAGTCGTCAGACTCTAACCCGAAGTCACACTCAGTTTCTAATTTCAATTCTTCCCGATGTTCACTTGTTAAGTTCTCAATTAGGTTGACTTCAAATGTTTGGTCCTCAATATCGTGGGGTTGTTTTCCTAGATTGAAGACATTAACTTCTCTAGTCATGTCCCCAAAGGTTAACCTCATGGACTATTCTACAATTGATGATGGCATGGCAGTAGCAAGGAATGGTCGCCCTAGGATAACAGGAGTTTGAGCCCTATGATTGGAGTTGGACATAGGTTGTGTCTCCAGAACTATGAAATCGACAGAGTAAATGAACTCCCCTACCCGGATCAGGACATCATTAATCTCCCCTTTTGAAACTTTTACTGAACGGTCAGCCAGTTGGATGGTGACTAGAGTTGGACTAAGATCGCCCAACCCGAGTTGTTGATAAACTGAGAATGGAAGCAAGTTGATAGTTGCCTCCAAGTCAAGAAGTGCACGACTAATCTCGGCTTGTCCTATTGTGCAGGCAATGGTGGGACTACCTGGATCCTTGTACTTGACAGGGATCAGACCCGATAGTAGCTCACTAATGTTAGTGGCTAGAAAGACCTTTTTTAGTACATAAGTCTTTCTCTTCTTGGTGCACATGTCCTTAAAAAACTTAGCATAGGAAGGGACTTGTTGGATGGCATCAAGAAGTGGCACATTTATCTTCACTTGGTTAAATATCTCAATTATCTTGTCCATGTGTGAATTTTGCTTGTTGCTTTTCAGCCTATTAGGGAATGGTACTATAGGCTGGTGCACCTGACTGGTTGACTTATCTTTTTCAGATTCGTCAGAATTGAAAGGATTTGGATTAGATGAGGTGGACGCTTGATTGTGGTTATGCTGAATGGGATTGGTTGGCGTTGACACTTGATTATCAACTCTCTTTCCTGACCTCAATGTATGAATAGCATTACATTGATTTATTGAATGATCCTCAGCCAAATGAGCTTGTTGAGAATTCCTCGGATTGGTTACTGGCTGACTAGGCAGGGTACCCTTCTGTCTCTCATTCTGTGGAGTGGCTAGTTGGCTCATTTGAACCTCTAACCTCTGTATAGTTTGCATGAGAGAATCTTGGTTTTTCATGTATCTTTTCATGTTTCTTTCAAAGTCAGTCATTCTCCTTTCTAGTTGAGGATTCTGGAAGGAGGATTGTGGAGCTTGGTTGGGAAAGTTTTGTTGATAGTTTGGAAAGTAGGTGGATGGTTGGAAGAATTATTATGAAAATTGGAAAAATTGGGTTGATGATTGGAAGAATTATTATCATGATGGAAGTGGCTAGCATGATTTGATCGTGAATGGTCAGTGTTATTTTGGCTCCATGAGAAATTAGGGTGATTTCTCCAACCAGGATTGTACGTTGGTGCGTAAGGATTATTGTTCGGCCTTGAAAAGGCCGCATTCATCGGTTCATGGTATTGTTGCTGAGCCTGAAACACAGGGCACTCCTCGAACACATGATTCATGGCTTGACAGTAAGTGCAGCCCGGAGTTGGAAATTAGTTTGGGCTGACTTGATTGACTGGACTTGGTTTCTTCGTTTCTAGAGCTTCCAGTCTCCTAGCTAGGTTAGCTAACTTAGCCTCATTAGCTATGGATGATTCGATAGAATGGAGACCTCCTTTTGAAGAGATGGAGTTAGGATTCCTAGAGGTCTCAATAGTAGGTTCCCATTGGATTGTCTTTTCAGCTAGCTTTTCATACAAGTCCCATCCTTCATTTTCATCTTATGCAAGAATCCCCCTTTGCACATACTTTCTAAGAGGGTTTTGGTAGAATAGTCTAAACTGTCATAAAGAATTTTGCATTGTCGCCATTTCTCTATTCCATGATGTGGACATTGGACAAGAAGGTCTTTAAAGCGTTCAAAGTACCTCCAGAACGGTTCACTCGGTTCTTACTTGAATTGCATGATTGTCTTCCTAATGAGGGCGGTCTTATGAATTGGATAGAATTTCTTCAAGAAGACCTTGATAAAAACCATCCCAAGATATGATAGAACTGGCCGCTAAGCTGTAAAGCCACTTCTTTGCTAGGTCCTTAAGTGCGAAAGGGACAAATCTCAACCTAATAGCATCATCTACAAGGTGTGGGATTTTCATCATTATACATACTTCCTCAAATTCTCTTATGAAGAAGTAAGCATCTTCGGACTCTAAGCCATGAAACTTGGGGAGTGTGTTGATGAATTGAGGCTTGAGCTCAAAATTATATTCACCAACCGATGGAAGTAGAATGCAAGATGGAAGTGAGGTTCTAATAGGGTAGAACCTATCCTGCAATGATGTTGATTGAGCCATTACCGGATCTGGTCTTGGTTCAAACTTTGGTGGTGATGTGTTTCTAGTCAACCTAGATGAATTAGGGTCTCTCGACCACACTTGCATACACAAACACAATCACAATCACAAACAAGTTTACCAACAGTCAACAAGAGTAATCAACCAAGCCTAGTCTAAGGTAACCTCGACCTAGATAACTCCTAACTGGTTGATTGTCCATAGGAGGTATAATGTAGACTTTGACCACAAGCTAATCAGCCAGGTCAGGGCAAGATTGGTGGGAGGTTATCTGTCAAAGATGTTCCTTAATTAAGTAACCACCAATCTTCGGGCTTTCGGCCCTCAATCCCCTTCCTAGACACTGATTTGGTAGGAGTCAATTTCCAACACTTTCCCCCTTAGGATAATCTCCTAGTGGGTTTGAGATGCCCTTAAGGCCAACGTCTATCAGATTTTACTTAGGCTTAGGTTGTGTGTCCTTGGAGATGGTTTGTGGGCTAAGAAAGGGTAATGACTTCCCCACCTTATCTTGAATTGGGTTTTACCCTTAGAGTTAATTGTGCAAAGTGTGCAAGATATGTAAGTAGCATTCAAAAGCAAATATCACTCAAGAATATTTCCTAAACTATATGCTATGCATACGTACCTTGTCTCCAGCTCTCTTCTACAGTAATTGTAAAGTAAACGTAATTAGACAAATGCCTAGAATGCAAGTCTAAACGTTTTTTTAAGCAATTAACAAGCACTCAAATTACTGTTGGATTGAAACAGGGATGGTGGATAGCAGATATAGCAAGAATATAATAAACAAAAACTAAATTTTTTGCGAGCAATATGTCCTGCAAAAAAGAGTTTAGTAGTCCAATGGAATTTTCAATTTTTTGCAACGCAATTTCTTGAAATTCTGTTTCCTACTTTCGAGAGTAGGGGCATAGAATTTGAAAGTCTTCTCTTACAAAGCTTAAATGCTAGATCTGAATCTTCAAGTCCCTGAAACAACTCACAAAACTTGTTAAAAAACAAATACACTGTTCCCTCCCGGCAACGGCGCCAAAAATTGATTGCTAAATGAAAGAACAATCAAACAGTTAAGAATTTACCATGTAGCTTGTGGCTGACGGGTCGTGTCCACGAGGAGGAATGCGATGAAAGCTTTTCAGTGATTCGTTTAATAACAAAGAATTGTACTCGTTTTTTTTAGTGAAAAGAGAATGAAAAGGAGATGATTAAAAGAGAAATTGCAACTTTAGAGAAGGCTTTGGAGAAAGTGATTTAAAAAGCTCGAAAATTGTTTTGTTGATTATAATAAGGAAGAAAATCTGGGCTCACTATCTCACTACTCAACTGTTCATTCTTCTATTGAAATCCTAAATGCCTCAACTTGATCATGGGCAAAACTTAAGACTGACTTTAGAAAGTTTGAAGTAAAGCACATAAGATGGTTGGAAGAGTTCACTCTTTTCTTTAAGAAATCATTTTGAATCGGATGTTAAATCATCAAGCGCGAAGAAGCAAGTATGAAATAAAAATAGTTCAAGATACGTTCTTAAATGAAGTACGATTTAAAAATCCAAACCCATCCTCACGTGCCTTCAAGAACACTTTCAAGAAGAAAGGCTTTAAGTAAGGCATACAAATGATTCATTGGGTATTTTTCAATAAAATCAGAGGAGAAGAAGAATTGAAGAGAGGTACAATAGTGAGCCCAGAAAATCGATCTAGCTACTCATGGAAAACAAAGAAGAAAGCAAGTATATAATGCATGACATACCGTAATAAGAGTGAAAGAAAATGTGGCTCGATTCTTGTATATGTCACTTCAATCTTCAAGTACAAGCACTCAATTCCTCTCTCTCATAAGTATTTGTACTGGACTACAAATTGAAAAACAGAAGTACAACTTTTGTGCTATCTAACAAAGAGCCTAAATCCTTAGAAAATAAAAAAAATTCTA
Source organism: Agave tequilana (assembly GCA_038442645.1). Lineage (NCBI taxonomy): Eukaryota > Viridiplantae > Streptophyta > Magnoliopsida > Asparagales > Asparagaceae > Agave > Agave tequilana. The sequence continues at coordinate 380,344 of JAVJIF010002647.1, forward strand.
ATCCTAGTCGTTGCTCCTTTTTCCTCTGTTGAAACTGGTATTTATAGGGAAAAACCAGAGAGGGGAATCCGGGAAGATTGGGGGAGCAAACGCTCCCCCAACAGAAGCAACAAGGCCGCGAAAATGCGGCTTGGGCCGCGTTTCCGCGGCCCTGGTGTGGCCAGATGGCCACACCCAGTTAGCTGGATCTCTGGTTTTGTGAATCTCCTGTATCTTCTTCTGGTTTTCTTGTTTCTACTCCAAAAGTTGACGAAATAGCCTTTGATTGTTTGGCTCAACCGCTTGATTCAGGGAGGATTCTTCTCAACCGATTTTCAACCTCTCTGATATACCAAGATTTTGCCCTGATTTCTTGATTTCGAATTTATTCTAAATTAAATCAGAATTTGGTGGGCTTTTGGGCTTGTTTCTCTTTTCTTTCCTCTAGCAATTGGGCCTATATTTAACAAAGAAAAAGAAGACTTATTAATAGGAATTATTTGCTAAAAAGTATGGTAAGGTGATAATGTATATGCAGTATATGTGACTAATCAGAGATCAACGATATCCTTATACGTGTAGGAGAATTCATTTACCCAGTAGATTTCATTATTTTAGAGACACAACCTGTGTCTAATCCTAGGTCCCAGACTCTCGTCATCTTAGGGCGTCCGTTCCTAACAACTGCTAACCCAATCATAAATTGTAGAATCGGATCCATGAGATTGACTTTTGGAGACATGACCAAGAAAGTCAATCTTTTCAACTTAGGTAAACACCCTTACGACATAAACGACCAACCCTTTGAGGTCAACTTAATTGAAAATGTGACTAGTGAGCATAGCAAGGAGATAGAACTGGAAGCAAGGTGTGATACTGAGTTGGAATCCAAGGATTTCAACTTGATGAGAGGGTCAATTCTACAATTGAGTGGGCATCAAGCCGAGTTCATTAGATCAGGAGCCAATAAGTCTCACTTATCCACCTATTGGGTCATCACCTTCCATAGAGCTAAAAATCTTACTAAGCATCTCAAATACATCTACCTATGTGAACAAGAGACTCTACCAGTTATAATTGAATCCAACTTAACTAACAGGCAAGAGGAAGACCTATGAAAATCCTAAGGAAGCATCAGGAAGCCATTGGTTGGACAATGACCGACATAAAGGGATTAAGTCCAACTATAGTTCAGCACCGAATCCATTTAAATGAAGAGGCAAAACCTACCAGGGAACCACAGCGTAGGTTAATCTTATCATGCAAGACACGGTACGAGCTGAAATAGTAAAACTTTTAGATAATGGGATAATTTATCCTATTTCTGATAGCCAATGGGTCAGTCCAGTCCATGCGGTACCTAAAAAATCTGATTTACAGTGGTAGAGAATAACAAATAAGAGTTAGTTCAAACAAGACTCCCTACAAAGATTTGAGTTTGCATTGACTATCGTAAGTTAAATGCTGCCACCCGAAAAGACCATTTCCTCTTCCATTTATCGACCAAATGCTTGAACGATTAGCTGCCACGAGTATTACTGTTTCTTAGACGGTTACTCAGGGTATAACCAAATTCCTATAGCTCCAGAGGACCAAGAGAAAACAACGTTCACGTGTCCATTTGGGACTTTTGCCTATCGCCGAATGTCGTTCGATTTATGCAATGGCCCAGCAACATTCAACGTTGCATGTTAAGCTATTCTCTGACATGGTTGAACGTTTCTTAGAGATCTTCATGGACGACTTCTCCATCTATGGAGACCGACCAATGCCTCCATCATCTAGAACTTGTGCTGAAACGATGCATAGAAAAGGATTGACCTTAATTGGGAGAAGTGCCGCTTTATGGTACAACACGGATTGTCCTAGGTCATGAGATCTCTAGGAAAGGAATTGAAGTGGACAAGGCGAAGATAGAGGTCATAGCCAAGCTTCTCACACCAAAATGTATGAAAGATATC